>CM017559.1:21556173-22156173 GCA_007844125.1 Sinonovacula constricta | reverse complement strand
GTCCATCACTAATTGTCAGGTTGTCTTCTCCTTTCATATGAGAAACCATAAAACACATTTTATACTAAAAAAAATTGTTTTGTTTTTGTTGTTTTATAATGTTGTCTTTTTTTCCAAAATAAACCGCTATCAAATTGTATAAAACGGTTTATTAAAAAATCATACTCCATAAGAGTATGTCATTGTAAAGGAAGCATTTGTCTTGTTCTAACATCAAAAATACACAAGTAAAAATGCATGTATATGTATTTGGCAGCAAGATAATTTAAAACAAAATATGAAAATGTGCTTTGATTATGAGTCTAAAAATGCACAAAAAGTTACTTTTGTTGATAAGAGGTGGTTAAATGTTAGCTTTCAGACAAGATTTGTCTACAAAGATTTGTCTACTTCAGTCTTAAGATAGGTATGTCACAGACAAGATTTGTCTATTCAGTCTTCAGATAGGTATGTCACAGGCAAGATTTGCCTACCTCAGTCATAAGACACATGTCATATGTTGAGTTGACAACAAACATCCACCTCTACCCCTAGTGAATCTGGAAATCTGCAAGTTGTGTTCTGTGTATGTGAAGGGCTTGAAATGGTGAATGTTTAGGGAAGCAATGTCATTGCATTAGAATGTTTAGGGAAGAAATGTCCTTGCATTAGAATGTTTAGGGAAGCAATGTCCTTGCATTAGAATGTTTAGGGAAGCAATGTCCTGGCATTAGAAGGCTTAGGGAAGCAATGTCCTGGCATTAGAAGGCTAAGGGAAGCAATGTCCTGGCAGCATTAGAATGCTTAGGGAAGCAATGTCCTGGCATTAGAATGTTTAGGGAAGCAATGTCCTGGCATTAGAATGCTTAGGGAAGCAATGTCCTTGCATTAGAAGGCTTAGGGAAGCAATGTCCTGGCATTAGAAGGCTTAGGGAAGCAATGTCCTGGCAGCATTAGAATGCTTAGGGAAGCAATGTCCTGGCATTAGAATGTTTAGGGAAGCAATGTCCTGGCATTAGAATGTTTAAGGAAGCAATGTCCTTGCATTAGAATGCTTAGGGAAGCAATGTCCTGGCATTAGAAGGCTTAGGGAAGCAATGTCCTGGCATTAGAAGGCTTAGGGAAGCAATGTCCTGGCATTAGAAGGCTTAGGGAAGCAATGTCCTGGCATTAGAATGCTTGTTTTAATTAGAATTATTCCTAATCTTCTACCATAGAAATGATGTGTTGATGTAACATCGGGAATCTCTTGCCTAAATCATCCACACAATTTTCCTACAATACAATTTAGATGAAGCATTTAAGTCTTACTGCTGTTGATGTTTAAGTTGTTGTTGTTGTTACATCACATCGAAACAATTATGGTCGTAATGGTGACGTCCAGCTAATTATTGGTGTTGCAAGACCCCAGACTTCTATCTAGGTAGAACCACCGGTGCACTGCAGGTTAGCTGGAAAACCTGCCCACATGAAAGTTCTCACCTTGACCCAGACTTGAACCCTTCGCGGTGAGGGGCTAAGGTATTTCAAGCCAGAGACTCTTACCCTTTGCCCACAGCCCCGCAATCCCACCCCAACATGTTCCTACACTTCTTATTACTTCATAAATATAAGCAAATATAATTTATATAAAGGATTAGACACAGCACTTAAATAAATCTTGTACATTAACCTATTTTAAATGTAAATAATTGCACAGTATATAAAATAAATGGAGAAAACCATGCAATGATATGTATAAATAAGCAGGAGGGTACTTTATAAATCAAGAATCAAGAAAGGGATCAAGGATTAAGGCAATTAAAATCTTCTGCATGATCAATTAAAGCTAATTGAATGTCTCCACAGGAAGCAAACAGCTATCAATTTGATGTACAGAAAGCTTCAATCCGAGATTAAATGTTATTTATCTCTGCTTTAATAACAAGATGCTGAGGGAAAAGTTCAAAAGACAGGGGTACATTTCTTAGGCCACTGGCCAATAATGCAAAGAAAGGTAGCAATAAAAATCACATTGTTTTCAAAAGACCTAGCCAAAAACAATTGATAAATAAAGCATTTCTGTTTTCTGACATTTTCATTTTAGTTTTTTTGTGGTATCAAAAATCAACAGTTTTGTCTTCAGAAATGAAATCAATTTACAGCTTGGAATGGTGATTGTTGCACAAGTATTTTTTTGCATTCTTGGACTGAGCATTTAAAATGAACAAATTTCATCTCACCATTCTACACCCTTAAAAACTTTCATCTTCCAAACCATTTGTTGCAAATGCAGTTATACAAATTGGTATTAAAATAAACCTGAAGTGGCAACTTGTGCCTCATTAAAAAGTAGCGTTTGTCATAAAGTCATAATAAAATTGATGAGGACATTAATAAATCTTTCTGTATAAATAAATACAAGGTCCATTGTTTGCGTTTTAGGGGAGTGATACTTGACATAGAGTATTAAATTTCCATTTGAATGAAATTATTTATGACAGATCACGAAGCCCTAGCTGCCAGTGACAGGTTCATGCAACTCTTGCATCATATTTAAATTGAACAATGTGTACAGCTCATGTAACCATATAACTGTTAACTTTGTTTCACAGTCCTAGTTACCACATGCATGTACAGGATAGGTAGTTTATATTTAAATTTCAGCGAAATGGAAACTTTCACAGTCTACTGCCATATCAGCACAATTACAGGACATGGTATGTTTACCTCACACTGAGTCAGACCACATGCTCCACTGGACAGCAGTGTAAGGCAGACATATTTGGAACAGACCCAAGTCAGTGCATACCTCCACTCACCGACTTGTTTAAAACATACACAAACATGTACAAATATCCCTTATACAGGAGCCATGGGCATTCAGCAGTGAACAGTGATCTCAACTGGGCACTAAACAATCAGGCAAACAGTGCAGATTAAAACCAGCCAGCCACAGCTGGAACCAGTCTTATCCGGCAATATGAAAACTGTAAGATGACAACTAAAAATTAAGAGCATATCATTAACATAATAAAGCAGGGTAATGTACCGATACATAGATAGGACTTCTGATGTTCAAGAAACATTGCATCTTAACAATTATCAGTACTTAGATATGGGTCACTTGTTTAAAAAAAAAGATGAGGGAATAATTAGAATTTTGAAGGATTAAGATTATGGAGTTTGTGGTGCATTTTATAGAATTGTGAATATTATTATTACTGCTAATAATCTTAAACAATACATAATCAAAAATCTACCTACAAATAATAATTTGTGTCGTTTTTCACGAAATGGACAGACAGACACCTTGTTATCAATAATCTGCAATGTCATTTTATAAAAGATTAACATAATCTTTTTAATTGTGTTGCTAAGATATGGTTGAGCAATAATGTTTACAGTACCATGACAGGACAGAAAATCTAGTACATGTGCGTGGATGTAATGATGGTGAGGGATGGATGTATGTTGTCAACAACCCGCAACAGAACAACTCAGTTTTTGCCAAAAACAAAACAGATTCCATTGAAGACCAGTGTTTTCACATTCTAACCTAAAAGCAACAATATTACGTTTATGATTTAAGATTTGTTAATATTGAACAAGGTTATTGTTGCATCATTTATCTACAATCTAGAACATTTTACGCTAGCCACCCATTTTACGTTAGCCACGTAAAATTATTAAAATCGTATCTTTATAAAATAATGTTGATTGGTTTTATTTTTCACAAAAAATGATGCCATAGTTGAAATAAGAGCAAAAATGCCCTAATAAAATGCATTCCATTGCGCACTTGGTCAAGCAATATGATAAAAAAGTTATCGCTCATAAAAACAACAGCTGTCTCATTTTGTGTGTTAGTATAAATACTGCGGTCACTGCTAGGCCGCATTCAGGATCGTCTTTCCAACAGATATCAGTATCTAATGTATGGGGAATCTTTATATTTCCTGTTACATTGCAGGTGTCAGGCCCTTTAAGCAATTTTCCGCTTGTTTACCTTTTTCCTATTCTAACAATATGCTAAGATTCTTATTTTTATACTTTCTTAACCTTCCTGCAAAAACAATTACTTGATTAAACAAAAAAGGTAAATGGTTCAATGACAATAAATACAGCTTAAAGTTTAAATTGTAATGAATGTTTAAATAAAATCGCAAAAAAGAAAATCAAATATTTATTATGATTTAACGATTAAAATAAAATAATTCATGATATTTAAATAAAATCAACAAACTTCTTTTGTTATGAACAACAAGTTGTCATGACAACTAGTGTACTGTACCAACCTTGACCTTTAACCTCGAAGGTCACAAGGTAATCAAGTCACATGACTAGTATTCTAGCCAACTGCTGGGAAGTTTAACCTCCCTGACAGTCGCTGCGTGCACCTTTCTTGTTTCCAGGGTCATGTGACATTATCAGGGGACATGACTCTGTAGAAATATAAGTGGACAAAAGTGTGCAAACGGCCCAAAAGGGCACACATAGCAAATAGCAAAAAAAAAACATTACAAGTAGAAAAAAAAAAAGCTTTAAAAAATAATTATTCAAAATATTTTCTTTATTTTTTATAAAAGGGGTAATGAGGACAGTGATTTGTTGACATAGAATGGTTTATAAGGATGGAAATCCTCTACGGTTTTATGTGAAAGAAAATACCATTAAACTAATAGTTAATTAGCACACAGCAACACACACACACTTGAAAAGATAAAGTGAAGAATGACATGATACATCTCTCTCAATATCTCATTTCTATTACCACCATCAACATAACAAGTTAAATAATGTTGGATAAGCATCAACACTTTGAGTTGTATTTCCTACAAAATGTAACATTTTTTTAAAGTGTGTATAACATATGTTATACACAATTATTACTGTACAGATAGTACACTCAGTTTAACATTTGTTTAAATATTGTTTATTTATTTAAAATGTCCTTTGTTTAATATACCATTAACATATCACATTAAATTGGCCATGACAGAAGGTAAAGAATCAGCCCCAGGTACAACAGGTCAAGGGTGTAATCCCATGTTAAAACATATTGAAAGTGTTACAAAATGGCAGTAGTATACCTGCCTTGTTTATGTTCAGGTACTGAGTGTAGTTCTGTGACTGGTCCGCCCAGTGTCAGGACAATGTGACTGGGTGTGGCATCATGTCTGATGTTCATGGCATGTTGATGAGTGTAGTTCCATGACTGGTCCGCCCAGTGTCAGAACAATGTGACTGGTTGTGGCATCATGTCTGATGTTCATGGCATGCTGATGAGTGTAGTTCCATGTCTGGTCCACCCAGTGTCAGGACAATGTGACTGGGTGTGGCATCATGTCTGATGTTCATGGCATGCTGATGAGTGTAGTTCCATGACTGGTCCGCCCAGTGTCAGGACAATGTGGCTGGGTGTGGCATCATGTCTGATGTTCATGGCATGTTGATGAGTGTAGTTCCATGACTGGTCCGCCCAGTGTTAGAACAATGTGACTGGGTGTGGCATCATGTCTGATGTTCATGGCATGTTGATGAGTGTAGTTCCATGACTGGTCCGCCCAGTGTTAGAACAATGTGACTGGGTGTGGCATCATGTCTGATGTTCATGGCATGCTGATGAGTGTAGTTCCATGACTGGTCCGCCCAGTGTTAGAACAATGTGACTGGTTGTGGCATCATGTCTGATGTTCATGGCATGCTGATGAGTGTAGTTCCATGACTGGTCCGCCCAGTGTCAGGACAATGTGACTGGGTGTGGCATCATGTCTGATGTTCATGGCATGTTGATGAGTGTAGTTCCATGACTGGTCTGCCCAGTGTCAGGACAATGTGACTGGGTGTGGCATCATGTCTGATGTTCATGGCATGTTGATGAGTGTAGTTCCATGA
The DNA here is from genome assembly GCA_007844125.1 of Sinonovacula constricta. NCBI lineage: Eukaryota > Metazoa > Mollusca > Bivalvia > Cardiida > Solecurtidae > Sinonovacula > Sinonovacula constricta. The sequence goes on along the minus strand of CM017559.1, from coordinate 22,150,317 downwards.
CTGGTCCGCCCAGTGTCAGGACAATGTGACTGGGTGTAGCATCATGTCTGATGTTCATGGCATGTTGATGAGTGTAGTTCCATGACTGGTCCGCCCAGTGTTAGAACAATGTGACTGGGTGTGGCATCATGTCTGATGTTCATGGCATGTTGATGAGTGTAGTTCCATGACTGGTCCATCCAGTGTCAGGACAATGTGACTGGGTGTGGCATCATGTCTGATGTTCATGGCATGTTGATGAGTGTAGTTCCATGACTGGTCCGCCCAGTGTCAGGACAATGTGACTGGGTGTGGCATCATGTCTGATGTTCATGGCATGTTGATGAGTGTAGTTCCATGACTGGTCTGCCCAGTGTCAGGACAATGTGACTGGGTGTGGCATCATGTCTGATGTTCATGGCATGTTGATGAGTGTAGTTCCTTGACTGGTCCGCCCAGTGTCAGGACAATGTGACTGGTAGTGGCATCATGTCTGATGTTCATGGCATGTTGATGAGTGTAGTTCCATGACTGGTCCGCCCAGTGTCAGGACAATGTGACTGGGTGTGGCATCATGTCTGATGTTCATGGCATGTTGATGAGTGTAGTTCCATGACTGGTCCACCCAGTGTCAGAACAATGTGACTGGGTGTGGCATCATGTCTGATGTTCATGGCATGTTGATGAGTGTAGTTCCATGACTGGTCCACCCAGTGTCAGAACAATGTGACTGGGTGTGGCATCATGTCTGATGTTCATGGCATGTTGATGAGTGTAGTTCCATGACTGGTCCACCCAGTGTCAGGACAATGTGACTGGGTGTGGCATCATGTCTGATGTTCATGGCATGTTGATGAGTGTAGTTCCTTGACTGGTCCGCCCAGTGTCAGGACAATGTGACTGGGTGTGGCATCATGTCTGATGTTCATGGCATGTTGATGAGTGTAGTTCCATGACTGGTCCGCCCAGTGTCAGGACAATGTGACTGGGTGTGGCATCATGTCTGATGTTCATGGCATGTTGATGAGTGTAGTTCCATGACTGGTCTGCCCAGTGTCAGGACAATGTGACTGGGTGTGGCATCATGTCTGATGTTCATGGCATGTTGATGAGTGTAGTTCCATGACTGGTCTGCCCAGTGTCAGGACAATGTGACTGGGTGTGGTATCATGTCTGATGTTCATGGCATGTTGATGAGTGTAGTTCCTTGACTGGTCCACCCAGTGTCAGGACAATGTGACTGGGTGTGGCATCATGTCTGATGTTCATGGCATGTTGATGAGTGGTTCCATGTCTGGTCCGCCCAGTGTTAGGACAATGTGACTGGGTGTGGCATCATGTCTGATGTTCATGGCATGTTGATGAGTGTAGTTCCATGACTGGTCCACCCAGTGTCAGGACAATGTGACTGGGTGTGGCATCATGTCTGATGTTCATGGCATGTTGATGAGTGTAGTTCCATGACTGGTCCACCCAGTGTCAGGACAATGTGACTGGGTGTGGCATCATGTCTGATGTTCATGGCATGTTGATGAGTGTAGTTCCTTGACTGGTCCGCCCAGTGTCAGGACAATGTGACTGGGTGTGGCATCATGTCTGATGTTCATGGCATGTTGATGAGTGTAGTTCCATGACTGGTCCACCCAGTGTCAGGACAATGTGACTGGGTGTGGCATCATGTCTGATGTTCATGGCATGCTAACATAGTGAAGAAAACACAACAGTTGCTTGAACATAAACAATCATCTCTGGAACAGTGAATGATTGTTCAAAGAAAATTTCACCCAAACATCAAACATGCCAATGTAGCTGATAAATGTTGACGAAAGTCCCTTCATCTGTTGATTTTTTAATGATCTGGATTAGCCTAGGTGTCAGCCTGACCAATGTATATCAGCCATTTTTCAAACAATGTTCAAGCATTAAGCATACAACCAAAGATCAACAGAGTATGTTAAACAAACTAAGCAGAACATGGTTTCAGCCCATCTGTCAAGCGAAAGAACAATGATAACCAAGACTGAACTAAAATAAAGGTCTCTAACATAAGGATAGCGGGTTTTTTTTCCAACATGTAAAATATTATTAAAACTTACTTTCATTTATAGCAAGGCATATTTCTTTAAAATACATTGATTGTGGATATATTTTTATCAATGATATCAGACTTAAATATAAACAGGATAACTCTTTGGTTAGTGAACAAATACCATAAATCCCCTTTATCATTAAACTGCCACTATACTGATGGATTTTACAAATGATATATTTTTCTAAAAATGTTTGTTTGTTGGATTTTAGTCCCACCAACAGTACTTCAGTTATCTGGAGATTGTATTCACTTGAAGCAAATATAGTGCTGCCTTCACTGAGTATACCTGGCATGATACCACACCCAATCACATTATCCCGACACCTGGCCAACCAATTGTGGAACAACCCTTTTATTTCTTTGATCATGAGCAAGGGAGCTTTACCACTACCATTTTTTACAACTTGGGTATGTCGCGGCCCGGGGTTGAACCAGAGACCTACTGTACCTGGAGCTGACAGTCTACTGATTGCGCTACCAGGTCCAGTCCTTTATAAGTTACCTAAGTTGCAAAACTGGAAAGGGAGCCTTTTCAATGCTCAACTTAATATCAAAACAATAGCTTAAAAGGCCATGATATTTTGTTCACTTGACAGTTTTCCAACAGCCAAGGTTTGCAGCCACGTAATCCATTATAGTGGTCTACAATGCACCTCCCACTACAACTCTTGTCTTTTTTATTATCTGCATGACCTATACATATATGCTGGAAAATTTCCATTATCACCTAGTACATCCTGCCAATAGGGAGCTAATCCACACTTTTTGATGAAGTCTGGTTAATTTGTGTTGACCAGGATAAGGATTATCTTGGATTAATGAGTACACTAATGAAAGGCAAGCCTAGTATTGCCTTATCAAGGACAAAGAAATGTCATTAAACTGAAACTTCACCTTCACCATGACAGACCAATTTCAGACAGACCTGGGTACATGTAGCATTACTGCACCATCAGGATTTCTTAACAGTGTAATGGAATAAAGCTTAATAGTAACTCATAAACTGGATGTAGAACCGTAGCATTGTGTAAAGAAATCGTAAGACTTACATTTGACCAATAACTTTGCACATCAACATTGGTTTTACTCTGTGCATTTTAACCAATGACAAGGAACATTAAGACATTAAAATAATAATAATCCCATCATACACTACGTTTGACAAGAAGGCATCACATACAATTAATGTATCAAATTTCTGAACCAATTACAGCACAAAAGTAAACAATAAACAGCAAGGTTAACAGTCAATTGCAATAAAAAAAATAGAATAATAGAAATTATTACAATTAAATGTATTATAAATAACCTGATAAAAAATAATAAATTTCCTCCATTAATTGTCAGTTTGTCATAATCATATGATTATATGCCTTATGTCATGGATAATGTGCACCAAAGCAATCAGGGCAATACAGTGACATTACAGAGGACGAGTGACTACCAAGTATCTGGCAAGTACAACTGCAGGTGAACTGGAACACCTCCTGACAGGATTTTTTATTCCATGACTAGGTCTCAAACCTAGGTAAGAGGCTTAAGGGACATAAGATAGTCGCTCTAACCATTCCACCATAGGTTACGCCCTAGTCTTGGTCATAAGAAGCAGATTGGAAGCAAAACTATGAACAGTTGGATTTATTAGTTTGAACACACCTGCACAATTAACACATTTCACACAAATGTTGAAATGTTTAAGTTGAAATTCAATGGCCAAACACCAGTAAAAGATTCAATAACAAGTAAAGGATGGGAAACATTGATATTATGGTCAGTATAATGTATGTAAATATATACTTTCTTGGTTACATCCACTAACCATATGGGGATGAAATCAAGATATAATCTATTGTATCAATGTGGAAATGAGGTTAGAGACTAAGGATAATGAGACAATGGAAATGAAGGTGAGTTTGTGGATATTAGATATGAGGTAGATGACAATGGAAGTTGAGTTTGTGGGTATGAGATATGAGGAGAATGACAATGGAAGGTGAGTTTGTGGGTATGAGATATGTGGTAGATGACAATGGAAGGTGAGGTTACTAGTATGTATGGTGAGACTGAGTACAGGTTTAGACCGACGATGAACTTACCCTGTCAGCAAGACGTGACCATTGGGACTGTATGCACAACAGAGAACGTCAGGAACAGACGCAATTGTTTGGGGATTTGTTACGTCGTTCAAGTTCCAGAAGCGAACATACCTGGCAATATTGTAAGAGAAATAATGCAAATTATTTTCTGAAATGCACAAATCTGCATAAACAGGTTAATAAAAATTAAGCAAAATTAAGTTTATTTGCACTTATAATTCTTGAACTAACATATTTTCTATTGCAGTAGGCATGTTTTGTAATTTTAATTGAAATTATGTCCCTGCTATTAGGATGCAAATACAAACATTAAGTATAGTTTATGCAAAACAGCTAAACTGTGAACAATGTCTTTATACAGGTTTCTGATTTGAGCATATTTTATGCAATACGTCAAGAAAAAAGTAAATTTAATTATTGGTACAATATCTTTTTCGTACATAAGGTAACACTTTTGAGAATGCCAAAAAAAAAAAAAAAAATAAAAGCTTTTGTAATATGTATAGAGCCATAAATTATATAGCTGAGTGGAAAACTTACCCATCATCAGCAGTAGTTGCTATATTCATGCCATCTCTACAGAATGAGACTGACCGCACATAGTGCCCATTGGCACCCCCTGCATAGATAGGACGAGGCGGTGGGAACAGGTGGCTGAAATAGCATTAATCATCATGAGCACCAATTATGGTCATCATTATCATCATCATCATCATCTTCATTAAAATTGTTGTCTGCAGTTTTATAATCACCAGCATAAACATTTGCTTCATTTTGTTAATAACATGACAGATCATATAACTGAATCTACAAAACACAGAACTACTGTTCAGCAAGATTTTACTGTACAAATGTAAGAAATAGGAAATATGTATAAACAGTTTTTAACACATTTCTGATATTTTTCTAAAAAAAAATAATTTATTTATAAAATCATGTATGATGATTATATAAACAAGAATGTCATATTTCATGAAACATAGTATGGATAAATCTGGGACACAGATCAGTTAAAGCTGTTTTTGTTCTGTTTTTGCCCATCACAATTAGCCAGTCTATATGTTTTTGTTCTGTTTTTTGCCCATCACAATTAGCCAGTCTATATGTTTTTGTTGTGTTTTTGCCCATCACAATTAGCCAGTCTATATGTTTTTGTTCTGTTTTTGCCCATCACAATTAGCCAGTCTATATGTTTTTGTTCTGTTTTTGCCCATCACAATTAGCCAGTCTATATGTTTTTGTTCTGTTTTTGCCCACCACAATTAGCCAGTCTATATGTTTTTGTTCTGTTTTTGCCCATCACAATTAGCCAGTCTATATGTTTTTGTTCTGTTTTTGCCCATCACAATTAGCCAGTCTATATGTTTTTGTTCTGTTTTTGCCCATCACAATTAGCCAGTCTATATGTTTGTGTTCTGTTTTTGCCCATCACAATTAGCCAGTCTATATGTTTGTGTTCTGTTTTTGCCCATCACAATTAGCCAGTCTATATGTTTGTGTTCTGTTTTTGCCCATCACAATTAGCCAGTCTATATGTTTTTGTTCTGTTTTTGCCCATCACAATTAGCCAGTCTATATGTTTTTGTTCTGTTTTTGCCCATCACAATTAGCCAGTCTATATGTTTTTGTTGTGTTTTTGCCCATCACAATTAGCCAGTCTATATGTTTTTGTTGTGTTTTTGCCCATCACAATTAGCCAGTCTATATGTTTTTGTCTGTTTTTGCCCACCACAATTAGCCAGTCTATATGTTTTTGTTCTGTTTTTGCCCATCACAATTAGCCAGTCTATATGTTTTTGTCTGTTTTTGCCCATCACAATTAGCCAGTCTATATGTTTGTGTTCTGTTTTTGCCCATCACAATTAGCCAGTCTATATGTTTTTGTTCTGTTTTTGCCCATCACAATTAGCCAGTCTATATGTTTTTGTTCTGTTTTTGCCCACTACAATTAGCCAGTCTATATGTTTTTGTCTGTTTTTGCCCATCACAATTAGCCAGTCTATATGGAAGATGCAACCAAGGGCTCAGACAAAAAAGACTGAACAACATCATTTACATAAGCATATGAAATTCATACTATGGACAAATTGGATAATCAAGAAACTGGTCAATTTGTTTTTACCAAAGTTATATTTACAAAAATACAAAACAGGCATTCTTTGATATTCTGTTTGTTTATTGGATTTATAGTTCCACCAACAGTATTTCAGTTATCTGGAGATGGTGTCCAATTGAAGCAGATATAGTGCTGCCTTTTCTGTGCAAAGCATGCCGTGAACACCTGGCATGATACCACACCAACTCATATTACCCTGACACCGGGCCAACCAGTCATGGAACTATCCATATATTTGCTTGAGCTTTAGCAAGGGAACTATACCACTACCATTTTTTAACAACTTTCATATGTCGCTGCTTGGGATCAAACCCAGAGCATCCCGTACCTGGAGCCAACACTCTATTGATTGCGCTACCAGGTCCGGTGTTTATTCTGTCTACTTGAGCAGATAAATGTCTTTAAAGGTATGTTTTGGGGCTTTTTGCATAATTTGTTGGATGGAAATAAATTAAATGCACACTGTTTAGGGTATAATATATATACAAAATATATATAATCTGCTTTGAAGTACTTTAAGATTTGGTTTGTAAATTATCTTATACATAAAGGTAACACAGATAATCTTTTCCTACAATTCAGTGACTTAGTCAAGATTGGACTGATCAATCTTGGATCTGCCTTGATGCTTCAATGTTTCTGTAACCCATTTCAATAATACCATATTTCCTCAGCCATAAATCTACTTCGCTCATAAGTCGAGGTGTTTTTTTATGAGTTGAAATGGCTGGAATTTTACTTCCACTCGGCCATAAGTCGAGGTGGTATAGTGTTATATCTAGACCGGCGTAGCAGGATTTTTCATGCGCACTGTTTGCAAAATATATCACAAAATAAGGCATGGTGTTGTGTTCAGATTTGCAGTAATCTAATCACAAAGGCACTGTGTGATAAAATGCAATATATAATGTGGAAAACACAAATCTATTTATATTCTTATATGTTCACTTAAACGTAAAACTATAAAAGGGATACAAATGGTTTCAGGACATCAACAAATGATTTATGACACTATTTGTTGTTTGCTGTGACCAAAACGGTATAAGACTTTTAATACAAAACTGGACCATGGTTGAAAGTCAGACATAAAAATGAGTTTATGATTTTTTGCTTTGTTACATCGCACCAACACAGGGACTGAGGAGTTACAAGTTGGAAACTATAATCGCTAGGCCACGGATGCCCCTCGAGTTTGTGATCTATTTAACAGTGCATATACTGAGAAATAATGCATGGTGCAAACCTTCTATATCGATTAAGTATATTTTCCATGACCATGCGAGAATATTTGTTATTAACTAACAACAACATGCAGAGGTAATGACACATTGCTAGAGACTTGGCAACACATAGTTAAACACATTTTTCACTCTCTTTTTTCAGTTTCTATTTTTTCTTTATTAGACATACATTAGGTTACAAATCAAAACCAATGCACCATAGACATGGCTTGTTTCACAGGTGCAATGTGTGGGAAGATTGGTTTTATAGCAATTAAATGCTGAAAAAGTCTGTGAAGCACTTAGACAGTTTGTTTAATGATGGTATATTAAAATACTAATAAAAGGTATTTGGCAGTGTGAAAATTGTAAATGTGCAGCTTTATGTGCATCTCTATTTTTGTTTCATAACCAGGGAGGAATGATACATAAGTCAGGATTTAATAACTAGAAACAAATTGTGATTAAAAAGATCTTTTAACAAAATATGTGTGCTTAAAAGTGTGGGGTGCCCATGGTCGAGGGGTAGCAAAAGAATAGATGCCCCTGTGAAACAAACCTTGTCTAGGGTGCCTTGGTTTAATTTGTAACCTGCTCTGTAGGTTTTGATCAGTCCAAGGTAATTAGTGCTGATCAAGATCAGACAGAAGCCTGCTATCAGCAATGGTTACAAGCTTATACTCACAGCTGTATAATCAAGATCTGACAGAAGCCTGCTATCAGCAATGGTTGCAAGCTTATACTCACAGCTGTATGATCCAGATCTGACAGAAGGCTGCTATCAGCCATGGTTGCAAGTTATACTCACAGCTGTATGATCCAGATCTGACAGAAGCCTGCTATCAGCAATAGTTGCAAGCTTATACTCACAGCTGTTTGGTCCAGATTAGACAGAAGCCTGCTATCAGCAATGGTTGCAAGCTTATACTCACAGCTGTATAATCCAGATCTGACAGAAGCCTGCTATCAGCAATAGTTGCAAGCTTATACTCACAGCTGTTTGGTCCAGATTAGACAGAAGCCTGCTATCAGCAATGGTTGCAAGCTTATACACACAGCTGTATGTTCCAGATCTGACAGAAGCCTGCTATCAGCAATGGTTGTAAGCTTATACTCACAGCTGTATGATCCAGATCTGACAGAAACTGCTATCAGCAATGGTTGCAAGCTTATACACACAGCTGTATGTTCCAGATCTGACAGAAGCCTGCTATCAGCAATGGTTGCAAGCTTATACTCACAGCTGTATAATCCAGATCTGACAGAAGCCTGCTATCAGCAATGGTTGCAAGCTTATACTCACAGCTGTATGATCCAGATCTGACAGAAACTGCTATCAGCAATGGTTACAAGCTTATACTCACAGCTGTATGATCCAGATCAGACAGAAGCCTGCAATCAGCAATGGTTGCAAGCTTATACTCACAGCTGTATGATCCAGATCTGACAGAAGCCTGCTATCAGCAATAGTTGCAAGCTTATACTCACAGCTGTATAATCAAGATCTGACAAAAGCCTGCTATCAGCAATGGTTGCAAGCTTATGCTGACAGCTGTATGATCCAGATCTGACAGAAACTGCTATCAGCAATGGTTGCAAGCTTATCCTCACAGCTGTATGATCCAGATCAGACAGAAGCCTGCTATCAGAAATGGTTGCAAGCTTATACTGACAGCTGTTTGGTCCAGATTAGACAGAAGCCTGCTATCAGCAATGGTTGCAAGCTTATACTCACAGGTGTATGATCCAGATCTGACAGAAACTGCTATTAGCAATAGTAGCAAGCTTATACTCACAGCTGTATGATCCAGATCTGACAGGAGCCTGCTATCAGCAATGGTTGCAAGCTTATACTCACAGCTGTATGATCCAGATCTGACAGAAGCCTGCTATCAGCAATGGTTGCAAGCTTATACTCACAGCTGTATGATCCAGATCTGACAGAAACCTGTTATCAGCAATGGTTGCAAGCTTATGCTGACAGCTACATGATCCAGATCAGACAGAATCCTGCTATCAGCAATAGTTGCAAGCTTATGCTCTCAGCTGTATGATCCAGATCAGACAGAATCCTGCTATCAGCAATGGTTGCAAGCTTATGTTGACAGCTGTATGGTCCAGATCAGACAGAAGCCTGCTATCAGCAATGGTTGCAAGCTTATGCTCTCAGCTGTATGATCCAGATCAGACAGAAGCCTGCTATCAGCAATGGTTGCAAGCCTATGTTGACAGCTGTATGGTCCAGATCAGACAGAAGCCTGCTATCAGCAATAGTTGCAAGCTTATACTCTCAGCTGTATGATCCAGATCTGACAGAAGCCTGCTATCAGCAATGGTTGCAAGCTTATGCTCTCAGCTGTATGATCCAGATCAGACAGAAGCCTGCTATCAGCAATGGTTGCAAGCTTATACTCACAGCTGTATAATCAAGATCTGACAGAAGCCTGCTATCAGCCATGGTTGCAAGTTATACTCACAGCTGTATGATCCAGATCTGACAGAAGCCTGCTATCAGCAATAGTTGCAAGCTTATACTCACAGCTGTTTGGTCCAGATTAGACAGAAGCCTGCTATCAGCAATGGTTGCAAGCTTATACTCACAGCTGTATAATCCAGATCTGACAGAAGCCTGCTATCAGCAATAGTTGCAAGCTTATACTCACAGCTGTTTGGTCCAGATTAGACAGAAGCCTGCTATCAGCAATGGTTGCAAGCTTATACACACAGCTGTATGTTCCAGATCTGACAGAAGCCTGCTATCAGCAATGGTTGTAAGCTTATACTCACAGCTGTATGATCCAGATCTGACAGAAACTGCTATCAGCAATGGTTGCAAGCTTATACACACAGCTGTATGTTCCAGATCTGACAGAAGCCTGCTATCAGCAATGGTTGCAAGCTTATACTCACAGCTGTATAATCCAGATCTGACAGAAGCCTGCTATCAGCAATGGTTGCAAGCTTATACTCACAGCTGTATGATCCAGATCTGACAGAAACTGCTATCAGCAATGGTTACAAGCTTATACTCACAGCTGTATGATCCAGATCAGACAGAAGCCTGCAATCAGCAATGGTTGCAAGCTTATACTCACAGCTGTATGATCCAGATCTGACAGAAGCCTGCTATCAGCAATAGGTGCAAGCTTATACTCACAGCTGTATAATCAAGATCTGACAAAAGCCTGCTATCAGCAATGGTTGCAAGCTTATGCTGACAGCTGTATGATCCAGATCTGACAGAAACTGCTATCAGCAATGGTTGCAAGCTTATCCTCACAGCTGTATGATCCAGATCAGACAGAAGCCTGCTATCAGAAATGGTTGCAAGCTTATACTGACAGCTGTTTGGTCCAGATTAGACAGAAGCCTGCTATCAGCAATGGTTGCAAGCTTATACTCACAGGTGTATGATCCAGATCTGACAGAAACTGCTATTAGCAATAGTAGCAAGCTTATACTCACAGCTGTATGATCCAGATCTGACAGGAGCCTGCTATCAGCAATGGTTGCAAGCTTATACTCACAGCTGTATGATCCAGATCTGACAGAAGCCTGCTATCAGCAATGGTTGCAAGCTTATACTCACAGCTGTATGATCCAGATCTGACAGAAACCTGTTATCAGCAATGGTTGCAAGCTTATGCTGACAGCTACATGATCCAGATCAGACAGAATCCTGCTATCAGCAATAGTTGCAAGCTTATGCTCTCAGCTGTATGATCCAGATCAGACAGAATCCTGCTATCAGCAATGGTTGCAAGCTTATGTTGACAGCTGTATGGTCCAGATCAGACAGAAGCCTGCTATCAGCAATAGTTGCAAGCTTATACTCTCAGCTGTATGATCCAGATCTGACAGAAGCCTGCTATCAGCAATGGTTGCAAGCTTATGCTCTCAGCTGTATGATCCAGATCAGACAGAAGCCTGCTATCAGCAATGGTTGCAAGCTTATGCTCTCAGCTGTATGATCCAGATCAGACAGAAGCCTGCTATCAGCAATGGTTGCAAGCCTATGTTGACAGCTGTATGGTCCAGATCAGACAGAAGCCTGCTATCAGCAATAGTTGCAAGCTTATACTCTCAGCTGTATGATCCAGATCTGACAGAAGCCTGCTATCAGCAATGGTTGCAAGCTTATGCTCTCAGCTGTATGATCCAGATCAGACAGAAGCCTGCTATCAGCAATGGTTGCAAGCTTATGCTCTCAGCTGTATGATCCAGATTAGACAGAAGCCTGCTATCAGCAATAGTTGCAAGCATATGCTCTCAGCTGTATGATCCAGATCAGACAGAAGCCTGCTATCAGCAATAGTTGCAAGCTTATACTTTCAGCTGTATGATCCAGATCTGACAGAAGCCTGCTATCAGCAATGGTTGCAAGCTTATGCTCTCAGCTGTATGATCCAGATCAGACAGAAGCCTGCTATCAGCAATAGTTGCAAGCATATGCTCTCAGCTGTATGATCCAGATCAGACAGAAGCCTGCTATCAGCAATAGTTGCAAGCTTATGCTCTCAGCTGTATGATCCAGATCAGACAGAAGCCTGCTATCAGCAATGGTTGCAGGCTTATGCTCTCAGCTGTATGATCCAGATCAGACAGAAGCCTGCTATCAACAATGGTTGCAAGCATATGCTCTCAGCTGTATGATCCAGATCAGACAGAAGCCTGCTATCAGCAATGGTTGCAAGCTTATGCTCTCAGCTGTATGATCCAGATCAGACAGAAGCCTGCTATCAGCAATGGTTGCAAGCTTATGCTCTCAGCTGTATGATCCAGATCAGACAGAAGCCTGCTATCAGCAATGGTTGCAAGCTTATGCTGACAGCTGTATGATCCAGATCAGACAGAAGCCTGCTATCAGCAATGGTTGCAAGCTTATGCTGACAGCTGTTTGGTCCAGATCAGACAGAAGCCTGCTATCAGCAATGGTTGCAAGCTTATGCTGACAGCTGTCAAGATCTGCACCATTTGCTGTCAAGTCTCTCGCTATATGCACATAAAGTTATCTTCACATGAATTGTCAGCATAAAACTATCAAATAATTTAAAAGTCATTTTTATCAAAATAAAATTTAAACTGACTAAAATGTAGTAAATTATATACAACAAGTACAATAAACACAACAGATTATATACATATAATATTTACTTATAAACAAGTATTATAAAACATTAGTGTAGCAGGATATGGGCCAACATGATTAAATCAACAGCCTTGATTCACACTGGCATGTGGAGTGTTCATGCAGGCTGTCACGTACAGCAACAATACAGAACATAAACACTCACACTACAAGATCCACATCATTATACTACCACAGAATGTACGATGCATGCAATACAGTGCATTAATCATGTTCACAGTTCTTGTTTCCTCATTTACATTCTAGGTAAAACATGTAGACTGGCGGGCTGACTAGTTATTTAATTGACCTAATTAATGGAGTCTTTGTAAAGGAGAAACAATTAGATGCAATTAGGGATGGGATAGGATTTGCCAGCATTTTTGCCGATACTGTGCAGCGACATTTCTATCATTATAGCACAGGGGCACTTATGAGCAGCCCAAGGACTGAACCCGGCCAGTCCATTATACTGACACCGACGTTATGCTGTCCCCTTAGCCCTGAGTCTTAGGAGGGATGCCACTACTACCAACTTTAAAGTCTTTGGTTTGACCCAGCTGGGGTTTGAACCCGCGACCTCCCGATCCACAAGCAGATGCTCTACCACTTGAGCTTCTGCGGCAAGTAATGCAATTAGGTATTAATCCACTGGGATTATTACAGCTGCTGGACTTTAATTAAGGTCCATAATTGAGTCATTGCAAAGAATATGACAAACTATGTCATGGTCCATGTCAAAGTCTAATAGAATAGAACGTGTACATGAAATATATGGTTTGCTTATTGTCTAAATTATAATGGTTGTACCAAAGCTGTTGACCTGTTTCTACATTACAAGACTGGGTAAGGCTTAATGTCTGGTTTTCACAACAAAGGGCAGCACAATATATATTGAAATAATAAGCTTTAGATAAACAAAATGGGGGCAGGGGGAGTAAATAAAAACTTGAAGCCAAATTTTATTGTCAGAAAATCACACCAGTTCACCCCTGTCAGTGAGGACCCATCAAATGTATGAAAAGAATTCAGTAAATGTCGCCAAAACGTCCGGAATGTAAATAGTGATGAAGCAACACCATCAATAATGTTCCTAGTTTCCAATTTATAACCTTTCTCCTGTGAATGATTATATATAATAAACACAGTTATAGTGTCATCACAGTATATAGTCTAGGTTTTATATCATCTCAACTAGTCCATCAATATCCCAACTTACAACCATTGTGGCTATGGTTTACAGCATCAGATGAAGGTAGATTTTAAAGTTGTATCCAACAGTTTGCATGTAACAATATCTTAAAACTTTGCCTCCATTAAATGCATGTTATCAATATTTTGACAGTATGCCTCTATTAAATGCAAGTAACAATATTTTAACAGTTTACCTCTATGTAATGCAAGTTTAGAATATTTTAAAAGTCTGCTCTATTAAATCTTATGTTAAAAACATTAGTCAAGATACTTCTTAAAGCATGCTTTGCGCCCGAAATCATTTGTTAAAAAAACAACACCTGAATGTATACCCCATATGTTGTTTTACAGGTGTGGGTGCAATGTTTGGACGCATGCCTTACAGATGTAAATGCAATGTTTAGATGCATGCTTTACAGATATGGGTGCAATATTTGGATGTGTGTTTTAAAGATGTGGGTGCAAGGTTTGGATGCATGTTTTAAAGATGCAGGTGCATTGTTTAGACGTGTGTTTTAAAGATGTGGGTGCATTGTTTAGGTGCATGTTTTAAAGATGCAGGTGCATTGTTTGGATGTGTGTTTTAAAGATGTGGGTGCAAGGTTTGGATGCACGTGTTACTGATGTGGTTGCAATATTTTGATGCAAGCTTTACAGATATGGGTGCAATATGTGGATGTGGGTTAAACAGATGTAGGTGCAATGTTTGAATGCATGTTTCACAGATATGGGTGCAATGTTTGGATGCTTGTTTTACAGCTGTGAGTGCAATATTTGAATGTGAGTAGCAGCTCATTTAACAACAACATAACACCTTGGCAATGGCCATCCAAGACAGGGTATACTCACTAGAGAGTCCTCAGATTGTCACCTGTGTAAGGGTCCCAGAGAATGGTGCTGGTATCGTAGGAGCATGTGGCCAAGATCGCACCATCAGGGGAGAAATCACATGCAGCTACATGGTGAAGATGGCCAGAAAGCTTGATTTTGCTGAATGTCTTAGTGTTCCAAATATATGCCTGAAAAACAAATATATGGTAACATGACTGCAGCAGTTAGGAAAAGGGTTGTCAATTTAAAGCAGTGATTGTTTAAACCCGATAAAACAGTACCCATGAGTAAACCCTGAAAGGTGGCAAAGTTGTCTCTGGAGTTTCAAACTCATTTTACTCACATTGAGAAATAAGTCTTGTAGCAACACAGCATAGATTAATTGCCATGCAACAGTACACCGCCATTTTATACCTGTTTATAAAACAAACAAAAATGTTGAGTTAACGCGAAGTGGGTGACTTTTTCAACTTATGCCCGAGACCAAGGAACATCAGTAGAAATAATTGTTTTATAACCTGATCAAGTATACTTTTTATCAGGAAGATAGCACATAAATAAACTTAAAAACACAATGTATTATAGCTTTAAAAAACAACAAGTAAGTAATGCAAAAAATTGTATTATTGATAACAGGATATATACAGGCAACAACAGCTTGTATCCTGTAATGAATTGAACATCTCAGAATGTTTGATAATTGCTGATAAAAGATTCGAGTAATGACTTGGGTTGTTTATCAAAATCAATCAATGACCAAGTGGAACAATAAAGGTTAGGTATAGGAAAAACATACATGTACAGTCCCTTCAACATCTATATAACGTACTTGCCAACCAATTTTATTGCATTACTTTTATAATATTCATGTAAGTAATGATGTAACAAATTGACAATAAAAAACGCTGACTGTTCTGAGCACAAGCAACAGAGTTTCATCATCAAAGCAAGCCGATAAAATGGTCAATTTCGACCTAGTAACATACTTCAGTTTTACAGCATACCTTATTTATCTCCTCTGTATACTTGTTGAAGAGCACTTACAGAGTAGAGCATGCTTGCTTGAAATTACAGAATGAAAGGCTTGAATGTACACTGACATTACATGTCAGATTGAGCGAAGTAGTGTGGAACACAAACAGCCATTGACTGCCATTTTCAAAATTGCAGGCTGATATGGGCTAAAACGAGACTTCAGTCAAAACATAGACATATTTAAGCTTGTTGAAAGTGAAGGTTCATGAACAGTATTCTTAAAATATGAATTACAGGGCAAATAACAATACACCAACATACAAAACAAATCAATTGGGAAAATATTTTATGATGATCAAAATATGACTGTCTTTTGTTATGTTTTTTCAAATCTTAAAGTGATTGAAAATGCAAAAACAAGTGTCAAAGTGGAATTTTTTTTTAAAACACTTACATTTAAGTGTTGACTTTTTTAGTGTTTGACTGCTAAGCACAACTTAATTAGACTGAGGCAAATAGTGCAAATCCTAGGAGATCAGGATCTTAACTTCTTTGCATCAACGTTTTTATTAATATTTTCTTTCTTTCTTTGCATTTAGTGTTAAAAGTGATATCCAGAAGTTTGCCGATATCCAATTCATGTAACAATACCTTATCACTGCTTTTGGGGAATTATGGCATAATTTCTGCATAAACTCATACTTTAGTATAAGTAAAGACAGTTTTGAACACTGACTATTGTTAGACAGTACACGTTACTATAAAAACACTCTAAAAGTTCAAACATTTCAAATCTATAAATAATCATGACAGTGATGATATATAGAGAATACCAGGTTAGTGTTGATATAGATAAATGTTATCATGCGAGGCTAAGAAAATCAGAAAGCAAGAGGCTGTGCCGAGTGCAGGTGTCTGATTTATTTGCACATTTGTCCAGATCTATGCAGTCAGCTGTATTTGGTTCTACTAAAGATTGAGCTCTATCTAAACCATTTGAATGTGTATCATGTAACAACATTTGATCATCAGGGTCTGTCCTCAGATTAGGCAGCTGATTGCTGCTTTCTGAGACAGCCACAGATTCAAGATCAATTTTCTTCTCAAAACTGTTGGGATTAAAGCCAAATTTTGCCTCGAAATTCTAATAGCTCATCTCTACAACATTGCCTAGGTTTTCACACGATTCTTCATCACATTCTTTTTTTTAATTCACACCAAATAACATCAAAACAACAGGGACTCATAATCTGACATTTTGATAGTTGTTTTTATTTTTGCCGACTACAAATTTGTACTTTGATTTTATTACTATTCCTAAACAGTTTTAATCATGTGCCTGTATTACATGTTGTTTAAGATTTTTGCAAGTTTTTGAATTGAAAATGCATATATTTTGATTAATAAAGCTTGTTATATCTTTTTTTTTTTTTTTTTTACAAATTTTCTATATCATTGTTAAATAGAACTTCGGAAGATTGCTATGAACTGTCCAGTTAGCTCAGTCGGTTAAGAAACTGCTACCTTATTTTCAATCCTGCAAGACAGCGATTGAAACCGTGCTCAACCTCATGTTTTTTTAATGGCCTTGTTTGCGGTTGATAAAGCTCATCTTTATCAAACGGGTTATATCAACCTATATTTATACAGAGATGGTGGGATAAAACGTAGTCTCAAAAGTGATTTGTCACATGGTTTTCTTAGTTAAAACTAGCTATCTCTGCAGAGTGGCTCAGATAGAAAATACCTGTTTGCAATGATGCAATGAGGAATGGGGAATTATATTTTACACACTGATCTAGGGCATCAATGAGAAGCATTTTGCAGGATCTTTCCAGGTAACAATGACTTACTTGGTTATTTGAGAAAAAATATATTGGTCCAAAATGTCGGATACTGCCTTCAAGCAAACAACTAAGAAATAAGTATGTGATGTTAGCAAATATAACAAGCTAAGGTTTAACTACTATCTGAAAATAAAAAAATGAAGAAAAACATGATAAGAGGCAAAAACAGTGTTACATTTTTCTTACGTTTTTTATCATGCCCACTGCTGCCATCTGCTGGTTGTTTGGTGACCATTTACAGTCAAACACCATTGTGTTAGAATCAAAACGAACAGTTTTGAACATGTTTCCATCATTGAGAAGGTCCCAGAACTTGATAGTACAGTCGTTGGAACAAGAGACCAATTTGAGCGAGCCATCAGAACTGAAGTCCAAGCCTCTCACAATGTTTTTATGGTCAAGAAGGTCCATAAGTTTCTGACCTAAAACAGGAAATGGGAGTAAAAGTAATCACAACTATAATACACAATAATAAAGGTTTAGATTTCTTGTTTTAGATGGTTGAGAAGGAGACAAATATATCTTTTTTAGTTAAATATAGAAAAAAAATATTGTATAAATCTTGAAACACGTTTTTTGTGTATATCACAGTATTCTAAAAGGGAAAAAAAACAGTGCATTCCACTTTGCTCAGTACTGGATTGAAAAATGATAGCTGTTAGTAACCTTAACAAAACCCCAGAGAATTCTAATTGTAAAAAAGGGCATAACTGTGCCAAAATGAACAAGTGTTAAACTGTTACCTGTCCTTTTGAAATAGGTTACCCTTTTAACAGTGAAAAAGTATTTGAACAATGAAGTTTAACAGTTTTCAAGAAAATAGTTTAAACAGAAACCTTAGCAAAAACAGAAAATAATAAGTTGCATAAGGGACATAACAGTTAAACAAGAGGGCCATGATGACCCTTTATCTCTGACACAAGCTTTAAGTAGGATCAAATCTGGCGTCAAGTAATTAAGAGTTATTTACTTTAGAAATCTTTGGTGACAATTGGACCATTAGTGTGGCCACTGGGTTGATAACATTTTCTAGAATTTTACCAGTAACCTACTGAATCCATATGACTCACTTCAAAACATATGTAAGATTTCATACTGGGAAACATGCTGGCCAAGTTTGGTAAAAATTGAGCCATCAATGTGGCCTCTCAAGTGTTTTCACAAGGTTTTTCTAAAATGTGACCTAGTGACCTACTTTTTGACCCCATGTGACCCAATAATATACTCATCCAAGATTTGATGCAGACAAACAATCTGATCAATTTTGGTGAAGATTAGGCTATGATTGTGGTGTGTGTTCACAAGCTTTTTCTAAGATTAAACCTAGTGACCTACTTTTTTGACCCACATGAACCAGTTATGAGCTCATCCAAGATTTTATGAAGGTAAACATTCTGATCAAGTTAGGTGAAGATTGAGCCATAAATGTGGCCTCTATTGTGTTCACAAGCTTTTGCTTAGATTTGACATAGTGACCTACTTTTGACCCCATTTGACCCAATAATGAACTCATCCAAGATTTCATGCAGACAAATATTTCTGATCAAGTTTGGTGAAGATTGGGCTATAAATGTGGTCTCTATTGTACTCACAAGTTTTCCTAAGATTTGACCTAGTGACCCATTAATGAACTGTGGCCTTTAGTGTGTTCACAGGCTAAAATGTTGACGTTGGACGCCGAGCAAAGTGGTATCACAAAAGCTATTGAAATGGGTTCTGCTTTTGATTGTGAACAAGTATTGTAGGTTTGAAGTTAATATTTTCTTGATTTTGTTATTTGTTACATCTTACCGACACAATTATGGTGATATTAGCGATGTCAAGCTAATTATTAGTGGAAGAAGACCACAGACTTATGTCTAGGTAGAACCACTGGCACACCACAGGTAAATAGGAAAACTTCCCTACATAAAAATTCTCCCGCCCAGGACTCGAACCCATGTGGTGAAGTCTTAAAATGAATATTTTGGACCACTTTAAAGAAATTGACCTGTAAAAAAACCCCATAAAGCTGACAGTGACACCCACATCAACAAGGGGATAATGACAATAGCTTCACTTTTTGTCTTTGACAGTACAGTTAAAATGTAGCATGATAAGTTAAAGGAAGCCACCACCCTAGAGGTAACTTGTTATCCAGTTATTTTCAAGTCTGTGGAAAATAAATGGCAATATTCTTTTTAAAACTCTTGTTATTTTCTTATTTGATTTCAAAATCTTGTCTTAATGTTTAAAATTAAAATATCTGTCAATTAAATTGCCAGGCAGGCCACTAATGGTTATTGTTTATTGCCAGTAAATGATGACAAGTAAATAACATTTATCTTCAAACAAAAGGGCCAAGATGGCCTTAAACTGATGGGGGCAGAGAATTGATGGCCCTGATTGGCTCACATGGGGAACTTGGCTGTCAGCATGCCTTAAAATCTTATCACAAGACTCATTGTACACATCACATGAAGTTATTTGTGTAGCAAATCCTTGTGCACATTAACCCATCAAAATGTCCATTCAATCAAACATTCTGATAAAAAAATTTGAAGCCTTTGCCCAAAAATCTTGGTGTGAAATAGTGACCTATTTTTGACCCCACATAACATAGTTACAAACTCATCAAAGATTGGTTAAGACTGGATCAAAACTATAGCCTCTAAAGTGTTTTCTAAAGTGTTTACAGGGTAACAACAGACAACATACAAAGGGGTATCAGAAAAGCTTACTTTGTGGGCTTAAGAAGAATATCCCTTATTATTTGTACAGCCTTACCTGTCAAAACATTCCACAGTTTAATCTTGCCATTCTCAAGACCTGTCGCAAGAATCAAGTCATGGTTGTTGAATCTCCTCCACACATTAACATTGTTCTCTGAACACCCACTGCCAAATGCCAGACACCACACATTACTACCACAGTCAATCCGACATGCTTGTCTCTTGGTCTCATCCTCGCCTATCTCAGACAACCATGAATCGATGGAAGAACACGATTCACTGACTCTAAAAGTCACATGACTAGAAGGTTCCTCTTCTGTGATACGTGGGAGATTCTGCAGCAGCTCCTCCTCATCTTTGATTTCATCGAGGTCTTCATCACTAAGATCACAAATGGGTTTGTGGGTTCTGAAAAAGTGAATGGATTCTAAGAATTGGTTAGTCAACAAAAAAACATCTACAAATTGTGCCAAGTGACTATGTCGACAGAGCTTAATTCTGTGCAAATTTCATTTTATGTTTATGTTAATTGGGTTTATCGTCCAACCAACATTATTTCAGTTATTCGGAGACGGTGTCCACTAGAAGCATATATAGTGCTGCCTTCACTGTGTATAGCATGCCGTGAACACCTGGCATGATACCACACCCAGTCACATTATCCTGACACCGGGCCAACCAGTCGTGGAACTACCCTTATATTTGCTTGAGTGTTAGCAAGGGAGCTATACCACTACAATTTTTAACAACTTTGATACGTTGCAGCCTGGGAACAAACCCGGGGCCTCCCTTACCTGGAGCCGACGCTCTACTGATTGCGCTACCAGGTCCGGTAAATTTCATTTCATTTTAAAAGGTTTTTTAAAATGACAAAAAGGCAAAAAAAATTCACTGTTGCTAAAGGTTTGTTTAATATACACACAGAAAGCTTACAGGTAGAATTGACATAACTATCAGACCTAAGAATGCAGCTTTATTTGATATGTATAAGTACCATAACTATCATCTTCATACAAAGATTAGTTTGAGATGAGTGTTAAAGATACTATACCTTAAATAATCTCTTTTTTATTCATTTTTTGAGAAAAAGTAAACCTGCTGTGTTGTTACTTAATATGTCCATTTTGTTAACTTAACAAATTTAACATGTTACTGGCATATGAATTGGAATTGGCCTTTTAAAACAAATAACTAATACTATGTTGAGTTTGTTAAGTTAACAAAATAAACACACATCTTTTACTAGTACTAGGCATTTTGAAAATAGTTTTTCTGATGGCAAATAGGAAAGTTTAATAATCACTTTTTCTTTAAAGTAAACTAAACAACATCATTTCATATATTTGTTTATTTGGAAGTACAAAATATATCAAACAAGTAGAAGTCTTAGCAAATACCTTTTTTAATTTGAAAGGAGTTGGTATCGATATATCATCAATATCTGTTTCACAATATATCGATATTGTTGATATACAAAATGAAAAATCAATGACATCCATAATTGTGACCAAGGGATAGATGAACATGGAGCAACAGTGAACCAAATCCCATAAGAAGGTAGAGATACATACATTCTTGCTGCATCCCTGTCCCATGGCAGAAGGTACACGAAACCGCCACCCTGTGACCAGGCAATGTAAGAACAGTCTGGGGACCATGCACAGCACCAACTCTCCTGGCTTTGGCTCTTGTACACTGGGTTTACTTCATCTAACTTTTGGGCCACCACTGGAAGAAGGAAAAATAAACAGTTAATACAACTAAAAAAAACTAAATAGTAAATATAAGAGATATTGTGGCTAAAAAAAGAAGTCCGGCTGATCTCATCTCATTTCTGGGCTAGTGCTGTAAATAGAGTGGCACCTGAGGCTATGTGTCTCTTATTCTGGGCAAGCACTGCAAGTATAGAATGATGAGGGGGCACATGCGGCTATGTGTAAGAGTTGTCACCTTTCTGCATTGGTTTCATTTCCTGTTTGGGGCAAGATGTTTTATTCTAGAATAATTGGTGATTCTACCCAGACATTTATTGAAGGTCTTCCTCCACCTATAACAGCTGAAGATCACCATTATGACTATAATTGTATGTTATCTAAACGCAATCCAAATAAATAGTATATAAGACTGTGCAGTATTTATGGTTATGTTTTCTTAAATATGGAAAACTTCACCATCAAAACAACATAATCGGTTCTACCTTGTAAGTTACTATAATGATGCAGTTACCATAGATGGACATGTTCAGAGCACAGTGTTTATTGTGTATATATAAGTCATTTCCCACAACATGCATTAACAATCTGTATATTATGTCAGCTACCACCTTTAACAGCTGGCATAAATAATAATAAATTCTATAGTTTTATCAGTCAACTGGATTCATTCATTCATTCAAATTTCACTGCCACTGAATGTCTGTCCCATGACTCATTGTATTGACTGTGCCATCATCAGCAATGGAACTGAACGGCTCAATATAAATATATATAGCTCTGGAAATATCATTGTATATAGGTCTGGCTTTTGAAAGAGCTGTATCCATTGCATGAAAATTATTTGTCACCAGCTGGCCAGAATGCAAAAACATATTCAATGGTGCATGTTTTACTCTGGAAGATATGGATGCACAGAACGAAATGTCCTGCACTGCAACACTATGATATTTTACATTACAAACTATAATCATAAGTATGTCCCCAAATTACTGAAATAATGTTGGTGGAACAATAAACCCAACAAACATAATTATTAGTTTACTTTAAGCAATGCCAGCCCTAGTTCTGTCATGTAAATATATGGACACTTATGTTTGATGGGAGAATGTACAGTTGTATTGTTGGACTATGATTTTTATTATACTTTGGTGTACTTCACACAGCTGACCTCAAGATGGCACATTTACAGTCTCAGCCAACAAGGAAGAACACCTAAGCTGTTGTCACATGATGATATATATGGATATAATTATAACATGTGGATAAACATGAGCAAAAAGACATAGGATTAATACAGCACCCTTAATTTGTTGATTATGGTGATGATTATAATGGTAATAATGATGCTAATGGTGATGATAATTATGGTAATGATAAAAATGGTGATGATTACGGTGATGATGATAATGATAATGATCATCATTATGGTGATGATCATTATGGTAGTAATGATTACTGTGTTAATGATAATGGTGATGATGATGGTGATGATGATTATGGTGTTGATAATGACAACAATAAAGATGTTCATGATAAATAGTACACCTGAATGCCCCATCAATGCTACTGCTGTCCAGGCTCTACCTAGACACACCACAAGTCAATAAATCAGACCAATGAAGAGCAGCTGGTCTATTTCTCTCTCCTGGAGGGAATACCTGCATTCTACCAGGTGCATTGTATACCCTGCATGGCTAATATACTCCAACACACAAGAAAACAAGAATGCTACAATGACCTTGATAAATGAGTTTGATAGGAAGACACTTCTTAAAAACACATTGGTATCAAAATACTCTCCACCATTCATACATGTTTAAATAAAGGTAACACAATTTATCATACAATCTATTACAAAATATTACTATTACAAAATATTACATTGGCTATAGTTAAGAAATATAGCTATAATAGATATAATAGATACAGATAGATATATAGGTGAATAAAATAGTAGAAACAACAAGCTTAGTTGCTGGCAACCTCGTTCCATCACAGTGGTAATGTTTAACTTGGTTCATGGCCATCATCTCCAATTTCTAGTCATCAGCCAGCATTAACAAGTCGAAACAATATTGTCTGACAACTGTGTTAAAAGAGATCTATTGTACCTCAATATATTTTGGCCTGAAGGCTGTAACAGTCCAGTCAGCATTTACATATCCTACCAAAGCTTGTTATGAATATTCAAATCATTGAACAGTGTTAGGATTTTTAAACAGTGGGTATAAGGAAATCTATGCACCAAGAGGAACTATTTCTGTCTTTAATAGCAGTCTTATTTTAACTCACTGCCTGGCTGTAACATCAACACGACACCGAGTTATTTAAAACAGGATGCCATCTAGAGGCTTGACATAGAGACTACTTACAAGTGAAAGTAAAAATGTATTTGGCACCCAAAAGAAAAACAATATTTTTTTCTGCTGGCAGGTGATCCACAAGACTGGTGTCTGCCCATAATTGCCTTTAAATATGGCTAAAGGTAAATGTCAACTAACTGACATCTTAACATGATCAAGTTATTAATCAATGAAAACATTATATACAAGATAGTAAAGGTAAACTTGTTTATTAAGAGGATGGCCCCAAAAAGTGACATCTGAAATGGAATCATACATTATTTCCTTTAAGACATGCCCTTATCTTTAGGTTTCCCAAAAATCATGGTGAAAAACCTGTTCGTCCCACCGTTTGGATTTGAAAATCTGGCTGTAGCAAGATTGTGTTGAAATAAAATCCAAAAGTGGAGAGTAAACAAATTTGATGTAGAAAAACAAAACTGGTTCTATGAGCTGGATTGACACATGTTTTTTTAAATAAAACTTTCATATTGATATAATATATGTTGGTAAAAAGGCATGGTCATGGTAGGGATTGGATTTCAGACTCTTTGGTCCTGTGGTTTTTTAGCTATCGACTGTTGACAAATCAGCCATATTTAGAATGAATGTAAAATCTATCAGATAGTTATTCCATCAGATGGCTATTCCATCAGATGGCTATTCCATCAGATAGCTATTCCATCAGATAGCTATTCCATCAGATAGCTATTCCATCAGATGGCTATTCCATCAGATAGCTATTCCATCAGATGATTATATTTCCCAGTTTGTTGTCTGGGATCATCAGTTATAATTAACTGATGCAAAATAATTACCTAAATAGTGCAGCAGAAATATCAACATACAAATAAACTCACAAAATATCACTAAACAAAACATTATAAAACACAGGATATAACCCCTCTGATATAACATAACCCTCTGATATAACATAACCCCTCTGATATAATATAACCACTCTGACATAACCCCTCTGATATAATATAACCACTCTGATATCACATAACCACTCTGATATAACATAACACCTCTGATATAACATAACCCCTCTGATATAACATAACCCTCTGATATAACATAACCCTTCTTATATAATATAACCACTCTGATATAACATAACACCTCTGATATAACATAACCCTCTGATATAACATAACATAACACCTATGATATAACATATCCCCTCTGATATAATATAACCACTCTGATATAACATAACCACTCTGATATAACATAACACCTCTGATATAATATAACCCCTCTGATATAACATAACCCTCTGATATAACATAACCCTTCTTATAAAACATAACCACTCTGATATAACATAACACCTCTGATATAACATAACCCCTCTGATATAACATAACTCTCCGATATAACATAACCCTTCTTATATAATATAACCACTCTGATATAAAATAACCACTCTGTTATAACATAACCCCTCTGATATAACATAACCCCTCTGATATAACATAACCACTCTGATATAACATTACCACTCTGATATAACATTACCACTCTGATATAACATAACCACTCTGATATAACATTACCACTCTGATATAACATAACCACTCTGATATAACATTACCACTCTGATATAACATTACCACTCTGATATAACATTACCACTCTGATATAACATAACCCCTCTGATATAACAACCACTCTGATATAACCACTCGGATATAACAATGCAATACGCCTAACAACTCCCCACAAAAGATTGACTAGTCAATAAGGCAATCAGTCCTCAACATACAATATTGTATAAGTAGAAGGGCAGACTTTTTTTTGCAGTAATTAATGGTCATTTATCTCTCATATGATAATTAGTGGATGAATCACGGAGCCAATTGAGAGTATTATAGGATGATGTTTACAAAGGTGTCAAGGCCCAGAATGAGCGTGAGATTGTGTTTTAAGGAGCGGATGACAACATAACTCGTGGAATCAACCTGACACAAAATACATGGAAGTGTATAATAACCTAGGACCAAGAGCCAAAGGCTAACAAATACCCTCCACCCTGTTCCCTGTTCATAAATCTCTTGTATATCATCATCAGATTATCAATAAAAGGGGCAATAACTCCTGCAATTTTCGTCTGAAATAAAGGTAGATGCACAGATTCCCAATGTAAGATAACTGTACAGTTTCACTGAAATATGACACAAAACTGTGTACGAAGAACCTCTGACAAGATTGTGTCCGCAGAAGGCCATCGGATGGATGGACAGACAGACACAGACAAACAGATGGATGGTAAATAAACAGATGGACAGATGGATGGACAATTCAATTCAAGCATACAATGTGGCTATATGGGTATTTAAATAAGCATCTGTTATAAACATAATAGGTAACAGTATAAACTCTCTATTTAAATCACCTAGATCATTGAATTTTGGAATGCTGGTATGGTCAAACAATAACATTCTTACATGCATACCCATATAAAAAATCTGAAGAAAGTAAACTCTACAATCAATAAAAATCATGTTGATAATGAATGTTTCTTTCTTTTTAAATGTGTGTGGAAATTCCGAAGTATTGGTAAGAGCCAGAAATGAGATCTGAGCGTGTGAGTGTCACGATAAAATCCCTAAACCTGCTTTGTTTTTTACTAACCAAACTAAAATCTTGCTTATTTGCTAGCAATTACATGCAGAGGTAACAAGATACATTGTTAAGGACTCTGCAGTCAGATGTCTCCCTAAAGGAGCTGGATGATCTGGATAGACACTATTTGTTGCTTTATCTCTATGTTAAGGTAAATTAATTATGTTTAACACGTTCAATGTATTATATAAAAACTATGGATTGTGATAAAAATGTTTCTCACTATCAGAAATGACAATAACAACAACATCAGGCTAGATTTTCAATGATAGATTTTCAATTATCATAAACAACAATGAAAACAACAGTACAAGCAAGAGTATGACAATTAAATTAAGAACATCAATAACAACACCATTCACAACAACAATAGCAACAAAACCAACAGCAGAACAACAACAACCAAAATCCCCACCTGGTCCAGAGCAAGCAAGAAGATAATCCATCACCATTCTGTTGTAAAACACAACCAGTCCAACACTGTATGAATGTCACACTGTAAGACAACCAGTCTAGAGAAATATGTGTGCTGTTTCACAATATAGTAATTGACTTAAAAGTGAAACAAGGGAGAGAGGCACCCCCTGCCTTAACACAAGGCCAAGTTTGTTTGCGGATTTAATTTACTTCATTTAAACTCTGTAGAACATTTCAGTAGCACAATTAAGAAAAAAATCAATATACTAGACTAGCTGTCCTGTAGTAGTCTGGCTTCCATATCAATACACAGATGATGCAATAGACAGACAAACCATTATCGGTAGGTAAAGAAGTTAATTATTCAATTTTAATCAAAGACAATTAATTTTCAATTTTTTTGACATTCCAGTTTGGGAACAAAAAAAAATCATTGAATTGCAGTCAATATAATCTGTTCAGGCAAAAGTTCCTTTAACTTCAGTAGTTATCGAACAGTTATACTGAAGATAGTCTTGGTATGCAAAAATAAAAACATACCAGAAACCAAGAAAAATCAATAGTACAAAACAAGAATACATGTACCTGTAGAAAAAAAAGTCAAGTAAAAAAATAAATCCTATGTTTGTTTAACCATAAATACGAATTACAGCTATTTTCTTGAAAATACTTAGATCCTTTTCTTTTTACGAAAACAGCATGTTATCTGTCATTATACCAAAATACTTTTCAAATTCAAAATCAATCTTTCTGATCAAATTTTACAACTGATGCTTTTATTGAGTTTATCACAGTATACGTTGTTCCATTTTACTGCTATTTTCTTCAACCAGTAGCATTAATTCTAAAGCTAAAACACAAATGTATCTTTGAGATGAATGTATGCACCAATGTAAAATTCTTGTTATGCATTGTTGTACCTGCTCTTGTGATCAGTATGTAAATAGATAAAAATTGTTAACCCTTATCAGACTACATTTTATTACAAACCTGTACTTATTGTTAGTCCTCTTCTTACATCTGCATGCAAAGATGCCTAGACATACTGTCTAACAGGTGCTGGCTGATCTGGAACTACACTATCTGCCTAATCTTTATCAATATGAGCTAAGCAGGCTAAGAGTTAACCTATATTGTCTGCCTAACTTTGAACAATATGTGCTTAGCAGGTTAACCTATATTGTCTGCCTAATTTTGAACAATATGTGCTTAGACGGCTAAGAGTTGGCCTACACTGTCTGCCTAACTTTTAACAATATGTGCTTAGCAGGCTAAGAGTTAACCTACACTGTCTGCTTTACTTTTAACAATATGTGCTTAGTAGGCTAAGATTTAACCTACACTGTCTGCCTAACCTTTAACAATATGTGCTTAGCAGGCTAAGAATTAACCTACACTGTCTAAGAGTTAACCTACACTGTCTGCCTAACTTTTAACAATATGTACTTAGCAGGCTAAGAGTTAACCTACACTGTCTGCCTTACTTTTAACAATATGTGCTCAGCAGGCTAAGATTTAACCTACACTGTCTGCCTAACTGTTAACAATATGTGCTTAGCTGGCTAAGAGTTAACCTACACTGTCTGCCTAACTGTTAACAATACATGCTTAGCAGGCTAAGAGTTAACCTACACTGTCTGCCTAACTTTTAACAATACGTACTTAACAGGCTAAGAGCTAACCTACACTGTCTGCCTTACTTTTAACAATATGTGCTCAGCAGGCTAAGATTTAACCTACACTGTCTGCCCAACTTTTAACAATATGTACTTAGCAGGCTAAGAGTTAACCTACACTTTCTGCCTAACTTTTAACAATATGGGCTTAGCAGGCTAAGAGTTGACCTACACTGTCTGCCTAACTGTAAACAATATGTGCTTAGCAGGCTAAGAGTTAAGATATACTGTCTGCCTAACTGTTAACAATATGTGCTTAGCAGGCTAAGAGTTAACCTACACTGTCTGCCTAACTGTTAACAATATGTGCTTAGCAGGCTAAGAGTTAACCTACACTGTCTGCCTAACTGTTAACAATATGTGCTTAGCAGGCTAAGAGTTAACCTACACTGTCTGCCTAACTTTTAACAATATGTGCTTAGCAGGCTAAGACTTTACCTGCTGACTCAACTACAGCAAGTTCCTGCATATCTGCACACCATTACCTACGAATTATCACATATCAATGTTTTCTGCTGCCAAAGCGCACTAAAACGTTTGATTAGTAGAATTTGAGATATTGGAGGGAAATCTGAACAGGTGCAGCAATATATCCCATGATTCTCAACATTCCCTGATTTTGTTGGTCATCAATCGTGTCGAGAAAATACTTCACTAAAACAGAAGTTATAATTTTACATTAACTTATCTATTGGTAAAAATGCTAGTCATTATCTTAGTCTAATTAATGTTGTCTGCAGAATTTCAACTATCTTAATTAAGCATATCTCCAAAATTCATATACCTGTCATAAAGCTAGTCTCAAAAATTTCATTATTATAAAAAAGCTTGGCTACAAAACTGCAGCTACCTGTTATAAAGATCTACCATGTATAAATCTTGTCTCCAAGATTTCAACAATATCTAAATAATCCAGGTCTCTAAAATTGCAACTTCTAGAAAACAAGAGGGCCATGATGGCCCTTAATCGCTCACCTGATGACACAGACTAAGTAGGCTCAAACCTGGCATCAAGTAATGGGGTCCTACCGATATCCACACTTATCTCCATTGCGAAGTCAGTTTAGAGTGATTTCCCTTTGGTATTGGGTAGTTCCGGTTTGTTGAGAAAAACGACGATCAGATAAAATATCGAGATTTATCCCTGTGTTCTTAAAGGAATTTCAATGTTCGCTCTATATTCAACGTAGGAAACTGATGCAGAACAGAAGTACAGCCAAAGCTAAGAAGGAAATTATGTATGATAGAGTAAAACTGTTAAAGAAACTGTATAGACGGGGTAAAATAAGTTGGTACTTAATCTCGACAGATCGTCCCGGTACTTAATCTCGACAGATCGTCCCGTAATACTGGCGTGTTGCGATTAATTTCGCTATTTTTGTTGACTTTTTTTCGTCATTGATGAGCTGCTGATAATTTGTGTAAGCTTTTAATGTAAATGTGCTGGAAGTGAAGCGGTAATTGGAACAATTCGACTATAGCAATGCATTTTTATACTAGTCATGATTGAAATTAAATGTGTGGCATGTAGGGAGTTGGCAACATATGCAACCTATTTTGGTGTGTGTATTTTTTGCTCTTTTATCCTATTTTCATTAACTCATTGAGCCCTACAGCCAATTAACCAGTCATCCCCTAGAGGCATTTCTCCAGTCATCCCCTACACCTGGTGGGGGTCTTATCTGTCCCTCATGCCTGGTGACACATCTGGTGTGGATTACCGGTCAGTGTAAGATATTGGGGATGGTTCTATACACAACACAATAAACATGTCATTTTGGATATACTCTAAAAGTATCTTTTCACATACTTGCAGCACAGAAAGTGCTTTACACAACCGTGTAATTTTTAACACTGAAAGAAAAGAAATACTTCAGAAAAGAAAGAAAATGAAATCCGAAGAACAAGTAAGATTAATAATATAAAAATTAACACATTTCAAATGATTAAAATAAGATATAATTGACCTCATCAAGTTTTCTTATGTTTATAACGTAAATAACACTGCTTTATTTAAATATTATATAATGAGTAACTTTAAAACAGTCGCCCGTTTTTGATTGAAAGTTGCGATTTAACGGTAGTTTGAAAAAATAACGCTCTTTAACTTCATATTTTATTGAAAACTTCCGCCATTACCAAGCGTTAGCTTTTGTCTTTTGATCTGTTGATATTTGCAATTATATTATAATTGGATCTGACACAGGTAATTTCACATATCCGCTGATACATGTGCGTATAAATAGGAATTTTAAAGCTAACAGTAAGGCACATCGCCGTTTTTCTTTGTCTCGACATAATTAATTTATTGTGTTTACATCCGGGATACATTTCAGGCCATAAAAACCTTACATGTGACCACGCCTTTTCCTAATCCACAGCTATTCTCAACATAAAATCGGCGTACTCTCAATATAGTTTACTGTATATAACCGAAACCGGACCTACCCAAAGAAGCGCCACCTCGTTCAAGGGAGGTAAATACGTACCGAAATCAGGGATAACTCCGTATATCGGTAGGACCCCATTAAGAGTTATTTACTTTAGAAATCTTTGGTGAAGATTGGACCATTATTGTGGCCACTGGGTTGATAACATTTTCTAGAATTTTACCAAGTAACCTACTGAATCCACATGACTCACTTCAAAACATATGTAAGATTTCATACTGGCAAACATGCTGGTCAAGTTTGGTGAAGACTGGGCCATCAATGTAGCCTCTTAAGTGTTTTCACAAGTTTTTCTAAAATGTAACCTAGTGACCTATTTTTTGACCCCACATGACCCAATAACAAACTTGTCCAGGATTTCATGTAGACAAACATTCTGAAAAAGTTTAGTGAAGATTGGGCTATAAATGTGGTCTCTAGTGTGTTCACAAGCTTTTTCTAAGATTTGACCTAGTGACCTCCTTTTTGACCCCATGTGACCCAGTTACGAACTCATCCAGGACTTCATGCAGACAAACATTCTGACCAAGTTTGGTGAAGATTGGGCTATAAATGTGGCCTCTAGTGTGTTCACAAGCTTTTTCTAAGATTTGACCTAGTGACCTACTTTTTGACCCCACGTGACCCAGTTACGAACTCCTCCAAGATTTCATGTAGACAAACATTCTGACCAAGTTTGGTGAAGATTGGGCGATAAATGTGGCCTCTACTGTGTTCACAAGCTTTTTCTAAGATTTGACCTAGTGACCTACTTTTTGACCCCACGTGACCCAGTTACGAACTCATTCAGGACTTCATGCAGACAAACATTCTGACCAAGTTTGGTGAAGATTGGGCTATAAATGTGGCCTCTACTGTGTTCACAAGCTTTTTCTAAAATTTGACCTAGTGACCTACTTTTTGACCCCACGTGACCCAGTTACGAACTTATCCAAAATTTCATGTAGACAAACATTCTGACCAAGTTTGGTGAAGATTGGGCTAAAAATGTGGTCTCTAGTGTGTTCACAAGTTTTTCTTAAAATATGACCTCGTCACCTAATTTTTGACCCCAGGTGACCCAATAATGAACTCATCCAAGATTTCATGCAGACAAATATTCTTACCAAGATTGATGAAGATTAGATAAAAATTGAGGCCTCTAGTGTGTTCACAAGGTAAAATGTTGACGACGAACGATGGACGACGGAGGACGAACGCCGGACGCCGGACGAAGCGTTATCACAAAAGCTCCCCTTGAGCACATGCACATCAGGTGTGCTAAAAAATAAAAAATGTCTCCAAAATTTCATGTTACATGTATTGCCTGCAGACCAATTCTTTGCACATTATGTTTAGAAATAGAGGTTTTTCATTTGGCTCTGTTCCATAAACAACCCAGCTCAAACACCTTACTCTAAAAAACGTTTAACTATGCATGAGAGCATGCAGGATTTATTAGACTAGGCCACCTTCGCAGATATCACATAAAAGGCACTTAACAACTAATAAAAAAGTCACAAAGCTAAAGCATGAGGAAAATAAATGTTACAACAACATGACCACACCTGCTGTGTTATAAATATCTACCAGTTCTTAATGCCTGAATTAGGAGTTTCAGTATCAATGCAGTTGGAAGAAACAGGGATTTTGCATTACCTTATTAGGCAGAGTGTATTAGACTAAATATGTAAAAGTCTTAACAACACCAGTTGCTTGATCCTGGCAAGTCATGGATCTACCCTAAAAAACTGAGACATGTCATCTGTTCTTTTTAACAACTTTCTCAAGCTTGCCAGGGACTGAACCTGGGGATTTCAGTACTGAAGCTGACCAGGGATTGAACCTGGGACCTACAGTACTGAAGCTGACCAGGGTTTGAACCTGGGACCTACAGTATTCAAGCTGACCAGGGACTGAACCTGGGACCTACAGTATTCAAGCTGACCAGGGACTGAACCTGGGACCTACAGTATTCAAGCTGACCAGGGCTTGAACCTGGGACCTACAGTATTCAAGCTGACCAGGGTTTAAACCTGGGACCTACAGTATTCAAGCTGACCGAGACTGAACCTGGGACCTACAGTACTGAAGCTGACCAGGGTTTGAACCTGGGACCTACAGTATTCAAGCTGACCAGGGACTGAACCTGGGACCTACAGTATTCAAGCTGACCAAGGACTGAACCTGGGACCTACAGTATTCAAGCTGACCAGGGTTTGAACCAGGGACCTACAGTATTCAAGCTAACCAGGGGCTGAACCTGAGACCTACAGTACTGAAGCTGACCAAGGACTGAACCTGGGACCTACAGTATTCAAGCTGACCAGGGACTGAACCTCGGACCTACAGTATTGAAGCTGACCAGGGTTTGAACCTGGGACCTACAGTATTCAAGCTGACCAAGGACTGAACCTGGGACCTACAGTACTGAAGCTGACCAGGGATTGAACCTGGGACCTACAGTACTGAAGCTGACCAGGGACTGAACCTGGGACCTACAGTATTCAAGCTGACCAAGGACTGAACCTGGGACCTACAGTACTGAAGCTGATCAGGGATTGAACCTGGGACCTACAGTACTGAAGCTGACCAAGGACTAAACCTGGGACCTACAATACTGAAGCTGATCAGAGATTGAACCTGGGACCTACAATACTGAAGCTGACCAGGGACTGAACCTGGGACCTACAGTACTGAAGCTGACCAGGGACTGAACCTGGGACCTACAGTACTGAAGCTGATCAGAGACTGAACCTGGGACTACAGTAATCAAGCTGACCAGGGATTGAACCTGGGACCTACAGTACTGAAGCTGACCAGGGTTTGAACCTGGGACCTACAGTACTGAAGCTGACCAAGGACTGAACCTGGGACCTACAGTACTGAAGCTGACTAGGGACTGAACCTGGAACCTACAGTACTGAAGCTAATCAGAGACTGAACCTGGGACCTACAGTACTGAAGCTGACCTAGGACTGAACCTGGGACCTACAGTACTGAAGCTGACCAGAGACTGAACCTGGGACCTACAGTATTGAAGCAGATCAGAGACTGAACCTGGGACCTACAGTACTTAAGCTGACCAAGGACTGAACCTGGGACCTACAGTACTTAAGCTGACCAAGGACTGAACCTGGGACCTACAATACTTAAGCTGACCAAGGACTGAACCTGGAACCTACAATACTTAAGCTGACCAAGGACGCAACCTGGAACCTACAATACTTAAGCTGACCAGGGATTGAACCTGGGACCTACAGTACTGAAGCTGACCAAGGACTGAACCTGGGACCTACAGTACTTAAGCTGACCAAGGACTGAACCTGGGACCTACAATACTTAAGCTGACCAAGGACTGAACCTGGGACCTACAATACTTAAGCTGACCAAGGACTGAACCTGGAACCTACAATACTTAAGCTGACCAAGGACGCAACCTGGAACCTACAATACTTAAGCTGACCAAGGACTGAACCTGGGACCTACAGTACTGAAGCTGACCAGGGACTGAACCTGGGACCTACAGTACTGAAGCTGACCAAGGACTGAACCTGGAACCTACAGTACTGAAGCTGATCAGAGACTGAACCTGGGACCTACAGTACTGAAGCTGACCAAGGACTGAACCTGGAACCTACAGTACTGAAGCTGATCAGAGACTGAACCTGGAACCTACAGTACTGAAGCTGATCAGAGACTGAACCTGGGACCTACAATACTGAAGCTGACCAAGGACTGAACTTGGAACCTAGAGTACTTAAGCTGACCAAGGACTGAACCTGGGACCTACAGTACTGAAGCTGACGAAGGACTAAACCTGGGACCTACAGTACTGAAGCTGACCAGGGACTGAACCTGGGACCTACAGTACTTAAGCTGACCAAGGACTGAATCTGGGACCTACAGTAATCAAGCTGACCAAGGACTGAACCTGGGACCTACAGTACTGAAGCTGACAAGGGACTGAACCTGGGACCTACAGTATTGAAGCTGGCCAGGGACTGAACCTGGGACCTACAGTACTGAAGCTGACCAGAAACTGAACCTGGGACCTACAGTACTGAAGCTGACCAAGGACTGAACCTGGGACCTACAGTATTGAAGCTGACCAGAGACTGAGCCTGGGACCTACAGTACTTAAGCTGATCAGGGACTGAACCTGGGACTTTTAGAACTGAAGATGTATGCTGTACCTGCTGTGCTACACCTGCTGTGCTACCTGGGTCAGATTTCCTTATCGGCTCCCCCATATCAAACTTTTCCATGTCAACTAAACAAATCTTAATTTTATTATTGTATATGTTTCTATTGGCATTGGCTATTATCTTTAGATTTTACTGTTTCCTTAAAGTTACTTTGAGGAGCTTATACTAGTCATAGTGGTATTTGTATTTCCCAATAAAGTTAATAAAAAATCCAGTTTTTGGGAATTGAGCCAGAGAAGTTTGGGTAATGAGCTTGTGACCTGATCCGTGTAAATATCCACTAGACTGATGATGAAACTAGATCAGTTGCACGATCTCCTGTGCAGTTATGTCATCTGGCATGTCAGCCAGTAAACCCTCTGATACAATGACATTGATGATGCAATGTGATCTTCCTTGAGCACAGGTACACAAGCCAAGGTATCTTACACAGATTATGGATACTACTTGTTTTGTTGTTTTGAGGTAGAACTTGTCACCAATGTTGGCAGGGATGTTATTCCATTACAGAATACATGGTGCTGCATTCACTGTGATATCAAGTTTCAGACAGCTGATATGCTTCCACACATCCTAACATTTGAGTCAACTTCCTTGTAACTTACAAGCTAAGCTTAAGCAAGGTAGCCACATACCACTACAGTTTTATAATGTAGCAGCCTGTTTTGAACCAAGGACATTCAGTTCTTGGGAGCAGATGCTCTACCGACATATTGCTGTATGTCAAGCATAAGTAAGGAGGTTATACTCTTTCCTTCCTACAAGACATTGGCATGGGGTTAAAACTGGGATCTATGTTGTTTGTGTTGTTTTCTTTAAGTAACAATTATGGTCATTATAGTGACTTCCAGCTAGTTTGGTGGAGGAAGACCCCAGACAAATGTCTGGATATAACCACAGACTCACTACATGTCATCTGGAAGACATCCCTACATTAAGTCATGTGCCCAAAAATGGGACTTAAACCCACATGGTGAGAGGCATACATACATATACCCTTCAGAACACAACACTGGCAACATTGTGCAGGCTACATACATATACCCTTCAGAATACAACACTAGCAACATTGTGCAGGCTACATACATATACCCTTCAGAATACAACACTAGCAACATTGTGCAGGCTCCATACATATACCCTTCAGAACACAACACTTGTAACATTGTGCAGGCTCCATACATATACCCTTCAGGACATATAACTGGCAACATTGTGCAGGCTCCATACATATACCCTTCAGGACATATCACTGGCAACATTGTGCAGGCTACATACATATACCCTTCAGGACATATCACTGGCAACATTGTGCAGGGTATATACATATGCCCTTCAGAACACAACACTGGCAACATTCATTGTACAACAACCTTGAACAGTCTGAATATACAGTGCTCCCTTCCCAAACATCACCTCTCTTTAGACGAATACCTCTCTTAGACGTCAGTTTAATTTACCACCTGTCATTTTCAACGTATTTTTCCCTCTAAATAACGACAACTCTCTAAAACGGCTACCGACACTAATTTTTACGTCCGTGTCAATTGAATTCCCCTCCTTGAGCGGCCGATGATTTGTTTCACCAGCTGTCGTTAGCTCGCGGCATCTACCGTAATGAAACTAAATAAATAATTAAAGCTTAAAAAAAGTATTTACTTTCTTAATTTTAATAAAATTAAAGTTAAATAGTAATAAAACTATTATAAAAGTAAATGGCAGAAGATGGCCAATAACATTAACTAGTTTTAAAACCCTGAATACTTCTGATACAAAAATATTAAAGCATACTTAAGCATATATAGGGGTTACCTCTCTAGAGCAACAACCTCTCTTAAGCAACCAATTTCTCTCCTTTCGCTTGATGCTGCTTAAGAGAGGGAGCACTGTATAGTGGTATAAATATAGCCCTGCATAATCTTATTCAAGGAGATGCCTAAATTCCCCAAAACAGTGGGAAAATATTATTACGTGCATTTGATGTAAGCTGTTGGTTACCACCTTTAAGTATGTTAAGGTAGAGAAACTGTAATGCTGTACCTCCAATGGAAGAGTATCAAAATTAGAGTTTAAAAAGCTTCAAAATTGAGAGTTCGAATCTAGGTATGGGCAGGCAAAATCAACATTTTTCATCCTTCTTTTTCACTTTGACTAATATTTTTGCATCACTCAAGCAGATCAATAAGGAAACATGTTAGGTTGTTAATTTAATTTTATAAATGAACTTTAATTGTATGATTTGTGCTAAATTTGAGTACAAATTTGTAACCTGTATACTCAATGTCTAAAAGATCAAAACCATGTGGTGAAGTTATTTTGTATTTTGCAGCATCAACCAAAGTACTTTTGGGCAACTCTGAAATAAATCGTTTGGCTACCAAGAGCTCGATTATTATTTAATAAAGCACAGTAAACAGCAAAAAGGAACAATCAGCGTTAAACATGTTGGGTTTGTAAACAATCAATAACATATTTGGGATTATTTGAGTCAACCCAACCAAGTAACAGGTTTGGTTGATTTGTCTAATGCTATAGTTCATGTCCAAACGCAAAACACTTCACCTCATGGAATAATATTTGGAGTTTTCTTATTTCTAAAAAAGAGACACCTTAAATACCAATTTTTTAAAGAAAACATCCATAAATTTTGAGAAAAATACAATATTCATAAATTTAAAACTGGATAGAGAATTTTCTTAAAATTTAGCATACATATCTATATTAAAGTATACAACACATTGTGTTAATTTTAAAATTCTGTGTATTTTCTTTTATACTTGCTTTATCTTTATGAGAAGCAACATCTATAATAAACATACTAGATAGACAGCATAGGTATACAATAAAATCACAATCATTCCATATTTCAAGATTCAAACTAAACATATGCATTCTAAGACAGAAGATACTACCTATTTACTATACTTGTAGATAATAATCTAGATAATTGTATTGCTGAAGAAACTTGATGAATGTCGGTCACATACATAACAAGAATTTCCTCACCACACACCTGGTTTACAGCCAATCAGAACTGCATTACATAATCACTGGTTTATTACAGGTATGTTAAGAGTCAGTAATGAGAACGAAAAACAAGTAAAACAAGAAAACTGGTGTCTTGAAATAGGTTTTAAAAAAGCAAATATATGAATGAAAACAAGTTGCTGAAGGCAGCTGGCTTCTTGAAACAAGACTGATGTTTATTTATTAG
This sequence comes from Sinonovacula constricta, assembly GCA_007844125.1. NCBI lineage: Eukaryota > Metazoa > Mollusca > Bivalvia > Cardiida > Solecurtidae > Sinonovacula > Sinonovacula constricta. The sequence goes on along the minus strand of CM017559.1, from coordinate 22,111,496 downwards.
TTTATCGTCCCACCAATAGTTTTCCCAATTATCTGGAGGGAAACGGTATTTACTTGAAGCAGACATTGTGCTGCCTTCACTGTGTACAGCAAGCCATAGTATTAAGAATTCAAACAAGCTATCACATGGGTTTGGTTATTTAGTATTAAGAATTCAAACAATCTATCACATGGGTTTAGCTATTTAGTATTAAGAATTCAAACAATCTATCACATGGGTTTAGTTATTTAGTATTAAGATTCAAACAATCTATCAAATGGGTTTAGTTATTTAGTATTAAGAATTCAAACAATCTATCACATGGGTTTGGTTATTTAGTATTAAGAATTCAAACAATCTATCACATGGGTTTGGTTATTTAGTATTAAGAATTCAAACAATCTATCACATGGGTTTGGTTATTTAGTATTAAGAATTTAAACAATCTATCACATGGGTTTAGTTATTTAGTATTAAGAATTCAAACAATCTATCACATGGGTTTAGTTATTTAGTATTAAGAATTCAAACAATCTATCACAGTGGTTTGGTTATTTAGTATTAAGAATTCAAACAATCTGTCACATGGGTTTGGTTATTTAGTATTAAGATTCAAAAATCTGTCACCTGGGTTTGGTTATTTAGTATTAAGATTAAAAAATCTGTCACCTGGGTTTGGTTATTAAGAATTAAGATTCAAACAATCTGTCATCCAGGTATGGTAGGCCCATCTCCATTTTTTAAATAAATTATATAAATCTTCTCTACCTGGAGACCTCATGTAACTGTGAGGTGAAACACAATCACCATGCCTGTAAACTTCATAAATAGGCTGAGGTTTACCAGGCCAGACCAAACCTTATCAGCCTATATTTATTTAATAAACAAAATACAAATCAAAGTTATTTGCTTACAACTTTATGCAAGGATAGCAAGACCTTATGCTAGAGACTTGGCAGCAGACAGCACAAGTTCAGACAGCAGGATCAACTCTATAGGCAAGGTTAATCAACTTGCACTTTGTAGGCTAAGTTCATAACTCGGTCACTGGTCACAAATGTACCTGTTGTAACCTAGTTGTCATACATAGAAATTTTCCCCATATACACTAGCTCCTATAATAGCCCACAAGACAAAAATTTCAAGCTATTTTTATTCTGCTTTACTTGTCTACTTCTACCTCTGCTGTATTGTAGGGCTCTTGAAGATAGCCAAGTGGCTTTCTGGAATATACACAGTACAGTTTTGTCCTCGGTGGAATCAAAATGGAGTTTGGGAAAGACTGTTAACTTTAAACTACAGTATAGCCTTGATGGATAAAAATAGATTTTAAGGTTTTAATGAAAAAAACTGACCAAACTTCAAACATAAAGTTTAAAGAATAAAAAGATTGTTACCTGAAAAGAAATATATGCATTATAGTTAACATTTAATGTTAAAGCAAAATAAAAAAAATGGAAATGCAGTTTTAAGGTAAAAAAACTGTAAGGTTGCCATAGTGTCTATTTGAATTATTATTTTGATTATATATACTTAATATTAACTACATGAATGAAAATATATATATACTTTTTTATTTAAGGGAGACTTTAGTTGGATAGTTTCAGTTGTAATTTTCTGACATTGAGAAAAATTTAGGATAACAACTCCCCATGATGTATATTAAATATACTGGCCCAGGGCAGATATTTCCGGTTGAGAAACTAAAAACCTGAAACTGGTGAAATTGAATAACTCAAAGGACGCCCTAGGCAGACCAAATCTGTCCTGGGATGATCTATTGAAATAAGACCAAGGGATTGTTTGGATTGAGTGTATCAACCTTCTGGTGGCAAGGAAAATCACGGGAAATAACTCCATTTTCTAGTTTTTGTTACCTGCAAATTAGGTACCAAATTATTAGTTCTGGACTGCCAGGCCTTGAGATGGGGAGAGTCTTCAGTTTCCATTAGACAGACAGTCCCCACCCTTGTAAGAGAGATTAGTTTAAAGCTTGGATAATCAAAACTGGATGATGATGATGAGGACGAGGAGGAAGCCATTGGACGAGGAAACAGTACCCCTAATCCTATAACTAATACATCTAATGAAAGGAAGAAGATACTGGCTTCAGGTCTGAGTGGGTGAACAGATGGGCATAACATGATTTAGACATTTGAATTTGTGCATTTTATTTTATTAATTTCCATGATATTTTCATGCATTTAGTAAATACTGATACAAGAAATGGTTAAACTGAAACCTAGGTACAAGATCTAAAGTTATAGAACACTGAATATAAAAAGGAACATTAAGTTTCTGATATCATGTTCATCTTCATGCATCGGTTAATAATGTTTTGCCCATGGTAATTGCTTCTTCACCCACGTTCACATTCAATTTTATCAAACCAAAACAACTTTCCATTACATGGTATCAAACAATCTACAAAAACAATTTGTGTGAATCGAAAGAATGCAAGTACTGAAAAAAGAAGTTTTACCTACATACAATTATTTAGAGTAAATTTTTACTTGACAAACCTTTAAAAAAGCCTGAAATTTTAAGTTTTTTTTTCTAATACATGTATGTTTGGGTCTGTGACCTGTTGCTGGTCTGATCTGAATGTACACAATTATTCTTAGCCAGATGAGGTCATGCCAAGCAAGTCAGGAGTCACATTTTCCATGTGCTCATCATCCACCTTAGATGCTCATCTTACACCTTACATGCTCATCTTGCACCTTACACACCTAACATGCTCATCTGACACCTTACATGCTCATTTTACATCTTACATACTCATCTTACACCTTCACACTTTACATGCTCATCTTACATACCTTACATACCTTACATGCTCATCTGAAACCTTACATGCTCATTTTACACCTTACATACTCATCTTACACCTTCACACTTTACATGCTCATCTTACATACCTTACACACCTTACATACTCATCTTACACCTTCACACTTTACATGCTTATCTTACATACCTTACACACTTTACATGCTCATCTTACACCTTCACACTTTACATGCTCATCTTACATACCTTACACACTTTACATGCTCATCTTACACCTTCACACTTTACATGCTCATCTTACATACCTTACACACCTTACATGCTCATTTTGCACCTTACATATTTTGCACCTTACATGCTCATCTTGCACCCTACACACCTTACATGCTCATCTCACACCTAACACATGTTACATGCTCATCTTACACCTTACACACCTTACATGCTCACCTTACATGTTACATGCTCATCTTACACCTAACATGCTCATCTTGCACCCTACACTCATTTTTGCACCTATGCTCATCTTGCACCTTACCTGCATGCTCATCTTACACTTTACATGCTCATCTTGCACCTTAGATGCTCATTTCGCAACTTACACACTGTACATGCTCATCTTGTACTTAAGTTCATCTTGCACCTCATATATATTGCACTGTACATGCTCATCTTGCACCTTACATGCTCATCTTGCAATTTACATGCTAACTGTGCACCTTTGCTCTACACAAATGATTTGAAATGATTAGGACTGACACCCATTACAGGGGCACACTCCGGTCAACCAAAGAAGTTAAACCTTGAGAAAGAGGACATGACCTTAAATCATCATAGGTTTTACAGGTATTTGTAACTTCACAACCTTAAACTTACTGTGAAGTCTTACACCCTTGATTCTACATCCTGAAAGACTTAAAATGAATAGTGTTCAAGAGGCAGGGACCGATCCAGTACAAGAACACAACAGAACATTTTTTTACCTTGATCACAAGGTATAAACATTGCCATGTATTTTATAATAAGGCCCTTCCTGTTAGAAATTAATATTATTATTAATAATTATGCAGTACAGAAGAAATTGTTCGCAATTAAGGCTAAATATATAAGTGTCTTAGCCCCCATATTCTAAGATAAAGATTAAAGAAATTAAAGCAATCTTGGTCATTATCTCTCTCAACCTTATTCTTTAATTCTCTCTGTCTCTATCTCTCTGTCCCTCTCTCTCTAGTCTTTCTCATGTATTCATATTTTTCTTTTCACTGATTCAACCTTTCACTGTATTAGACATAGTACAATACAATAAAAAGTAGCTAGATGGCTTCTGGTAGAGTTTTATATGACACACCAGTGGTAAGAAAATTGAAGAGAATTGTAGAGACAGTATTGTAAGGGTTGTTACAGGACTGGCTGGCCCAGTGGTCAACCAGGTTTCAGGATTATGTGACTGTGTGTAATTATGCCAGGTTTTCACTGTGTACCATGATATTTTTAAAATCAATTGAGGCCACCATTGTAATGTCAGTGACTGCCAGCCATTCAGTAGTTGGCATTAATGCCACAGTACAGCCACTGGCTGTGCAGGGCTGCTATACTGTCCTTAGGCAGCAAATAGTAGGCAGCTGAGTTAGAAAGTACATAAACATGGAAGTAAGAATCCAGAAGTGTTTGCCACAATAACACATGTTATCACATCAACAGAAATATGTTTATGTCAATTAATACAACTATTTTTCATAATTAGATTTTTTCTTTTATTGTACATTGCCTACTTGACTTTTAACTACATGATGAAGATTAATGTAAATACATCTACCAGGGCGTTGCTCTAATTTATACACACTACCCGAAGCTGTTAGAAACTGAATTATGTATAAATAAACAACATTGTTATTTTTTAACATAATGACTTTGTATTTAAAAATAGTGCATGTAATATATTTTAAATGATGTGCTCAATCTCATGTTTTAGATATACATGTATGCAGATGTTGATTGTAAAAAAATATCCCAAATGTACAAAACATTCCCATGTCTACTGAATTATTTCGTTTACTGACATTTAGATACTGAAGCATGATGGCAGGACAATTATTGTTAAAACACTATTTATATATATATATTATTATACATAGTATATTTGGCTAAACTGGAGCAAATTTAAATTGTTTTAAAATCAACGTTGCCAGGTTCTAATCAGCTATAATAAAACAGAAATGGCCAGCCTCGTATCAGCAAATATCAGATTCAATGGTCGAATGGTTCGACAATTGTAGCCATTTCCCATGGATGTAAAGGTACAAGTTCTTCAGCTACAGACTGGCAGGGCTGAAGCAGCTGCATAATAGCAGACTTGAAGACAACTCTTGAAAGGCTTAATTCTTGCATCATCATATACCATGTATGCAGCACCACATCTGCTTGGAGTGGGCAATATCTCCAGATAACTGAATGATTCTGCATGGGTAAATTTAACCTGAAAAGCTAAATCATATCCTTTCTTGGAGGGTTACCTCCCTCACTCTACTTCTAAACATCAATGATAGCAACATGAATGATGAAAACAACATCATAATGACATGTAGGGTGATGAAGTAAAGCTGTGGTTTTTGATGATGACCTTGATGTTTTTTTATCAAGATGATGATTATGGATATAAATGATGAAGATTATTATGACTGGGCTGCTACTGATGATGATGATGATTGGGCTGCTACTGATGATGATGATGACTGGGGTGTTTCTGATGATGATGATGATGACTGGGGTGCTACTGATGATGATGATGACTGGGGTGCTACTGATGATGATGATGATGATGATGACTGGGGTGCTACTGATGATGATAATGACTGGGCTGCTACTGATGATGATGATGACTGGGCTGCTACTGATAATGATAATGACTGGGCTGCTACTGATGATGATGATAATGACTGGGCTGCTACTGATGATGATGATGACTGGGGTGCTACTGATGATGATGATAATTACTGGGCTGCTACTGATGATGATGATGACTGGGCTGCTACTGATGATGATAATGACTGGGCTGCTACTGATAATGATGATGAAATAGAAAAACAACTTACCAAGCTTGTCAGCAGAGATGTTGTTGAAGCTTGCCGAGTATTGATCGTTATTCATTGGTCTGGGTTGTATACGTGAGAAACCTAACAGATGAAAATATTAAACTTATCACACCAACCACACAAATATGCCAGTTAGATCTCTACACACTTGTATAAATCGGTTGTTCTGACTGTTGTTAAGTTTCTAGATGATGACGTAGCGTGGTTATCTTCGGCCTGCTTAAACTGTTGTTTCTGTACACTTTGTTACTATATGTAGCTGACAGGGGCACAGACTGTATTGCATCAGTAGACACTTGAAGTATGTCCAGCACTGACTGGCTGTAGGTTATCTGTATATCCAACACCAAACACACATAATCCCACAGCAATGGAGATCTGGTCAGCTTGTCAACACAGGGATCTGGGCACTCCTGGCAGATATATTGAAAAGGAACACAAATTTATGTTTATCTATAATCTTTGATGTTAATTATTTTCAATTTTCATGGTTTGGAAAAAAATATCATTGTAAATTTAATTTGGAAAAAGAGTTTATTTAGAATGTACACTGTAATTTTAGGGTTTTATAAATTTAAGTAAAAACAAATTCTAGAGTTTTTGTACAATCAGTGAGTTACCCAAGTATAAATCTGCCATCGAAATGTCTTCAAAATCACAATTGTTCTCTGTCTGATGATCAAGTGCCTGCTTTTCTTCCAATTTCTTAATTTTCTGTGGACTTTCCTTTAAAAATACTGTATGACTATCCTGCCTATTGTCAAGGTGTAACCTTGGTAGCAAAATGAACTCCATGACTTCTGTAATCTAATCAATGTGTCTTTAGTATGTAGGATGAAGTAGTAAATAAATTAGGTAAGATCTTACTTGACCAACAAGTAGGGAAACGTCAAGGAGTGGGGAGTGGGTTAGCTACAGAACATATTGGGGATACAGTGACTTTATCAGAACCAACTATTTCACTTGAAAATAGGGAAATGGGATTTTGGCTTTCCTTTATTTACTACGCAAGACCACTATCCAGGAAACAAGCCAGATACATTCTTCCCACAATGTGCTATACGCCATGATTGGCTGTGATGACTGACCTCTATAGCTTGGGATCTTTCCAACAACTTGTCATTTGATATTGTATGCTTGATAACTTAGTCTGTATGGTGGTTCATGGATAAAAATGCAATTCAAAAAGTTTAAAACAGGAAAAGATAGTCCTTTGTCCTCTTCTCAGTAGGGGTATACCAGCAAATATGATTTGTTACAGCAATAGTAAAAATACAACCCTTTATTACTGCTACTTGTAAAGTTATACATATATCATTATGATTTTCATCAATAAAATAATATAAAACAATAAATGTCTGAAATATATTAAATTAGTATGACATATATAATTAAATTATATTGGCTGTTTTAAGCACTGTCCATTTATTAAAGATTATCAATGATTTCGGCAGAATCAAAAATGTTCAAATTAGCAATATTCTATGACAGACATTTAATCTTAATTCATGAAATGATGGTGCGTCACGTAAACCAAATAATGACACACTATGTATAAATTGCTGCCAATAATATGGTTGTGTAATAGAAAATATCCCTCCAGTAACATACATCAGCTTTTACAATAACTACATTTACAGAACAATCGGTAAGATTTTTCGCCTCTGATTAGACTCAATGCGAGATTTTATTTTTAATGTTTTTTTCCCTAATGGTAGAAAATAAAAGTAATGTGGACCTGTATTGATTATTCTAACATTTGCACCAACTGATCCTATAAATACGTAACACAGAAGTGTGAGGGTGATGGCATTCTTAAGCGCATAATGACTTCAAACTTGCCTTTATGAGCCAAATCTACTTTACAGTAGCAGCAATAGAGGGCCTAGAGAGATGTCATGTACTGACTAGGTGTACTTCCCTGTTATCATAAGGTAATTGCAAAAACATTTTAATGTACATTATATTTCAATAAAAACCTAAGTTAACATGTATCCGGAAGATTTTGGCTAACCTTGAAAATCTGTCCACCACTAATTGTCAGTACCAACAAAACAAGAATTTAGATCTAAAGATTTTGTAATATACACACAAATCACATAAATAAATTTTAACCTGATATTTAAGACTGTTCAGTATCATAATAGATCTCGTGATCTACTTGAAATTTCTTTCCTTGACAAGTGAGACAAACAAATTATTACTCTTCTTTGACGTAACTGCTAAAAATAAATTATAATGGCCGTGGGTGAATATTAGATTTTATTGAAACATTCTGCATACATGTGAACTTTTTCTGAGGCCAAAGTGGGAGATTTTCACTTGCAAAGTGGGTGATTTGTTATTTTAACATAAACAAAGAAGGAAGTTATCTGTTTCCAAATAGGGAGATTTTGGAAAATATGTGTAAAACAACCTTGATTTTCAAATAATTCTGAATATTAAAAGAGGGAGTCTTCCTCCAAAAGCGAGAGTTCACATGTATGATTGTGCAGGTCCTCCCAGGCTACTGTGTCAAGACAGACGGATCAATTCTATAGGTTTTTTCATGGTACTGTACACATCTGCAACACAGTACCCTGCTTATTGATTTTACACACAGGGCATACTTCTACACAGATGTAGTACTAGGCTAGACCTCTTACAGAATGATGAAATCTGAGGCAGTGTGTGGAGATTAGGTCACTGTACTATTTTATCATTAATACATATATATAAATTTCTGGGTCAATAAGGTCCGTGTCAAATGATTAAAAAATACCAACAATCAAACAGTAATAATGATGGTTAAAAATACCAACAATTATGATCATAAAACAAAGCTTGTATGTTAAGTATTTGAGATGGTCTTTAAAACAAGGCGTTGATAGGGCAGGGGTATAATCAGTATTGGTAGTCTGTATTCCTGTATTTGTGTTACATGTACATGCCATATTTCTCAATCGAGTAAACTTTTAATTTTGGTAGTGTTTAGGTTACAAACATCGTAGGTTGTTGTTTTTTTACAAAGAAATTTATAAGGGATTTAGTTGTCCAAACAGTAAGTGATGTATAAATGTTGGAATGTGAATTTGAAACTATTTTTCAATCTGATCCAATCTGAATTGCATCCAAGGTGAAACAGAAAATTGACATTTTGAACCCATCCACCTTCTCTGTATTCAAATAAGGTTTAATTGTAATCACACACTATTTTAGTTACAACCTTTACCATTTAACAAAGAAACAGAATATATCCTTAAACTCACAAAATATAACGTTACAGTTTGAAAAACATAAAGGCAATCTTGGAGGTATGGTAGTGACAATTTGATATTATTTTTTTTATAAATTCTTAATAAACAAATAACAATAGTGTGGGAAAATTTGTTGGTCTCTTTTAAGAAATTACTACAGTATGGATTAAAAATATGTGTCAATAAATTTTTCTCATGCATCTATTGCTCTAAAATAGTGTCCGCTTATAGGACTAGTTGGAGTTAATGGCGTTGAATGTCTTTACCTAAGGCCGTAGACTGACAGCAACCATTGCATCAACATAGGTTATAGATCTAATCTAGTGCTAGTAGGATCGGAAAGGTAGTTCAAAACAGAACAGAACTTGCCTAAGTATAACACATAACAGAAATATTGTATAACCGTACAGCTACAGTTTAATGAACCGTCGAGACTCCAAAATTGATAATGCAGTACTGTACTGATTATCTGATAGCAAGCTGTAGTTAACACAGTCGTCTGAAATTGAAAAGCGAACATGTTTTTGTCTCAGAAAAAGAACGATTTTGGTTTCTAATCTGTCACTTCTGCTAACTCCAAATTGACCCCGCTTACTCTTTAAGAAACTACAATGAATAACACATAACCTTCTACAATTAGTTTAAAGTCAACTTACCTAGATTCAGAAAAACTCACACAACTACAAATAAGCGATATCCAAATGAGATGTATCTGTATTCATGCAGTCTAACCAATGAAAAATGATCACGGCCATTTATGAGCTACATCCGCAATAACTGGGTCACGTTACTATAAATAGATTTACCGTTAAAATATAATGATATTACCTAAGGTAGTGATTTTTTCATGTTCTACTTTAGGGAGATCTAAATCTAACCTAATGAAAATTGCAAAATTTGTAATGGAAACAAGCCTCTGCCAGTGAAGCTGATAAGGAACATCTCATTATATTTTATATCACCCGTGGAAGACGCGGTGGGGGCAGCCTACCCACCAACCCCACACTCTACAGTCGCCCCCAGTAAATCATAACAACATCCCAATTTAAAACAGTCGCAATTAATGATATATTTGTATTAAATGCGGCTTTAAGACATGCTTGTATATGACTCTGGCATAATAGAACGTGTTGAATTGGAGTGTTTAAATGATTTTTTCTGTTTTTCTTTTTTGGACGTAGTGTACAAGATTTTGGCACGATTCCTGGTCTGTACCAGCAATATTAGCATCACCACCACCACTACAATAATTACCGATACTATCATTACAATAAACTATTACCACCACCATCACCACTAGTTAACGATACCACCATTAATTACTACCAACTTCACCATAACTACCAATACCATCATCATCACTACGACCAACATGTGTTCAACACCATTAAAATATTACTAGGACCACCAAACCACCATTATCATCAATACCACCACAAACAACCACCAGCACCAACATCTTTATTGAGAAAAACTTAGCATCATCAGCATTATCAACAAAAAGAAGCGATTGTCTTAAAAACAAACAGTCTTTCCATCATGACATTTATTAGCATAACAACACCAGCATTTACAACAACTGAACACGGTAAATACATTATATGTTTTATATTAAAATAACAACAAAAATTAATCTTAAAAACAACAACAAACTTTTTCGGCATATTAGCATGTTCAAGTATTCTGTGAAAGATCATAACAAAGCACCTCTTGTTGTTTGCGGTGCTTTATGTGCAGTGGATGTCTTTAGTGAACATTTGTTGCTGTTGTTATTTTCATAGTAAGTGTTTGTTGCTGTTGTTATTTTCATAGTGAGTGTTTGTTGCTGTTGTTATTTTTATAGTGAGCATTTGTTGCTGTTGTTATTTTCATAGTGAGTGTTTGTTGCTGTTGTTATTTTCATAGTGAGCATTTGTTGCTGTTGTTATTTTCATAGTGAGTGTTTGTTGCTGTTGTTATTTTCATATGTGCTATTATCAAAATTGTTTTGTTACACGCTCTACTGAGCTCAGTCATTTCGTGTTAAAACTGTTTCAAGGAGCCAGCCATGCGTGTTGCGGACATTTCGTACTGCTGCTTGACAAAGCGGGGTACATCACGTGCAATCCGTGCGTAAATAAACCAGCGGGTGAACGGCTTGTCTGGGCTGTAAATGGGAAATATACTGGGGAAATCAAGCATTTTGATTGGACGAGGGAGAGAAGGTATGGTCTGAAATGCAGATGGTATTGTGATAAGTTCTTCTCACAGGTTACTGCTGAATGTAAAGTCCTCACTGCTAATTCAGTACGGACCGGTCCTAATGAGCATGATGATCTCATCTTGGCGATGAACTCCTGGAGACTGCAAATGACAAGCGTCATCAGGTGGACTTCAACCGTCATAAGGCGTTTCGACCCCTTTTCCACTACGCCCTCAGGTTGACGGGGTCGGCAGTGACTGTTCACTACCCGCTATTGTCAGGTCTCCAGGATGGCTCTTCCCTTCTAAACCAGAGCCAACACGATGCCCTCTCTGCAGCAACAGCAAGAAGTTTGCCTTCCTCTTGGTTCCTGTCATGCCAATCTTCTGGTACATTCTCCAGATAGACTGTGCTGGAAAACCTCTGGCCCCCACCACGACTGGAAGAACCCAAGCACTCCATCCTTTCTGTCTGCAGGAGTCTGCCAACTCTGCATATTTGACACTCTTTCTCTCATGGGCCTCCTCGCAAGCATCCTCCCAGGATACAGTCAGTTCGATCATGATAATCTTTCTGCTGACTTCCAACCATAGCACGATGTCGGGTCTTAGGCTGATCTGAACCACATCTGGGAAAACGAGCTTCTTCCTCAGATCTGCATTCATCTCCCATGATGCTGCTTGGTGGAGAAGTCCCAGCTGCCCTCCCTGTGTAGCCGTCTTTGTTTGTCCGGCCTTCACAAACTGTATAGAGTGCTGCTTCCCCCAACTGCTCTCTTCTGCTTCTTCTCTTCCTCAAGGCTGTCTGCCAAGACTGCTAGAACCTGGTCATGTCGCCAGCGGTACCTCCCCTGCTGAAGAGCTGTCTTACACCCTGACAGTATGTGTGCCATGGTGGCGCAGCCTCCACATAAGTGACATGATGGGTCTTCTATCAGACCCCAGGAGTGCGGGTTTGCAGGCGATGGAAGTGTATCATACACTGACCGGAGCAAGAAGGAAATCCTTGCAGGTTCTAGTTTCCACAGCTCTGGCCAGGACACCTGACGTTCTGGTAGGTTCCATCTAGTCCATGCCCCTTGTTTGCCTAACTCAACAGCATTGCTTCTTCTTTTCTGTTCCTCCTCCTTTCTCACTTCTCCAAGAACCATATCTCTCTTCGCTTTACCCTGAGCCTTGTTCCATTCCTTGAACTGAGACATCCCAATTCCTTGGCGGCCAATGCAAGTATTCCCGATGTCATCATTGAGCTGAAGTGAGCCCTCTGCTTCAGCTACAGCTGAACATGCTGCCCACTTTCTTCCTGTTCGGGTGACAACTTCAGCCTCTCTGACCTTCGCATCTGCAGAATCTCTCAGTGTCAGAACAAGCCTGCATTTAGCGACCTTGAACTCCTCAACCACTGATGACAGAGGTAGTTGTAGCTGGCATGATCTGCTGTGCAGGCCTATTGAACAAAAGCTTTGTGGAACTCCAAGCCATCTCCTGAGTTTCTGGTTGACTTTCTTCTCTAGTGCCTCAACCATGGATATGGGAATCTCGTAAAGTGTGAGATGCCAAGATAGTCGTGGAAGTATACCATGCTGATATATCCAGGCCTTGTACTTCCCTGGGAGGCCAGACTTGTCTACCTTTGTAAGCCATGTAGATGCTAGAGTCTTGATGTTGTCCACATTCCTGTGATCACCGAGAGAGTCATCATACCACTTTCCCAGTGCTTTCACAGGGTTATCCACAAGTTGTGATATCTCTTCCCGCTGTATCCTCATGGTGACATTTCTGATGAGGCATCCTTTCTTTATGACCGCAAATCTGGATTTCTTCAGCTTGAATTTCATTCGCGCCCAGGTCACAACATCACCCAGTGCGTTTAGAACCCAACGTGCCTGTACAATGGAGGTGGTCGTGACTGTAAGGTCTTCCATGAACCCTCTCAAGACTGGCTGGTAGGAACCAGCCTTCATTCTTGGCCCACGGGTCTCTCTCTCCCCTGCCCTCATGATAAGGTTCATCCCCATGATGAACAGGATGGGGGATACAGTGCATCCTGTTATGATCCCTTTCTCTAGGTCTTGCCAAGCTGTAATAGTGTTTCCAGCTGTGAAGTGGATTTTCATGCCGCTGAAGTACTGGCTTATCATTGACTGGACATGTTCTGGGACATGGTAGTGGTGAAGTGCCTCTTCAATCAGCTTGTGTGGAATGCTTCCATAAGCGTTGGTTAGGTCCAGCCGTACCACGAAAAGGTCCCCCTTTTCAGTCTTTGCCTCGCGCATCATCTGGCTCAGGACGCTGGTGTGCTCAATGCAGCCTGAAAATCCTGGGATGGCACCTTTCTGAGATGATGTATCCACATACTTGTTGCCAGTCAGGTAAGCAGTCAACTTCTTGGCCATAACAGCGAAGATCTTGCACTCCACACTCAGCAGAGATATAGTTCTAAACTGTTCTGCAGTCCTGGATTCCTTCTCCTTTGGGATGAAACAACCCTCGACTCTCTTCCAGGACTCTGGGATCAAACCTTTCTTCCAGAGTATCCTGATGAGCCCCCATAAGCGCCTAAGCAACCCTGGGAATTGCTTATAGACGGAATAGGTTATCCCACTTGGTCCAGGTGCCGAACCAGCTCTAGCCTTGTGGACAACCTCCTTGACTTCCTTCCAAGATGGCTCCTGCATATCAAAGGGGACACTTGGTAAGGGAGCTTCATCTACTCTTGGACAGTTGCCTAGAGGCACATCTCTTTCAAGATCACTGTGCATCCTATGAAGGTGCTGCTGGATCTCTTCCTGGGTACTTTCCATTCTCCCAGAACACTCATCACTTAGGAGTGTGCGGGTGAACTTGAAAGGGTCTTTGACAAATTGGGCCCTTTTCTTGGCTCTGGATTTCCTCCCAGTTCGCAAACGCTCAGCCTTCCTGAGTCTCTTCAGCTTCCCCCTTAGGTCCTCTCTCAACTGTTGAAGACCTATCCTCTCTGTCTCAGGTGCCTTCCGGAACCTCTGTTTCAAACTGATTCTTCTCTCCGCTGGTCCTTAGAGAAATGAATTCAAGATGACCTCCAAATTTTCGTCCAACTTCCTTCATACTGCTTTCTCATTTCCTTTAGGCCATAAAACTCTGTCTTTGTGTTGTGGATCTGTAGCATTCTGTTGAGTTCCCCGACTCTCCTGTGCCATCGATGACCTATCCTGCTGAACGTCATCAACAAAGACGTCGCTAGTACTGTGGGTTTGGTCCTGACAAGCAACCTCTACCGTCTTATCAGAAGAAAATTCTGTGCGTCGAATCTGATTCCCAGCAGAGCAACTCTTAGATCGCACCTGGTGAATGCGAAGTCCCCTGACATTCTTGCATACCTTTCCACATACACAAACTGATGTTGCCACTTTTCCTGTCAATGTCATCTGAACAGTGCATCCTTGAGATCTCGTCCGTATTCGTTCGGAGTCTGTTCCCAATGTATCAGTCCAGGTGAGCCTCTCATCCTCCCCCCCTCTCAGGAGACTCTGGGGGTATTGATCATTTAGGTTTTCTGTAGCAAGTGATGGTGTCTTCTCACGAAGACAGCATGGTGGATTGCTAGTCCAACATACCCAAATAGCAGTCTATTCCTGGTTGTCATCTGTCTTTCCAGAGTCACAGATCTTCCTCTGTTGCCAGCCAGACTTTCCTAGCAGTCACTGGTTGCCCAGATGAAGTAACTTCTTCTCACAGGTTACTGCTGAATGTAAAGTCCTTACTGCTAATTCAGTACGGACCGGTCCTAATGAGCATGATGATCTCATCTTGGCGATGAACTCCTGGAGACTGCAAATGACAAGCGTCATCAGGTGGACTTCAACCGTCACAAGGCGTTTCGACCCCTTTTCCACTACGCCCTCAGGTTGACGGGGTAGGCAGTGACTGTTCACTACCCGCTATTGTCAGGTCTCCAGGATGGCTCTTCCCTTCTAAACCAGAGCCAACACGATGCCCTCTCTGCAGCATTAGCTAGCTGCCTTCCTCTTGGTTTCTGTCATGCCAATCTTCTGGTACATTCTCCAGATAGACTGTGCTGGAAAACCTCTGGCCCCCACTTCAACTGGAAGAACCCAAGCACTCCATCCTTTCTGTCTGCAGGAGTCTGCAAACTCTGCATATTTGACACTCTTTCTCTCATGGGCCTCCTCGCAAGCATCCTCCCAGGGTACAGTCAGTTCAATCATGATGATCTTCCTGCTGACTTCCGACCATAGCACGATGTCGGGTCTTAGGCTAGTCTGAACCACATCTGGGAAAATGAGCTTCTTCCTCAGAACTGCATTCTTCTCCCATGATGCTGCTTGGTGGAGAAGTCCCAGCTGCCCTCCCTGTGTAGCCGTCTTTGTTTGTCCGGCCTTCACAAACTGTAAAGAGTGCTGCTTCCCCCCCAACTGCTCTCTTCTGCTTCCTCTCTTTCTCAAGGCTGTCTGCTAAAACTGCTAGAACCTGGTCATGTCGCCAGCGGTACCTCCCCTGCTGAAGAGCTGTCTTACACCCTGACGGTATGTGTGCCATGGTGGCGCGCCTCCACATAAGTGACATATAATTATGTTCATGGTGATAATGGTGCTGGCAATGGTAAAAAGGAAGATGGTGGGGGTGTAATATTACTAGTGTTGGTGTTATAAATGGTGGTAAGTGTTGACATGTGTAATGTCAGTACTGAAGGTCACATGTGATAGGGTGTCTTTATCAAATGATGATAATTAAATTAACATATTGCTAAGTTAAAAAATCACTAAAAATCAAGAATAATGTCTGATTTTGTCAAAAAACAGGTCAAAGTAAAATATTTGTTTGGGGTATTTTTCACCCATATTTGTTGTATCATAAATAAATGAAAGTGCTGCTATCACTGTGGTAGTCACTCCTTCAGAAAAGTAGTCATATTTTGAGAGAATTTAAATCAGCGTAGACGAACTCTTGATGTGATTTTGTGTAAAATAACCATTTCTTTCAATGTCTTCCCTTCCTTGTAGAAAACAGGGTTGGCATACTTGGCTGTTTCTCGTGTAATAGGCGTTAGGGGGATTAGTGCCCAGTCTGTGCATAGACTGATGACAGCAATTGGAACTACTGGCAGGGATAGAAGGAAGGCTATCGGAAAACTGAGCCAAGCTGCAGTGTGTGTCCAGCTGGTTGTGAATTAGAAGGATGGAGAAAATCTGGAAGCCATCAACCAACACACAGTGACTGATCACCACTGTGGGCCCACCCGCTATTATACAGTGTTCATGAATTAATGGGCAGAAACACTCAGCGGGCTTCATGCTGACGATGTTGGTAGAGAAGCAGTCAACAGACAACGGCAGGAACTGATAGACTGTATTACACACATCAGATGTGATTTTGTGTAAGATAACCATTTCTTCTCAAAATTCACTACTCAGCCTTCAATATGTGGACAAAATCAGAAGATTAAAGGTCAGATCACAGTGTGAGGAGTGAGGTGGTTACATCACACATTCCACTGGATGTTGTATTTTTATGCACTCTAAATGATAGTTAATTATAAATACGAGTTTTATTAAAAGATGCATTTTATAATCACATTTGCATCAGTTTTAGACCGGCTGGGCATACTTACGTAAACAGTTAATGATTCTGCTATGGGAGTTCAATTCCGTCTTTTGTTTCACATCCTATCAGTATAACATGTGGAACTACTTTTTGCACACTAGGAATAGTTGAACTATGTTAGGTCGGCAGCTTTAGCGTTATGCAGTAACAATGAAATGAACACAAACACTGGTAACACACTTATAATGGGAAAAGAAAAGAAAATAAGACACACTTTTTGTTGTTGCAATTTCTTGTTTAAAAATACTTGTGACAATTAAGTAACACATGAATAAAGTGCTAAGTTAATTAGGGAGATAACAATATTACTAGCAAGCACCATATACAAACCATAAAGGAATCACTTTAAACTGAAACTTAGACAAATTATACAAAAACAGGAACAACAGTAAACTAAAAACCAAAAATGTAAATTCTATGTTAAAATTTTAAAAAATATCCATCACAATTTTAAAATATACTCAATAGACAATTTTCAACACATCAGTCAATATCAGGATGAGTACATACATTCTCATATCAATAACTGCTTTTCATACAAATGCAAGTTAAAAAGTTAAATTTCAACATGCATGTATTCATAATGTGGAAATTGCCCCAAACTTTCTGCATCTTTATTGACTACAAAGCTAGGTGCTTCTGAAATCTAAAATCAGTATTAAGCATAAACTGCCACAAATACACTCTATATAAAATCGACACATTGGGTATATTATAAAATGACAAACATCTATTGCAGTGAAGTGAGTGGTAATTGAATAAGTGTGTTTAAATGAATTCCTTGTGCCATTAAATAAAAAAGTGTTTGATCCTGAATCAATTTGTCTTTGTTCAGATCTATACCTGATAGGAATGATGTTCAGAAATTATTGCCACACTTTGGATTACGGTAGAAGACAATGATATATATATGCAAACTAAATTGTACACCACAGGCTCATTATTTGTAATGTCACACTGACACAGTATTGATGACGTCCAGCTAATTATTATTTACATGCAATTATTAGACAAATATCTGGGCAGAACCACCAAAACACTGCAAGTCATCTGGAAGACAGCCTCACATGAAAATTCTTGCCCCAACTGAGACTTGAACCCTTGGTGCGAGGGGCTGAGGCGGAGCAAGTTGTGACTCTTTTAATATGGAAATGATTCCCATATTTCCCAAAGCTGTGGATAGATAATGTTAAATACATTTGATACAGGCAAACTATTGGTTATCACCTTTAATTCATTTTATTGGTGAAGATGTTAAAAATGTAACAGCACCTATAGCTAACAATGAGGTAGAGCTGAAAGCCCCACCCTAACTCCCTTTATGGGTTGAAGCTGTCAAATAAAAAAAATGATGTTATAACACTTTAAATGTTTAGTGTTAAATACAAAGGCACAAACTATTCTAGTAATGATCATACAAGAAAATCCATTTAATGTTCATCATGCATTAGCACAGCAGGGATTGAATTTATGAATTTATAAAATTTGATACTCAAGAATACTAAGTTATGCATTTTCCTGTAATAATACATTTCTTTTAGAATTCCCCACATAAACATAAGAGAATCATTTTAGGTCTTAAAGTGCGAGTCTCACACCAAAAGCAAAAGCAAAGTCTCACACCAAAAGTATGAGACTTAACAAGTATGCAGATACTAGGAAATAAGCTGCATCCAATCCAGTATTAACAACTATCAATATCTGAACACCTCCCTTCTTCTCACACATGTCTCAAACAGAATGATTTAGGGCAAACTATGGAAACATTTTAAGAAAATCAAAGCTTAATTCTATAACATAAATCATCAAAAAGCATAAATAAATATAATGCAAGATAAAAAAGACCAAGAGTTTAACATAAGAGAGACCCCATGCAGAATACAATATCAAATATAACGCACTCTTATGATTGGTCAAATCTCATAAAACCCTATTTGTTGATTGGTCAAACATTCCTTGCTACGAATGGTCAGACTTTGAAGGGCTTTGATTTGATTGGTTATCTTGAAGAAGATCCAGCAGCCCTCCACACATAGTTTCCTTCTTTGGCAGGAGATGAGCATTTTTCAGCACACTGGGTCGTGTGTGGAACCGCAATGCCACCTGATGGAAAGAAACAGACACAATAGCTATCACAGAATCATTTCATTTTGAATTAGATAAGAGAACTCAGTCTAACCCATATTGGATTCCAATTGAGTCAAGAAATTCAAGTTATTTTGCCTTGTTCCTAAGTGAGCAAGATTAATCGTGAAATACATAGCTTTTAGCACAGAAATATATAGCTATTTATTTGCTTCAATATGCAAAGAGCTTGATAATATGATGTAAATTTTTAAGTGCATGTGTATAAAAGAATCTTATAAGCTTAGCCATATTTATCACAAAATCCACAACCATTGAACCTAATTATTATGAGAAAATCTTGTAAAGTTTCATTTAAACCTATTCACTGGTTTATGACCTTCATAGTACTTGCATGCTAAACTTAAACCTATATTCACCAGTAATTAAATGATAAAACCTGATCCTATAGTAGGTATGACATATAGAAAGACACATGAATAACTTCATTCCCACCTATGCATTTGTTATAGAGTAACATTCATAACATTGATAAGTCTTGAAAACAAAATTATAACTGAGTGTCACAGCATTGTCTAAAACGGTAAGGGTACTAGGACAGCTCATCTTATACAGAGAGTTGTTCAGCTTAAAACTACCAGTACATAAAGGCAAAGTTTTGAAAAGTAAAAACAGAACATAGTTTGCAAAGTTTCTTTATGAACATTAATCCATTACCAGAGATCTGCTGAGGATGCCTTTACGTGCCATTGGTGGTTAAAAAATGAACATGGCACAACAAAAATGTCCACAGATGGCCCCATGGGCACAACATTCACCAAAAATATATAAAAAATAATTAGAAATGGTTTTATGGCTGTTGTATTGTGTCCTTTCATCTTTTTTTTCATGAGTAAGTGTCATACTTGAATGGCGTTCTAACAAAATACATTGGTTGCATTAATAAAGCTCCCTATCTGTCTTGAACAGGGAAGACAGACAACATTATTCTGTGAGAATTTTGTGTAGTGTTACATTGATAAGTTAAACAAACTGCGGGTCTCATTTGCGATTATAATGTATGCAGAGAGTAACTAAAGGCTTATAATACAAATAACATCAATCAATTGTTATTCTCACATGAAACTTCTGAAAAATTTACTAATCTTACAGTCATAAACAAGTTAATAAACAGGTGGCTGTAGATATTTGCGGTCATTTGTTTCATTGTCGATGTAAATTGTACTGTTTCTGTGGTAAGTAACCCATTTGTGGCACAGATTAAGAATGTGTAAAATGGTTTCGAAAATGCAGAACATTCTTGGATTTTTTTGTACCTATTAACCAAATACTACTGACAAAACAAACAAACAAAGAAGTTTGCTGTCTTAGCCAACTACTGAAACAGGTCATGATGCTGTTAGTAATAAGTCATCAGGTATGGATGTAGTTCATTTAAAAAAATGAAAATAAAAGTGCACAGTCTGATAATAATGACTGATTAGCTTAAAAACAAAAGGAACCTAGGGCATCAAGAACATCCATTTCAGAAGAATTTGTTTTCTAATTATTAAAGAGATGATTAATACTGAGAAATAGAATGCAATGTCATGTCATTGTGTATCAATCAAACAGGAGTAAATAGTTTTACAAAACTACTTAGATAAAAAAGTTTCTGCAGCAACAATTTGAAATTATTTTTGGCCCAAAAAAATTTCAAAATGGCCCCACATTTTCCACGGCAGTGGGCCTTGGGCCCAGCCATTAAAAGTTGTTGGCAGATCACTGCATTGCATGCATTCTTGTCAAGTTTCTTTCAATTGGTCATTGCAACCAACTGTTGGACATATTTTTAAAACTATAAGCACCTAGCTTAAACAGAGTAAGAAACTGATTCAACATAACCTACTTTAAAGTTATCTTACTGATCTGAATTGTGAAGAAAATGTGATCACTCTGAGGATTAAAAAAAACTAAAAATAAACCAATATAAATTTATCCAGATTGAAGTATTGACTTTAAAGTGATCTTACTTTTTAAAATAATTATGGTCAATTTTAATTTTAGTTCAAAAATCCAATTTCATTTCATTTGTCCTCATATCCAATACACAACCATTGCCAAACTAAAAGATATTTAGTGAGATGCTGACACCCGCTCCCAAATTAAAATCAAGTAACTCCATTTACACTTTTACAAAAATTAAACATGTTTAGTATTTAACTAAGTCTTACCTTGGGTAAACGTCTCCTGGTTACTATTCCATCACCAAGTCTGAGGTCATCTAAGGTCACCACAAACCCATCCTCTGTCTTCCTCTTCTTCCTTGGTGACAACCTCACGTTTCCATGGTTATCAGAGCTAGTGTTCTCTAAAGATGTAAATGGCTCACCAGTTCTCTTGCTGTCGGGATTTACATGACTCAAACCATCTGACACAAATGGACTTTCATTCCCATTACCTTGCCTCTTCAGTGAACCAGAGTCCTTGACATTGTCTGATTTATTGGACTTTGACCTTGGAGTACTTGTAAGAACCCCATGCTGCTGAGATAATATCACTTCCTTGCTAGCATCTCTTAGGTCTGAATAGCTGTTTTCTGACTGAGTCAATGAACTTGTTGATGAATCTGACCTTGCACTTGGTGAACCTGCACTTGACCTTGATGAAGGTCGTGACCTCTGTGAGTCGCCAGAGGTGCGTCTGTTGACTATTAAAGGTTTCCATGACTTCTTCTTGTTTTTCTTTTCGTTCCTCAATTTTTCCAACTGTTTTCTAAATCTCAGCCTTGCACAATGGAATCGGAATGCTGAGGAGATAAAATACAAAACTTTTAATACCTTTAAGAGTTAGATGTGTTATAAACAAAGATGCAAACAGTTCTAACTACTTTTGCCTCATACGAACAGTCGCTATTATTATATTAGCCAGACCAGCCAAGTAATAAATAAAACTAAAATTAAAAAAATCGTAATTAACATAACAAAAATTGTCACCCATTGTTATGCCATAAACATTTTTTTCATTAATGTAATATTATAACTATGTTAATATAATTTTGTTACAATTTAATTTTGTTTTTCTTAAAAGGTTTAAGAGATTTTAATCTAAAATGGTAATCTACTAGACTTATGTCTTTTAATAATTAACTTGAAACTTTTCTTCACAGTGAGCAGTACACACTTGTTTTTTGCTATATTTCAATAAAGTGTCAATCCACACAAACAGGTAAAAAAAAGCGGTAGCTGTTGTCACTTGTAGAGGTGTAAAAAAAAACTGATGGACATCTGTATTTGTAAATCTGATTAAGTATGCAATGGCACAAAGGGACATCATCAAACCAAGTTTGTTCAAATGTAATCAAATGTAATCAACTTTTCACAAGGACACTAAAGAAAGTATGCTATCAAGGGCATATAGGCCAGGCTTCTGCTGACACACTTGGCAACTTTTTCACAGGCTGCTGACGAGGATGACTTATCACTCACATTTCTGAAGCATCAATACTGCCTTCTCTCTCCTGCGTCGCCAATAGCCTCTCCACACCCTCTGTATTTTGTTGGCAGCATCATGACGCAGACGCTGACGTTGCAACTCCCTCTGGTGAAGGCAATGACGCCATCGTCTCTGTATTACCCGAGCCTTCATAGACAATATGTCAAACCTTGTCTGTTCTAGGGCATCTACCTGGAGAAGAATACAGCTTACGGTCAATTTTTTTCCCCCCAACAAAACTTGAAGTGCTAATGTTTTATGTGCCTCATACAGTCTTATAGGGGCAATGCAAACTGTTAGGGTGGGTAGGTATAAATCAATATCACTGTCAGGGTGGGTAGGTATAAATCAATATCACTGTCAGGGTGGGTAGGTATAAATCAATATCACTGTCAGGGTGGGTAGGTATAAATCAATATCACTGTCAGGGTGGGTAGGTATAAATCAATATCACTGTCAGGGTGGGTAGGTATAAATCAATATCACTGTCATCTCACTGAGAAGTGGCAAGCACATAATGTGAAATCTTGGCCGAGCAATCTGGAGAAGGACTCAACAATTGAGGATAACCAGATCAGCTACAATTTAATACTGTCTGATTTAATACTATGTGCTTGTTACCATTATGTCCTTATGTTTGCAGTTTGTTGACAATGAAAACAAGTTCATGGCAATTCAACAATGCTGTATAATACCGTACTTACTCACTTATAAGACTATTCGCTTATAAGACGACCCCCCTACTTCACCTGTGAAATTGCCGGTTTCTGCTTCGACCCGCTTATAAGACGAGGCGAAAAAATGAAGAGGAGCGTCGACCAGTCATGCTGTCTCAACAAAAGGGTTAACTGGTAAACAGTGACTGTAATTTTCACACGTTGCGGGATGTATCGAGCGTCACTTGCTCTGCCATCCTGTAGCTCGTGGCGGCATGACATTAATTTCTTTGATCTACGTCACCAAGTCTGGTATGACAGTACACAATATATCGGGGAACAGGGCACTCTCCCTGTGTACATGCCACCAATCAATAATTTCATGGAGAAATGTAATCGGCAGCTGCTTATAAAAACACATCGTTCACACCCTCACTGTCAAACTGCTCCGATCGATATCACCTTGACAACAGCTTATCTCAGAGTCAGTCACTTGACCTGTGTAATGAGGAAAGTCTACACAGAAACTCCAAGTAAATTACAGCTTGGTGTATTTAGCAGACTGAAGTTGAAAGTTTGTCTCAGTGTTTACTGATGGATAATAAGCTGTTTCATGCAGAACAAAGGGAAATGTATGTGAGACAGTTAATCGTTGACCGATAGAATTCAAAGTTCAATAAAGGTAAGTTATCGGCGGTCGATAATGACGGCACGTCAGGTCATTGCATAACTGCTAACAAGTTTATGTGGTATGTTTTCGCCCTAAAACAACGTGAAAACTTTTTGCCAGGTCACTAGACCCCGCCTATAAGACGAGCCCCACACTTTGAACATGAAATTTAAAGGAAAAATCCCCGTCTTATAAGTGAGTAAGTACGGTACATGCTTAAATTTTGATTTTTTTTAAAAATTATTTTGAAAAGAAAAAATATAACATGAACCTTTTTCTATTATTAATTTCTTTACCAACAATTAACTTGTTTCACTGCAAAAGAATAATAATTCTTGCACACCACTGCTGCAATTCAAAATAGCGGACTCATAGTCAGAAAGTTCTGTAAGTGGAGGCAATTTGGCTTATTCCAACCCATGCATTGCTCAAAGTAAACCAACAGCCCTGATGACTTTTAATAACCAAAATTGACTGAAACAACATAATTAGTACCACATCACCTGATGCTGGTGAAGGAAGAGCTTTGTTTTGCCAAATTGTTGCGTCAGTCCCTGGTCCTGATGTCTGAATTGTAGACTGAGGACAGCAGCACAGCATCGTCGGGTGTGGTCAGCACTGGACAGACCTGGAGAAGAAAAAGTTTTATGTCAGACCTAAATCTTCCAGTAATGTGCAGGTGTACACAACTACCTGAGATTAACCAGAGGCTCTCCACGGGTCAACTGGCATACTTACCCACAGCATCCTAATCCTGACTTAAATTTAGGCAACTCTAATCTCTCATCTGACAAAAGCAAGCCTTTCAGTATCAAGTCACAATCTTCATTTCAAGCCAAGTGCTGCCAACACTGTGATAGGATATTGGGCCAGCCAAGCATGAAACAAAATCGTTGATGTAAGATGAGTTTACCTTGTATGGTACTATTGACCGCTTGCACATGGTGACATCATCGTTTTAATAAAGTTCTGGTATTTTTACCAGTGAAATAGTAGACAAAAATAAAATGCAATCCAATTATGTCTTCCTGTACCATTTACTCTCAATTATTAAAAAGGAATATCTTCTATACCTGCCCGTCTACGAAGACGTTTTCTAGGAGTGCCATTTTTACGGGGTGAGCTTGACAGCATGTCCAGTTGTTTTCTGTAGAGGAGTTCGAGGGGTTCATATAACAAGTCGCAGTCACTCCGGGGCCCCTGACCCATCTCACTGTCAGACGTGGGTGGTGTGCGTGCATTACGGATGATCAGACCATACCGATGAAGGAAGTCTGTGTATGGCATTCTGAGTAAAGGGCAGGATGTTTATCAAAAGATAAATGCTTGACAATACTGATATATATGCTTTAATTTCAATAAGGAATTTCAACAAGTACAAAAAATAGAATTAAATCGTCAAATTTTGAATACGAAAGAAATTTTCCATTTGAGGTCATTTTCACTATCAAAGCCTTGTTCAACAGGTATTATATTTCTTACATAAATATGATAATGTTCCTTACATTAGGCTAAAGGTTAAAATATTTTTCCACTTTATATCTGGAATTATTAGTTGATTCAATATGTTGTTTCCTACTCTGAGATTGGTGCAAATCCATGAGCAACATTTGAATGGGATGCTTGTTTAATGTAAACAACAATGTGCATACATATACAGGAAGATCATATTTAAAAATCGATCTGGGAAAGTTCAGAAAGTAGCTAGACAAATGAAATAATATTGTTCCAAAAAGTGTGTAGTGGAAAGATGCAATTTCTAAAAAGGACATATAACAGTATTTTGTTGGTTTGTCTAGTACAATGGCTTCGATTTCATGTAAATATCTGTGTGTAAATTATGTTGAAATTAAAACATCACACAATAAGTATGTGTAATGTAAGAAACTATCTGTGTATTTTTGATGCAATCAGATGGTGTGTATACTGCATATTTTTCAACGGCTATGATATCATCATGCTTTTTTCACAGCCACATGCTGATTTGACAGTGAAAAATAGTTGTGAGGTTTTACCTTATATTTTCAAGATGGGGAATCACCAACATACTAAATATGCAGCATTATGTCAGGTATTGATTAAAATGGGCACATGAGCAGTTTTCATCACTTTGAGCAATTTTCTTAGTAAAATACTTTAGAAAGTTATTATATATTTTTTGTAAGCCATTGAGAGGTTGATCAACTCATTACAAGTCAATCAAAATGCTAGGTGGGGAAAGTAAAAAGCAAGCCGATTTCCAAGTACCCTGGGGATGGACTGATCAGGTGTAAAATGTCAAGTTGATTGGCAATACAGTCTTTGTTTATTCTGTTAAGCATGGTGGGGTTATGAAGATATGGTACATTATGATGGAGAAGGTAACATTTAAGATTTTTAGCAAGACGATTGCGCTGATATTCAATTTTGACTTAATTTGTGTTGTTGTTATTGCATTTAATTGTTCAATTAAATAAAAATTGCCATTTCTTACATTTTATTTATGAAGTAATAAAATAGTGTAGATCTGCATCAGAAGTAATGCTTGCTTTAGCCAAGCCTCAAATTGTATGCAAACTGTCAAACTGTAGGCACTTCATAACATGCAAATATGGATAAATAAACAGTCATGTCTTCTAGTCTTGATAACACGCTTTCTCCTCCACACACATGGATAGTTGCTTTTAAGCAAACCATGTCACTATAATATAACTTTGTACTAAAATATAAATTAAAAACTCATTTCACATATTTCTATAAATTTAAAGATAACAAATTAAATTCTACACACCTGATTGGGTAACCATGGCAACTGATTCTGACTGTTTCTATGATACCATTAGCAAGTAATTGGTCCATGACAAAGCGCCGGGTGAACAAGGCAGGGACAGCATCACGGTTGGGTTTAATACACCGAATATAGTGAACATCTGATGAGCGCAGTGATGACATGAGGCTGTCCAGGGATTGCTAGATGGCAAGGTTATTGGAGCATTTTTTTATATGTTTATGTAATTCAGAATTGTACCATAGCAATTATCTCAGTCCGAAGTCTTTTATGATCATTGTAGTCAAAAGTCCAGCAAGCATAAACAAAAAACTAAACAGTTGTTTAGTAAATCACTCACCATACCTACCAAAATCGATCGTATCTCTCACGTGTTTCATGACAGTGCTTTTTAAATGGTCACCATATACATTTTGTCAGACATATTTTGTTTGGATGTACATGTATGTGAGAAAAAGGAAATTGTTTTATTTGTGTTTAATGTTTCAGTGTTATTTTATTCACATTTTACAGGTAATATGCCAACATGTATTGATATATAGGTTGATTAATGTTTTATAAAATAATGAATTAATATTTATCGAATTTTGTTATTGTATATTTATCAATTACTCTTATTTTTGTAAAAAATGGCAAAAGAAACATACCACAGATACATCAATGTGTCTATGGTGGTTTCCTCAAGATCTACAAGGTTTGACTATATTACCATTTATGTAGAAATCAAAATCATCTTGACTATAAGCATGAATGCATCATGGATAGTCATTCCTCCTTCAAATGGACCTTTTTATTCTGTGTTACACACACCATCTGTAAGAATCTTGTCAATTGTTTACCTTAAACTTTCCCAGAACAGTTTTTCTCTTGGGTCCCTTGCTGTTGTCAGCCTCATAGTCCAGGAAGAGTTGTGAGACGAGACTGTTGGAGCTGGTCTTGAGTAAGTTCACTATCTCCTGCAGATGGAAACAAGTAACAAGTCATGTGGTTGTCTTGTGATCTAGTGTAAGTCATGTGAGACATGTGACATCTATGTGTTGGTTATGTGGGTCATGTGATACCTGGTAGGTGCTGTTTCTGTTTTGTTTAAACTTCAGTCTGCCAGAAATAACAAGCTGTTATTAACTTGGTGTTTCTGTGTAGCCTTGCCTCATTACACGGGTCAAGTTGACTGACTCTGAGATAAGTTGTTATCAAGGTGATATGGATCGGAGCAGTTTGACAGTGAGGGTGTGAACTATGTGTTTTTATAAGCAGCTGCCGATTACATTTCTCCATGAAATTATTGATTGGTGGCATGTACATATGGACCGTGCACAGTTGTAATCAAGATTTAGGTGCATGGTAAAGCTAGTGACCTCCAGTAACATTGTGTTTGCTACAAGTGACAGATGTTTCTTCCTGAAATGTCGATCACCTGAAGGTACACAATAAACTCACACAACACTATAGATATCACAGATCGAGTATGTTAAGTATCGACCAAATTATGAAAACAGATATGAATATTTTCATCAGTCAATGGGGAGGAAGAATGATTGAAGGCTGGAACAGAACAAGTGAATTTGAGAACAGCTTTGTCTCGTGGTTAATGCCACTTAACATTAACAACCTTAATGGTCGACAAAGTTCTGAACTGGGGGATGAGCTCAATCTATGAGCTTTTGATTTTTACCTAAGACTTGAAGTCCAAAGTAGGGGTGTGCACATTGTGTGGGTGCGCATATTCTATAGGCCTTTACAGTATGCTTTCAAGAAGAACCAACTTAATATTTTTCAAGACGATAAACTGCATATAAAAATTGTGAAACATTCACAACACTGCAAAGTCGGGTATTATAAGGCGGGACAATGTGCCAGTGACTTCTTTTTATTCTAGTCATCAAGTCTTCATCTTCAGGGGTCCTGGTTTAAGTTCTCTTGTAGTTGTTAATATTGAAAGATGCAGAGAGAAATTAACCTCATACCAGTGGAATGTTGTCCTTGTTCTTCACAGTCAGCCCATCCACATTGTATGTAACATCCCCTGCGTAGTGACATACAGTGAAACTAGGGCAGGCCATGTAGTGACGTGGTTTCTTGATGTGACTTCCAGGGGACCTGGAAAGCTCCAGTATTCTCTCACACAACATCCGGGTGTCCGTCTGTCTATTAAGCTGCACATCCTGAGAGAATAGGGTGGAATAGGGACACATTACATAGAGAATGGACACATTTTGGGTATTTTGGTTGAAAAATCCAATAGAAAATTACATGCCGTAGACTTACATTGATCAATGTCCTGGTTTCAGGTCCTCCCAGAAAAACTGTACTATGTTATTTCCTTTGTAATATGTTTTATGTCTGAATTAAATACCCACAGCTGTAATGGCAGGTGGTTAGAATTTCTAGTAGTTTCTACAGATGCCTACATTGCAGCATACAGCATGGAATATTAAAGATAAAGCTTATTGAATTAACTCTGATAACAGCTTAATAATGTAAGTGGAACACACCAATCTTGATTAAGCGAACAGGGAGGCATCCCCTCTAAGGTGTTAAGACATGGCTAATATATTTAATTGGCATATATACATTTTATTACAAAATTTATTTATCCTTACCTCATCAAGAATCCCAAACACACATGGTGGCACCCCCTCTAGGAGGTTCAGACATGGCTGGTTGTCAGTGTAGCTCAGGAACTGCCAGTTGATTCTCTCCTCCTCATACTCTCTCTATCATATATACAACACTTGTACTGGTATAATACTGGTATAATATATGCACTTATAAGAGAAACACATCATTAAGATAGACAGTTTTTTTGAAGTCTTGGACCTTACTTAAAAGCAAAAGCATATTAAGTGATTGAAACAAATACTAAAATTATGTTGTTGTTTTTTTATGTTTTTGTTGTTGTTTGTTGTTGTTGTTTTTTTTGGGGGGGAGGGGGGGTGCGTTTAGGCGGGACTATAACATTATTTTGTAGTACCAACAAAATCTTTGTTAAAAATATTTGTGCCGTTGTTTTATTTTCTCAACATAATTTATGGCCATTATGACATCTTGCAATTACATTTATGACATCTTGCAACTACATTGCCTGAACACAACTGACATTTGGCACAAGCCGCTAATTATGAGTGAATTAAAGAAGTTTAGACCAATCAAGCTGTCCGCTGGCTGCAGAAGACACATGCATGTTAATTACACAACTATTAAAGAACAAATTGATTGGGAGGAACTAAAATAACCGCTTTCAACATGGCGACTGCTCTTAAAAAGTGACTGTTAGCACAAGTTTAACTATTATTGTAACTGTAAGTATCTAGAAAATCTTACATAGAATGAGAGAAGTACCACAGGTCAGTTGACAATTGACAGTGTTATTCTCAATGTTAATTGGGTTGTGTCCAACGAACAGTCTTTAAGTTATAAAATGACATAATTCAAGTACTGTGCAAATATAGTTATGCCGAAAAACTGCTGTCCATGCTCTAGGTAAAGCTGCGGAAAGAGCATCCAGCTGGCTTTGGCTGCAACATAGCTAACCAACCTGGCAGCTAACGTAGACTGGGTAGCGACTGATCATCTTACCCGCCCCACCATCTTGAGTGTGTACTGAGCAAAACACCTTATGACAGATGGCTGCTCAGCTGAAGACGTCTGTGCTAGCAGATTACTGTATCTTCATCATTGTCATGTTTTTATACCACATCCTGATAGCAGGTTCTGGACTTCCCTTATAAGCAATGAGTAAGCTAACGTCATTTAATAAGTAGAACACTGAATTAAAGCTGCCCATAGTTGTTAAATCAATCATAGTCAATTTATAATTATACAAACTTTAAGCTTATGCTAAGGAAAACATCAAGCAATTGTTTAGGTAGAACCAAGGACAATTGGAAAAACAATTCTCAGATAACATGTGCTCAAATTGAAAGCAACAGACTGTGAAAAGGAACCTCAGCCTGCTGCAGTGATTGGTCACTCATAACTGTGTTAAGAAATAACTAGGACTTTAAACGATTGAATCAATATTGATATATAATTGATATGTTTTTGCCTACTGATTATCAGTACTCACTTTAACATATTGATATTTTTGGTGGGAAAAATAAAGTAAAAAGTATTTTGCTAGATCTTTAAATTACATACAACAGTTATAATAGGCTGTATGTAGTCCTGTGTTTAGTGTCATACTACAGTTTTCATTCAATGTTATTGCAGATAGTACTATTGCAGAGGCCAATAAAACCTTGGGATGTACACTTTATATTTATGTATACAGAATATTACCAGTATTGGAATAGTGTTACTGAAATATAAAAAAAAAACTCTTTCATGTCCTGATAGAAGTTTTTCAAAGAGTTGGTAGAAAGCTTAGTGTTTAAATTACCTAGATATTGATGTTAAATATGCATGCAAGAAATGATGGTTGTTTATTAACTTTTCAAACTTCACATATTACTGTTATGATTTTAAATTTTGTTTTTAAAGACATTACTTTATTAAAAAACCCTACTGCAACAGACCTGTACTGATTGCAAATAAACAGAAGAGTAAAACAATTCTTACTCTTCACTTCATCAGAAGTAAACTGAACAATATTGTCCAAGATAGACAGAATTATAGCGGAAATAAACAAACAGAAAAGATGCAAGAAAATAACTGATAATACCATTAAATATTTAGTAAAAATGTATCGACATGTATAAATATATATTGTCAGTATTTATCCTTTGATATGTCAATGATATGCAAAAAGTAGAATTAATGACAGCCCTAGAAATTACTATAAGAAACAATCCCTGACACCTACTTGTAGGTCTCGCAGAAAATGTTGCACGTAATGCTGCTGTAATTTCTCGTTTGCGTAGTTTATACACAGTTGTTCAAGGCTGTTGGTCTCAAATGCTTCAAACCCATAGATATCTAACAGACCTATAGAGAAGAGAGAAATACAGGGGAAGATAACTGAACAATATTAAAGACTGGAAAAGTGTGAAGGCACATAACTTACTTTCAAAGAGGAAATATATTATATAACTTTGTCATTTACCTACATGTATGTTTATAGGTTGACCTGAGATTTGTATCCTCAAACAATCATGTATAGGTGGTATCCTGCAGTTTGCCTATATCTAATATGTGTATCAAACCTCTGTTGGTATTTGTACATAATGCATACAGAAAAAAATCATATTTCTAAGTTTTGACGACTTTCAACAGTATTTCATTTTTAGGGAAGTAAAACTTGTTAATCAAAACTTAAATGTTTATTCTTTTCAAATCTATAAATAAGAAAGATTGTGATTCCTGCTAAAGGTAAACAACGACTTCAAAGTGGATGATGTCGACAAGCTAAAACAGAAGTGGTCATGTGGTTTTCTTAGTTTAAAAATAGCTCTGCAGTGTGGCTCAGATAGGAAATACATGTTTGAAATGACAAATGTGGCGTTATGGTTAGCTTTTCAGATAGTTGTAGGATATCAAAACAGCATTTTGCATGATCTGTTAAAGTAACAATGGTTTATTATGATGTTTAATGAAAATATTTTTGGTCCAAACTGTCCTATACCACCTTTTAAGACTTATGATCAACAAGGATTGAACATCGGACAAGGTATGAGCAAAGCATACATCATATCCCATGTATTACAAGTTGCGGCAGCCTTTGTCTGTGTTCTGAAGAAGTTTCAAGCAATAACCTTCCTAAAAAATGCTTTAAACCAAACTAAAATAAGTAAAAAGGACAGTATGATTTAAGCCTGATAGTACTTGCGCACACAACTCCTATTTTGAGGAGCCGGAACCGGAGCCATAATTTCTAAAAAATCCAACCTTAAACCATCCAATGTAAGTATGATTAAAAGGAAGACATGAATTTTCATTTCAATCTATGCTGTGCTATTTGAGATTTGATATATAAGCTTGGTAGCACTTGCATGCATAGCATCAGCATTACAGCAATGCTGATACTAAGAAGAAAGTCCCACATTATTTATAGAATAGTCAAGCTAAATAAATAATTACAATATATTAATAATTTAAAGTATAAAAGATGGTAAATTTATGAATTTTTATGACAAAATATACATACCAATTCTACAGGTGCTTGAATCAGCTAGTATCTGTTCGTTGATGAAGCTAACTAGCCAATCAAACAGGCTGAAACATAAATGTGACAATATTATATTAAAAAAGTTCAATGTACTTATTATATAAGTAAACACTAGGTTACATAAACTAAGACCTATCAGTACCATTTTGATGTCTTGGTTGCAGATGTTGGCCACAGCCCTGTGCTTCTAGAAAGTCCCTAGTAGCTAGATATTGACCCAATTCAATACCTACTGCACCACTTGGTGTGGTCAATATATACCAGTTAAACAAGAATTTGTAATGATTATCAAATGTAGTATGCAACTTTCAGACACAGTGGTGATAAAAAAATGTCTGAAAGGTTAAAAATGACAACTCTCAAGCACTCGGTCATAGGCATTTTTTATAGTGAGACATGTACATTTGACTTTATCTGGTTATATTACATATACCACTTGGTCCTCCAGGTGTTATATTACATAGCCA
The DNA here is from genome assembly GCA_007844125.1 of Sinonovacula constricta. Classification (NCBI taxonomy): domain Eukaryota; kingdom Metazoa; phylum Mollusca; class Bivalvia; order Cardiida; family Solecurtidae; genus Sinonovacula; species Sinonovacula constricta. Next base: position 22,078,386 of record CM017559.1, on the reverse strand, counting down.
CTTGGTCCTCAAGGTGTTATATTACATATACCACTTGGTCATTCAGGTGTTATATTACATATACCACTTGGTCCTCCAGGTGTTATATTACATATACCACTTGGTCCTCCAGGTGTTTGTTTAAATCAAGACATGTAAATTTTAACTTATCAGCTCATATTTGATGGAAAACATATTCTTGTAACATATAAATCCTTTTTGATTATTCATTTCTTGGGTAGAACCAGTACTCAGAAGTTTACAAGGGCAGTGCATAGCTCATTATCATATGGTAGTCTAGCTCATGCAGTTTTATCTCATGCCATGATTCAGGGTAGTTACATCTCCTTCCTGACCTCTGTCCCTCACTCACCTGGCATACAGCAATGTAGCTAGACAGTCCCGACGACTGTATGCTTCTCTACGAGGGACAGGCTTCACAAAAATGCTCCGGCGACTTCTACCTCCTGACTGGATGCTTCGGTACAGCAACACTTGCTCAATAGAGCTAGGTTCGATCCCTAGCAGGTCTGCACACTGACTCAGACTGGACTGGCTCACTAAGTGAGATAAATAACCATGTAGAAGTGGTAACAAGGAGATAATAAACACACACTTATGTTTTTTATCAGTAAAAAATTATTTTATATATAGATTTTAATATCTGCTGTAGAAGTAACACCATATAAATGGCACTGGAGCTTCTTTTGCAGTTAACATAGCAACAGTTCATCAACATATTCCACTATTGATATTTCCTTCAAATTACAGTTTTTAAACTTAGTGGCATCCTTAAGGAATTCTCATCCTCGTCTTTTGCAATTGTAGTGACATTTTATTCTAACAAATGGCCAGATTCCTTATTCTATAAAAAGGAGCCCTGAACATTAGTGAGTAATTTCTTTCAACCCCACCACCAGGTCTAAGCAAATTCATTGTTAAGGTTCTGGACCTGTAATGGTGACCTTCCACAATCCTTATAATGATACTGTTTCTTGAACCTGTACTATAAAACACATCGTACTGTGAATTTTTAAGGAGGTTTACTGTTTGTAACTCAAGTTATGTACATTTTTATAAAGTGGCTCTTGATTTTCAAAAACACCGTAAATTGTGCTGGAACAAAAAATGAAAAAGTACCATTTTTTCAAATTCTACTGTTCTATATTAAAATTTTAACCAATTTTCCTGTTACACATTCATGTCATGATAAATCAGAACAATAAGATTACATTTTGGACAAATACTTATAAAAATACAGAACTTTGCATACATGTACCCCCGAGCAAAAATCCGAGTTTTTTGGGTGTGTTTAAAAAATTACTCTATCTATAAAAGCAAATATCTCAAGTTTGAAGCTAGTTAGACACATACAACTAGTTTTGAAATTTTCTGCAATATGAACTGCCCATAATATGAGATTTTAAAGGCATTTTACCGTTCCTAATAAAATTCATAAGAATTTGTAAAGGTTACTATAATGAAACTGCAAGAGAATTTGTAGTGAAAAATAACGTCAAAATGGTCAATTACAGATTATACTCCTTTATACAAAAAATCACCTACAGTTGGTATTAGAGATAGAAATATGTATGTTAAACTCTGCATTATTACATGAAAACCTTCTCTTTACTGATTTTGGCTGGCTTGAGGGAAATATTTGAAATTAACCACTTTACACGTTTTTCGTAAAAAATCCGACAGTTTAGGAATAACTGAGTCAAGCACTCTTTTTATATTAGTGACACTTGGTTGTCCCTCACAATTTTGACCCCTGAACACATTTGAAAGTCCATCCTGGCCATCCCGAGAAAATATCAGACGAAGGTGAGCAAGCGTCAAACCATGTCGCTAACTCTCGCGGTTAGCATGCGAAGGCAAATTTAAATCCCAAACACAAGATGAAACAGTGCATTTTTCACCTGTACACAGGAATCCAACACAATAGTTATGATTCACTTCAACTTTACATGACATGACGGTAAACCACTATTTTTACAATATCGCCCTCGACGATCACGCCGTCGAGCTCCCAGTTCCCTCATTTTTGAGAAATGGGTAACCCAATGACATCATGGAAAATCCATATCACGTGGTGAAAAACTACTAAAAATAGCAAATACGAAACTTTACGACGAATGCTATTCAAATAAAACCGGATCATACCGAGTGCCGATGTTTACCGAAGTTAGTTACAGGTCCAGAACCTTAAGTGCTTAAAGACACTGGGTCCCCAGAATCTCATTGTATTCAAATTGGGTTCAAATTCTGAAAAAGGCATGGACTTGCATGTGGGGAGGTATTTAGCCAACATGTGGTGCTCCGATGGTTCTACGAAGGCATTTGTCTGCAGCCCTCCACTACCAATAATACCTCCAGAAAACGGTAGTTGAAAAGGTGCTACCTCCCTATATCTTGTTTAAACGGGTAACTATCGAGTGCCTAGGTCTGAGTTTTGTTTTGTTTTTGAAATACATCGCAGCGACCTTTTATTATCATTATAGCGATGTCCAGCTATTTTGGTGAAGGAAGACCCCAAACAAATGTCTGGGTAGAACATCTGGTGCACCACAGATCACCTTCCTACATTAAGTCCGTTGCCCCAAACGGGACTCTGACCTGCGCGGTGAGAGGCTAACAGTAGTTACAAGTCGGTGACTCTACCACTACGCCACGGGTGTCTGAGAGTTGTAGTGTAACTATGGGATAAATTGCTTCATCATTTCTCAAGATCTGGAATCCACTTTCTCAGTTGACATTGTGCTTAGTGTAACTTTTACTCCAATGTTACTTCTTTAAGGGCAATAATGTTACAATTCAACCATTAACCTGGGATGATTCTGGGGTCAAAAGATTAGTTACCGTATTTTTCCAGACATTAGTGGACCTAACTCATAAGTAGGGATGGATATCATGGGTTTAAATGGTTGAATTCTGCCTCGATTAAAACACAAGAGGAGAAAGTACTTTGAGAACAAAATAGAGCTCATTGTGTTATCAGCGGTCACGACTTCTGCCGTAAGCAGTTAGCAAAATTGATTGGCAGTAACTGAGACAGTGTCTATCTTCACCAGCGATCACCTGGTATCAGGATTTCAGTAATAATTAAACAGTGACTACGTGGCTCGCATGCATTTCTCTTTGTTCTGCATGACATATGGCTAATTATCCATTGGTCAATACCCAAACAAACTCTCAACTCAAATCTGCCAGAAACACCAAGCTTTAATTTACTTGATGTATCTGTGTAGACTTGCCTCATTATGTGTCGCCTTGACTGATCTTTAAACCCTTAAGATAAGTTGTTGATAAGGTGATATCGATTAGAGCAATTTGACAGTCAGGGTGTGAATGTTGTATAAACAACTGTTGATTATATATAATTATGTTTTACATTTTAGCATTTTGTTAACCCACTTATAATTCAATCTGATTTTTGCAAACAATTTTGTGACATCTTTTATATCAACTTATGGGCGAGTTAGTACGGTAAGAAGAATACTGAGCGATCAAAGATTGAAGCTTGGGCAAAATTCCATGCCTAGACCTGTTCCTGCAAGTGGCAATGTATTTAACTGGTGTAGGTAGGGAGTCTTTTCTTTTCTTAAAAGCCATAATTCTTGATTCTATTGTAATAATGAAAAGAACTTTAGAATTAAGACAAAGCAATACACATGATTGCTATAAAAAAAAAAGTTTCAATCAAAAAAACAAAACAACACACACAACAAACATTTGAACCTTATTACAGAAAACAATAAGGGTTAAAACTAATTTGTTAAAAGGAAACAGAAAATTGACAACATTCAAAGCAACTTCAAGCAAACATGTGTAATAGAAAACAACAATAAGAAGTTTCTATAGCTGACAAGTCTACATTCTAACACAACACACACTAACAGCCAACACAACTACCTAACACAATGACATATGCACAAACACACAAATATACCTTCCAACTCCACAAATGTTGTGTCCAAGTGATCGTCCTCTATTGGTAACAATAAGGGGCAATAAGTGATGTGTAAAAACAACAATTTCCCCATCTTAAGTACATGTAGACAATTTTTAGCATACACCATTAGGATTAAATGCCACACAGCTAACAGAGAACTGAAACTGCAAGACAGATATGAGCCTCTAGAAGGATGAAATTCTTTATTTTATAGAAATGTGATTTTGTATAAGATAAAAAGGACACACGAAATGCTAGACTACACAGATTGTTTCATGACATTTTAAAAGTTTATATAAGGATGGCCACACTATTTTTTTTTTATATATATTTTTACCTGAACAACTGCTGTAAATTGGTTGTCCCATCACCATTATGCAAAATTAATACCCCAACATAATGCGTACGATTACATAAAGCTTATACTGCTTGGTTAATAAAACATTGGCACTAAAGGCTCAAAATAGCAACACAGAATAAGTGGATCCATTTACCTCTGTGGTGACTGGGTCTTATAGGTGGAAATCGCTCGTGACACTTACCAAAGATTTTAATTTAAACAAAGAGCTTTCTTGATGTTGACTGAAGACATTATATTTGTCTTGTTTCATTTGTTTGTGTTATTGAACATGTCAGGTGGATAGGAGTCACCACATTGTTCTCCTTTCCCATTCTCTGCCTGGCAAGAACAAGGACATGACTTACCCTGGTCTGCCACCAGCTGACATAGCTCCTCCTCCACAGCTGTGATGTCAACGTTACCCAGAAACAAAATAGCCATCAGGATCTGAAATGTTATTCACAGCTTGACTTTCATTCAAACTTAATTTGAGGTAATTTTATTGACAGTGATAACCTAAAATTCAAATACAATTAATAATATTTTTAAAATACTTAATAATGATTAACAATAATAATAAGTAACATTGACTTTGTCAAAACTTATATTTATAAAATGGGAAATAAGACTAACATGAATACCATATCAAACAAAAATCCTTTTTAGATTAAAATAAAAAATAAATAAATAGCTTTTTACAATTTTTTTTCCAGGTAAATGCTTTCTGTTCATTTGGTAACTCTAAGACAAAAAAGTCACCATAAAGTTTTGTAAAATGTAAATATTTTTTCAAAGAAATATGTTTTGTTAAGAATATGAAAGATAAGTGAAAAAAGTGGACACATTATATTTGGCCTTCTTATCAATATTGCCAGTGTTGTACATGTAAATGATGAAAAAGAAATGTTCATGCTATGATTATCCGTAATTAAATCAATGATAAATGTTCATGTGAATGCCATTATCAATATGACTTCTAGATTGTTGGTGGGGTGTTAAAACCAATAAACAAAGACAGCAAGTAGTCTTGCATTGACATCGTAAGCAATTGTAATTAACAGCAGTCTGGACACAGTTGGTCTGGTTAACAATTTTTAAAACTTTTGCACACAAAATTTGAAACTTTATTAAACCACAATAAATATTAGCTGTTGAATGAAACATATAACATGGATCAATTGACTATAAAATTACAGTCTGTGTCCAGACCACTTTAATGCCTAGTTTTATGTCGCTGCTCCCACCTTCATGATGTTGGTCTGGGCCTCCTCAGTTAGACCTATCTCAGTCATGGCCTTCAGGGTCTCAGGTAGGTCTCGGTTACTGTTCAGAGCTGGAAGTATTATTATATACATATATAGGGGCTGTCCCAGATAATTCATACAATTGACCTCTAAAATCTCTAGGCCATAACAATGTGTATAAATATCTTTATAAGACTATTCTTGACCTATCAAGATTGTTAATTTCCTCAAAATAAAAATAAGAGTAAATTGAACACACTGTTGCTTCGAAAGTAATATAGATGGCCATGTTAAATGATCTTATCTTTAAAGCATTAACTTAAAAAGAAAAAATTGGCATCTATAGATGAGCCAACCAACAGACTGATGTGACCCTAATGTACCACCAAAATATTTCGTACTTAATAACGTTGGAACAGTCACGTAAACTATCTACTGATATTATGTGAGAATGATTATATGGGCAGTGATGAGTTCAGTTGAGCACCTACGTTTACTGGGAGGCAGTAGTTTAAAGCCATCTGCTCCAAGATTCTTTACCGTCTGACATAAGGGAGTATCAGGCGACTCCAGGACACTTTGGACCACCTGGAGATATAAATATATGGTTTATAACGTATATTTTTAAAGAATCTTGGAATAAAATCTTAAGCCTTGTACCTTTGAAGTTATCATACAGTCATTTTGATGTTGCTATTAAATAAGATTTCAAAGACTGCTCCACTTTATTTGATTTTAACCAATCAGAATGTTAAACATTATTTTCTTTGAGTCTGGCATAGCAACAGCAACTAAGAACAATAAAAAGGTGCAGCATGTACAGATAGCTTCTTTTTGTTTTAACTTATTATTAACTCTCTGTATACATTATCAATGGGAAATACCTTGTTTGTTGTAAATATATTAACACTTATAGATTCTAGATTCTGGATGATCTGAACTACGTGTAACTCTTACTCATAGCCAAATCCCATACAATTTACAGGAAAGGACTTCTTTCCAAACTTCTTATTCTGATTGCATTTGAAGTGCCCTATACCTGGTAGAAAATGTGGAAGTTGGCCTCCCCTGGTGCCTGGTGTACCACCCTGGTCTTCTCCAGTAGGTATGTATTGATCTCTCCACCCTGTAACTGGCCACACCTGCAGCCATGAGAAGAGGTCAACAAACCAAATTTGTATGAACACAGATGCTAATCTATCAAACTTCTATGCATATAAATGTCCAGCAAAAATATATGATTATAGAAACAACCCAATCAATGCATGTTTATATAGACAGTAATCAATAAAACAGTACTTATATAGAATAACCTGATCACAGCATGTCAATATTGAAGTAAATCTTTACATCTATAATGACATAGAGCTATCCTGATCACAGCATGTCAATATTGAAGTAAATCTTTAAATCTATAATGACATAGAGCTATCCTGTATACAGCATGTCAATATCGAAGTAAATCTTTAAATCTATAATGACATAGAGCTATCCTGATCACAGCATGTCAATATTGAAGTAAATTGTTAAATCTATATTGATATAGACCTACCCTGATCACAGCATGTCAATATTAAAGTAAATTGTTAAATCTATATTGATATACAACTATCCTGATCACAGCATGTGAATATTAAAGTAAATTGTTTAATCTATATTGACATAGAGCTATCCTGATCACAGCATGTTAATATAGAGGCCAATCATTTAAAGTTTTTTCATATAGAGCTAACTCACTATAAGTATATTATTACAGAGGTAAAATAGGCCACACATGTTTATACAGTAATGTAGAGTCAACTTGAAGAATGTTGATAGAAAGGTCGACCAATTAACAATGTATTAATAGTTCTCCAAAAATTTGAATAAAACTGCTGAAATTACAAGTCAATTAATGTTTTTATTGCTCTAGAAGAGATAGGATCTTGTCTAGTATCTGACAGAAAAGGAGAATATTGACACCTGGAAGTAGTTTTCAGTTACAGAATAGCTGGCTTAAACCTCAGTGCTTCACATAAACCATTAATGTTGGAATAAATTCTCAGCTAAATAGATAAAACTTTTGTTCAAATCATATAAAATAAGCAACTGTACCCAAATGTGACATAAGATGAAGAAATCTATTAAACTTTAAAAATTAAGACATGAAGCAGGATCTAATTAAAAGACAAGCACAGAAAAATACCCAAGACTCCATATGTAACTATTATATTTTTAAGAATACTTTGCATATAAACAGGCATCAACAAAAGCACATAAGATAACTTCAGATCTTGGTACTCAACAGCCCACCCACCTTGAAAATCTAAGCTGGATGTATTTGCCAAATCTTGAGCTGTTATCATTACGTTGTGTGACAGCGTTACCGAAGGCCTCCAATATTGGGTTCGAGTCCAGGATGCGCCTCTCTACAGACTGACCCAGCAGGCTTCGTCTTGTTGACTGGTTTGTCTCACCACTGCAAATACCCAGGACAAATAGACATTTATATAACTGACATTCCTATTTTTAATGTAATAAATAAATATTAATAATTTTTGGTACATCGTTACTTCATGACATCATCATGGTTACTGACACTGTATCAAAATAAGATATTTAAGATACACTGTTATTTAATAATAAGTCCTCTTAGTCATTTATGGATTGCAATATGGTAACAATATTCTAATTTTGTTGCAAGTTAACAAAATCTTTATACTAATTGATGGATTGCAAATGAGGCCAATATTCTTAATAAACCACCTAATGAGATTTTGTTCATTTTGGGCAGAATTTATGGTTTTAGCAAATAAATTATTTTTTAACATACCTTCTCTTAACTGGATAACTATCACAACTATGTCAACATTATCATCATTCAGGAATTTTGATTCCTTGCTTTATGTGTGTATTGAATTTTAGTTCTGTGGATAATTCGACATGTCAAATTAGTAGTGGATGCATGTATTCATTGTTACTAATATAACTCCTGACTATAAAGGACAAGTTTACATCCTTCACTGGTTATAACAAGGATTTTTCGATTGTTTACAAAATACCTAAGCGAATCACTGTGGCTATTTTTACCACGACTCAATGAGGCATCAAAAGATCATGTGTCTTTTACTTAACAACAAACTGGCTGAGTCTGAGTAAGGTTTGTACTGACAATGGCGCCCATTCCTTTAGCAATCATCATGTGATATTCCCAATATGCTTTGTAAAAAACACACGCGGAATCTAAAAATGGCTTTAAAAAGCTATGTAGCCTTAAATTGAAAACACCCAGTGTAAGATAGTAATTTTAATAAAACAGATTATATACTGTAGCCTTATGCTAACATTCAATAAGTTTACTCATAATAACTATTTTTGTTTAAATACGATAAACATCTGGATTCATCCTATAAATTGTTTAATGAATGTGCAAAAACTTATTTATGAATGGTGTTATAACTGGTGTAGAACTGTCAGCACACAACAAGCCAGCTTGAAGTCTTCTCAGCAAGTTTTGTGGATGTGGAGTTACGAGATGGAAAATCAGCTTCACTACTGACACCTCTGTATTGATGGTGTGATCGAGTGGGTTATTTCAGTCTTTGAATGTTAGATTTTGAACCAAAGCACTTACTCTGTGTTGTTTGCAACCAGTGTCATGTAACGCAACAGGTGTTTGGCAGACACTGTCTGAAAAACAACAACATGATATACAGAAATTAAAGTAAAATTGGTATCCGGCTCTGAATTAAAAACAGCAATCACTGAAATTAAAAAAGATGAAAGTTTACTTTAAAGGTCCTGTGACCATCTGTTTGTAGATGTTCTTCATTTGTTTGAGGCGTTATCATTTCACATTAAAACATAATTTCCTTGGACAAATCACTATCTATGCGCATAGATATTCTTTTGTTTTAAATGTCGTGCAAGTGAAGATATAAATCATCTAAAGACAAGAAACCAGTGGTAAAATAAACATTATAATTGCTTGAGTGGAAGCAAGATGAATGTATAATTATTATATTAAATGACTTTTGTAAGTTTCAAGTGTTTAAAATTTGATGGAGAACCGATCTGCTCAAAATCATATCATGAAAAACCCTCTGCTATCAGGATCTGATGACGAGTCAATAAAACCTTTCCAACCAATCAGATTTTTGCCTTCAAAATCGCAAGAGTAAATGATGATCCGAAGCGTTCAGAACGTATCTTTTTAACAGCTGTGCGACTCTCACCGAAAGTGTTATGCATTACGCTCTCTGACTAACTGTTATAAAAATAGTAATCGAGAAAACCATTCTTGTTAATAGATGGTATTTGCTGGCCATCATCAGATCTTACATTTTATAAGATCTGACTTTAATGAGATTGGGGAGAGGCTATTATTCATGAGTTGTATTTAACTTTCTCAAGCAACAAATAGCCTTATTCCTTTTTACAAACATAAATTGTAAAAACATGTAAATTGTTAACATTAGTTGATTACCTTGCCTGAGCCACTCTCTCCACTAACGATGATACACTGGTCCCCGTGACCCAGACCTCGACACATCCTCAAGTAGGCTTCACTGCCCACCTTATAGATGTGTGGATCAGTCTGGAATAGAAAAAAGACTCCAACATTTGTTTATATTTTATTACAAGAGGGCCATGATGGCCCTTAATCGCTCACCTGATGACACAGGCTTTCGTAGGCTCAAATCTGGCATTAAGTAATTAAGACTTATTTACTTTAGAAATCTTTGGTGAAGATTGGACCATTAGTGTGGCCACTGGGTTGATAACATTTTCTAGAATTTTACCAAGTAACCTACTGAATCCACATGACTCACTTCAAAACATATGTAAGATTTCATACTGGCAAACATGATGGTCAAGTTTGTTAAAGACTGGGCCATCAATGTAGCCTCTTAAGTGTTTTCACAAGCCTTTTCTAAAAATTAACCTAGTGACCTACTTTATGACCCCACAAGACCCAATAACGAACTCATCCAAGATTTCATGTAGACAAACATACTGACAAAGTTTGATAAAGATTGGCCTATAAATAGGGCCTCTAGTGTGTTTACAAGCTTTTTGTAAGATTTGACCTTGTGACCTACTTTTTGACCCCACGTGACCCAGTTACGAACTCATCCGAGATTTCATGAAAACAAACATTCTAACCAAGTTTGGTGAAGATTGGGCCATAAATGTGGCCTCTAGTGTGTTCACAAGCTTTGTCTAAGAATTGACCTAGTGACCTACTTTTTGACCCCACGTGACCCAGTTAGGAACTCATCCAAGATTTCATGCAGACAAACATCCTGACCAAGTTTGGTGAAGATTGGGCTATAAATGTGGCCTCTAGTGTGTTCACAAGCTTTTTCTAAGATTTGACCTAGCGACCTACTTTTTGACCCCACGTGACCCAGTTACGAACTCATCCAAGACTTCATGCAGACAAACAATCTGACCAAGTTTGGTGAAGATTGGCCTATAAATGTGGCCTCTAGTGTGTTCACAAGCTTTATCTAAGATTTGACCTAGTGACCAACTTTTTGACCACACGTGACCCAGTTACGAACTCATCCAAGATTTCATGCAGACAAACATCCTGACCAAGTTTGGTGAAGATTGGGCTATAAATGTGGCCTCAAGTGTGATCACAAGCTTTTTCTAAGATTTGACCTAGTGACCTACTTTTTGACCCCACGTGACCCAGTTACGAACTCATCCAAGATTTCATGCAGACAAACATCCTGACCAAGTTTGGTGAAGATTGGGCTATAAATGTGGCCTCTAGTGTGTTCACAAGCTTTTTCTAAGATTTGACCTAGTGACCTACTTTTTGACCCCACGTGACCCAGTTACGAACTCATCCAAGATTTCATGCAGACAAACATCCTGACCAAGTATGGTGAAGATTGGGCTATAAATGTGGCCTCAAGTGTGTTCACAAGCTTTTTCTAAGATTTGACCTAGTGACCTATTTTTTGACCCCACGTGACCCAGTTACAAACTCATAGAAGATTTTATGCAGACAAACATCCTGACCAAGTTTGGTAAAGATTGGGCTATAAATGTGGCCTCTAGTGTGTTCACAAGCTTTGTCTAAGAATTGACCTAGTGACCTACTTTTTGACCCCACGTGACCCAGTTACGAACTCATCCAAGATTTCATGCCGACAAACATCCTGACCAAGTTTGGTGAAGATTGGGCTATAAATGTGGCCTCAAGTGTGTTCACAAGCTTTTTCTAAGATTTGACCTAGTGGCCTACTTTTTGACCCCATGCAGACAAACATTCTGACCAAGTTTGATGAAGATTGGATAAAAATTGTGGCCTCTAGTGTGTTCACAAATGTTGACGACGGACAACAGACGCCGAACGACGAACAACGGACGCCGGACGAAGCGGTATCACAAAAGCTCCCCTTGAGCACGTTGTGCTCAGGTGAGCTAAAAACACAATAAATATAATCAGTAACATTTCAATGACCATCTTTGTAATCTTGAGGAGGACAGTCTTGAATATAAAATGAAATAAAATGCCATGCATTTTTTGTTTGTGTCACTATAAAATCAACAAATATTCCCTGTTGGCCTTTCTATCCATATTGAAAATATAGCTTACTGTACATATTGAAATATGCCTAACTGTCCATATTGAAAATATGCCTAACTGTCCATATTGAAAATATGCCTAACTGTCCATATTGAAAGCATGCCTTCCTACTACCTATTTGGACGACATTAGGATCAGTCTGTTACTACGTAAATATGCTCAGGAATTAGTATCCAAACTATTCATTTGTCTACAAAATTTAATATATAGACATTTTTTCTGCTTTTGGGTTCTTTAGATACTTTATTTAATTCTTGTGCTTCACTGTATAGGTGAACATCAATCTGGGAAAGTAGTATCAGGCAATGGTATCCAAACAGATCAATTCATGAATACAAAAGATTACTTAACGTATCTTATTTTTGTTTTGTTGTATAAAGTAAATAATTAACATTGTCAGAAACTGCAATTTTAAAAGTAAAAAACAATAACATTGAAAGTTACCTGTTCTCCTTTATGGTATGAGAAGACAGTGTTGACACTGTACAGTTCAGGGACAGACTTAAACGGGTTCACAGAAACAATTGTGCTGCCAGCGTTGGTGTAGAATTGGTCCTGTTGATACCGCTGTTCCAGGCAGGCTAACACTAGGGAAGATATAATTACAAGTATTGAAGAGGCACATGTGGCGAAGTGGATCAACTTCCAACATAAAACTCATCTGACTTATCTGTTATCTGCCTCTCACTGCAAGACTTCAACTCCCGGTTAGGCAAAAACTTTATTGTAAGGAAACAGTGACGATGTGATTAATAAGACATCAGTCTGGGGGCTGCTGCCACCACTAACAGCCACACAGAAAATAATTTTTGTTTTTTATTTTATTGAATATATTGCAGCAACCATTTATGATCATTATAGCAACATCCAGTATTTTGGTGGCGGAAGACCCCAGACCCATGTCCGGGTAGAACCACAAGTGCACTGCAAACCAGCTGGAACACCGTCTCACATTAAGACCTTTCGCCCCAAACGGGACTCGAACCCAAGTGGTGAGAGGCCAATCAGTCAGAGGAGTTACACATCGGAGTCACTACCACTATGCCACAGGCGCCCCACAGAAAAGAAGACTGATGCCTAATTGTTCATATGTAAAGTTAAACAATTATTTTCCAATGCCTACTTTAGAAATGCTGCAACTGCAGAAAAAATAAGTAGGTTACACAATATCAAATTCCACTAACTGCTTTAAGTCCTATATAGACTTCCAGTTACTGGCACAGTAAATAATTGTTAAATATGATTAGTAAGATCCAATATGGCTCCAGTGGAGTTAGGTGTCAACCATGCTTGCTGAAGGTCAAATTGACTGATGGGTAGATCAAGCAGTGTACTGATACCGGTAATTTGTGAGTTTAAAGCAACATAAAAGTGACATAAAGTATTATTACATATCATGAACAAACTCAGAAATGCTTGTTTTTACACTTTGATGGATTTTTCTTTGAACCATGGTTTTGATCTACTGAACAACCATATTCAGGATCTACACACTGTACTTTTCATTAAAATTTAAAAACTAAAATAAATTCTGTTTCCATTAAGCATAAATGCCTTAAAAATCATGTGAAATGCCAGATCAAAAATACTCTATAACAAGTTCTCCATTTGTCTGAGCATTCAAATATAAGAAAGGACCATGTTCCCCGATTGGTCGAGTGCAGGGGGAAATTTTTTTTTGAGGGCATAGCCTTTGTCATTTCCAAGCTCAGACTGATAGTAACTTATTGTAAAGCATTCAGCATTAACTGATAATAGCTTCTCATACTTTCCTACCAAGAGCAATGACAGTGTGAATGATTGTGGGATTAAGTCATGTTTTAATAAAACACTTCCATAAACAAGAAATGTTTGTAAAACAGGAATGCCTCCCCTCCCATCAGTCTGGTTTTATTCAATGACCATAAAACCACAATAAAAATCATGAACAAAGTTACTGTGACCTGGACCTTAGCACCACTGACCCAAACATAATAGGGGTCATCTTCTCATCATGATCAATGACCCCAACATGCTTGAGATATGGTATGCGAACTCATGAGAAATTCTCTCGAAATCGACTGCAAACTAAAATCATGTTCAAGGTAGCTGTGTCCTTGGCCTTTGCATTATAAACCCCAAACTGAAATTGGGGTCATCTACTCATCAAACCAGTGCCTAGCAAGTTTGAGGATTGGTGGCTTGTGTTTTTTCTAGATATTGATCAGAAATGAAATGGTCTGCCAACAGATAGACAGATATTTGCATAACAATTTGCCCCCACCTCTTTTTTGGCGGAGGCATAATAGAGCAGCACTGATAATCTCTCAATGCGATCTATTTGTGGCTTGGCAATAAAATCAAATATAAACTAAAGCCTCAAACCTGATGCTTGGTGGATGGGAGACAACTCTGTTAGACTACAGATGTCACCAAGGTTGTTCTGGGAAGATGGCAGAACCTCATCCAATCTGAATGTTTTCTCCTGGAATAAAGAAGATTGCACTCTGTTGTGATGTTTTCACATTTTGTTTTTATATTTTTAATGAATCTTAGGGAGAGGGTTGGGATAAAAATACCTGCTTTTAAATGAACAGAAAATAAAACAACAAAATGCTACAAAGTCTAAAAAAATAGAATAATCTTTCAAAACATAATCAGTGAGTGCGAATGATTGTAAATGCCCACTTAAACTTTGAACAAGCCGCTACCTCAAGCTCTATAACTCATACAATAGCACCAAGACACGTGAATGCAAGTGAAAGTAATAAATCACCACAACTGTAAACAACACTTTAGTTTACCTTATTCATTTCCATCTTAACTGTATCACAAACACCATATTATGAAATAAAAGGTAACCACATAACTGAGTGGGTTCGAGTCCTGGCTTGGGCAAGAAATTCTATGAGGCAAGGTCTTCCAGCTGACCCAGCACTGTTGCTGTTCAACAAATACAACAGATGTCTGTGTTCTAGCTGGAACAGCTACATTTCCATAATATGACCATAAATAAAAGTGCAATGTATCAAAAATCAACACCAAACCATATGAAATGTCATTATTTTTTTTTTAAAGTTCACCTCCTTATTTTCCAGCATCACAGAACATGACTGAGCATTGACATCTGTGACCTGACCTAGTATCCAGACATGGGTATCATCCGGAACATACACCTGGACTCCAGGGTGGACCCCTCCTGCAACTGGGGCCATCGTTATCTGTAAGGACATAGATACAGAAGGTGAATTTATCTTCACCAACAATGTCATCATCATCCTATCATCAATGTTGGACATTTCTTTAAACGTGATGTCCTGGCCTTATCATCCTCTGGGATAAGATGAAGCTTGGCTAAATCAACCTGTATGGCATGTCTTCGTTGGAACCAATTATTCCAAGCTTTTCTAATCCAGACATCCTGGTCTTTGCTTATAAAATGGCCAAACAAACTCAAACATCACTAATGTTCTTTATGCTAGCCTAAGAGAGAAGGTCTGCATAGGATCTGCCATCACATAGCCTAGATGTTTTGTTGTTGACAGACTCTTTGCACTTTCTCAATTTCTTGCGCTTAGAGGCCAACATTTGCTGCAATACTGCAGGTGACTCCCAACCCTCGCATTGTGGACAATTTCTTCCATTAAAAGTGATGTAGACATAGATTACACAGTGCTGTGATAAGCTAAATAGTATGGTATCAGATGATAGCAGTTTAATGCAAAGATTTGTGCTGTCAATCAAACAGGTGTATTTAAGCAATTCAGGAAAGGGCAAGGTATTTAGCCCTGTGCATTATGGTCGGTCACTATCTTTGTCCCATAATCAGCCTGTGTATGTAACTGTGTATGTTGTAATGAATAAAAGGATTTTTTTATCATTAATTTTTGACCAAAAGTAAGCTATAATCTGTGCAGAAAATAACATGAAACACAAGTATCAACTACCCTGTAACACTAAAATATACTTTGATGATGAGTCAATCCATTGTTTGGCACTGATGAAAATTGATTAAGCATGAGGGCTTTTTCTCTAGGTATTTCTGCTATTTTACAATTTGTGTCAGACATTCATATGTTCATTGTTTTCAGCTTCCAAGATTTTATGTATTTCAATGTTGCATCAGAATCAGTGTCCAGATGCTTTGGAAGTAATTAAAGTACGAGTTGTGTTGTTTGTTGTTAACTTAATGTCAGATATGTTGTTAACTTTATGTCAGATATCAGTTATTTTTGTTTTATGTTCTCATTGCTTTTTTTGCTTTTGTTGAACAGGCACTGCTTCTTACAAATCAAATGTTCAATCTCTGGTAAAACAGGGATTTCAACTTTTTCTTTTGTACATTTATTACTGACTGAAGTTTTCATAGCTTGGACTACTATTTCTTTTACAAGGGTCTTATTTTCTTCAACTGTATGCTGGTGATGGTCTTTAAAGTTCTCTTAACTAGAGTTTAAGCAGTCTAAGGTGGCTTTAATAGTTGTATACTTAACTTTTCTTTTTTAAAGGGGTTGGTTGGAGTGCTGTGTTGACCTTATTATATCATTAGCTGAGAGTCAAATAGGAGGGTACATGAATAGACATCTGGAAAGTAAAAAAAAAGTTGTCAGTCATTCCGACAAATTACATATAATATACACATAACAAGATGACTGAAAACTGTGACTGAAAACAGTTAAAACCCCTCCACAATATTAAAGCAACAACTTTAATTTGAATGCATCTTTTTATGATACTTGTAAACTGCTTTTTAGCTCAGTAACCTGTCTATAATGAAAAGTCTAAGTGAATTTGGTGTTGCTATTTTTTATTTCCTGAAATACCCATACATTTATCTCCATGTAGAAGATACAACATATAAACCATGTAAAAATATAACAAAATGCAAATAAAACATACAGATATGAATGAATGAAATATGCAAAAATGTCTTCTTCAAAATGCTGAAAATTTCATTGAAATTTATTCAGCCATTTAAGTTACATTTTTATCTACCTTGATACAAGTCTGTTTATGGCAGCTGAGTGGATTTAAGACAAACAGGACCAGATAATGTCACATACCACTTTCTTTCTGATGTCAATTTTAATCCATAATACTGCTTGCTAGCCTTCTCTTCTCCAAGTGCAAGCAAGGACCGATGATCATTTGGACCAATTCATAGTCAAACCTCTGGAAATATACTGTCAATGTCTGGAATATACTGACAATATCTCAGGATCTCAAATATAGTGTTTTAAGCCTCAAAATATTATTTATTGAAACACTCATTACAACAGGTGGCAATGGTCCTTGTTTGCACTTGGAGAAAAGAAGGCTAGCCAGCAATGAATCACCTTAATCCACATATTTGGGTATATTTATACAAATGATACCTCCCAATAAGGAATAAGAATGACTGTACATGGGCTGATGTTTCCATCAGGCTAATCTCTTATCTCTACCATACACATGTATACAATGCATGTGTACATAGAATAGTACACTTTTATACTTAACATGGAAATGTGTGCCCAGGTGCAAATATAAGCCCATCTCTATAATTATGGGCTGATGTTTCTTTCAGGCCAATCTGTCAATCTCTGCCATATATACCCAGGATATTTTTTCTTTTAATTAATATGGAAACATGTGCCCAGGTGGAAAACTAAGCTCATCTATATAAAGGCTGTTTCTTCCAGGCTAATATGTCTGTAACATATGTAAATGGAATATTACTAGTTTACTTAAGATGAAAACATGTGCCTGGGTCAAATGTTAGCCACATGTACATGGGCTGATGTTTCCTTCAGGCCATTCTGTCCATAATATTTTTTGATTACTTAATATGGAAACATATGCCAGGGTGGAAATCTTGGCCCATCTATATACGGGCTCATGTTTCTATCCAAATTTTGTGCATTGGGGCTTGTAAGAAATTTAAACATGGTAAAATAGCAAACTGTGCCAAAAATGTGCCAGTCAGTATATTGGTATGAGAGTATTCAGGATGTCTGTATGATGCTCTTACTTATCAGGTTTTGGTGGGATAGAGTGAACAGATCAAATCAGCAACCTTGTTTTGATGCAATGTCATTGATTTGTTAAAGCATGTGCTTATTTAGGATGGCAGACCGGCACAGTGTGTTGAACCATCATTAAGGTGGGCGTGGCTACAGACCATCTGAAGAAGGGTCAAATGTTTGAGAATGCCAAGTATGGGGGTGTCTAGATACCTTCTGCTGCCTATTTAACTTAAAATCAAGACAAATATATATTTGATTTTGACATTTGAATTCACAAATGGGCTTTAAACGTGCCTATAATACAAATTCAGTAAAAGGAAGAAGTTAAGTAAATATTGTTCTTTAAACATTTTTTTTTCAACAGACGATGCTCGATCTTGATGTTTTATACTATTTTCTTTCGAACTATTTGTATAAACAATGTAAAATCGAAAAATATACCCTTTTAAAATTTGCGCTTCATCCAGGTCGATAAGACGCTTTAAAGTTTGTTAGCTTTTAGCAGAGGTAGCGTCTTTGCGACTCAGACTCTTTTCGTTACATCAACTTTGATTGGATCTTCAATAATAGTGATATTTTATGACCTTTCTACTTTCAATATGGCGTTGAAGTATTTTTACGATCTCATGTCACAGCCGTCAAGGGCGATTTATATATTTCTTAAAGTGAATAAAATACCATTTCAGGCTAAGCCGGTGGCTTTGAGAAAAGGTAATTATAACTGACAACTTTCTACCTGCTGTCATGTACTGGAATTATGGGGAACCCAAAGGATTTTATGGGTCAAAAAGTAGGTCGGTTATAAATGCAAAGCCTATTTAGGCTATTAAAGAATGTGTCGTTGAATTAGGGACATCCCGGACCAGCAGACAACCCGGACCAGACAACCCGGACCATATTTAGGGACATCCCGGACCATGTATAAGGACATCCCATGTTTGAGGATATCCCGGACCACTATAGGAATATAAAAATAATAATAAAAATACTAAAAATTATGTATATTGAACAAATCATATTGTTGTTGTTGTTTTATTTCCATCTTAAGCGAGTGTTTATTAATGCTTAATGCTGACTAAAATGTTAAAACAGAAATCACATTAACAATATCAATATGGCCCTGATATGAAAATAAGTTTTAATAAATATATATGCCTAATTCCATTTCAATATTTAACAGAAGTATTTTCCTTTTACTAAGTAACTAATTCAGTTCATTATAATTCAATGTATAACACACAAAATTACAAAGGAAAGAGATTTCAATAATTTGTATTTGTTTTTCACACCAATTAAAGAAGTCACTCAATGAGTTCATTCCATCCAATTAACTAATTTTATTATTCACTCAAAAAAAATAAATGAGTTAATTACTGTTTTGATTAAAAAACAAAGGGTAGTTAATGTCAACAGTTTGATTTATCCAAGCCTTGATTTTGCTACAAATCCGAGGAGGAAAAAACTCATCCTCACAACTTCTTCAGCTTAAAAACTGAAAAGTAATACCTGCTAATCCTTGTATTCACTGCGGCAAAGGTGTGTTTTCTAACCACCGCGCCTTAGAGTATGATATATGTCGTCGCTGGCAGCATTTGTTATGCGGAAATACTGGTAAGCATTTTAATATAATTCACTCAATATTAAAGAATGAAATAAGTTATAGAATAAAATAAATATAATAAATATTTGAGTATAAAATTTTGTTAATTGCGAAATTCAAAACCATGTCAATACAAATTTTCTATTTTCTATTAAAAATAAATATTCATTCAAATTATTGCTCAAAATCATAACGATATAAAAATCTAAATATTTTTCATATTAAGATAATCTTACGCTTTATTATTTCAGGTCTTCCAAGCTGTACAGCGTCTTCTTCCTTCATTTCTGTATGTATTCATTTTGAGTCATGTTTGTTTAAAAAAAAATCTGAAATAAAAATATCTAATAAAATAAAATACAATCTCATGTTTTATTGTTTTACTTCTTTTTGCTTTTCATTTCTGTATGCAAACATTTTGAGTCATGTTTGTTTAAAAAAAAAATCTGAAATAAAAATATCTAATAAAATAAACATGTTTATTTTTATAAATCTTATATTTGAACAAGTCTTGGTTATATAATAATGTGTGAACAATTTTGAAATTTTATTTGCCAGCGATATTTATTGCACCTTTTAAAATATATCGACATTTCTGTATATATTCTGTATATATTCATGTTTATTTATGTTTGTATAAAATGTTCAAAAAAATCTGAAATAAAAATATCAAATAAAAAATACGTTTTTTAATCTTATATTTGAAAATGTCTAGGCTTTAACTGAATTAAAATATAAATGTGTGAACAATTTTGAAATTTTATTTGCAAAATAAGTTGCTCATTTGAAGCAATTGATCATTTCAATTGATAATTAGGTTTGTACACTTGAGGAATTTGACAGTTTTTCAGCGCTCACAGGAATTTCACAGGTATTTTTACAGGAATTTGACTGGAATTTATGAAGTTTCCATCACTAGTATATTTGGATTATATAATCCGTAAATCCCAACAGTACAAGGAAAAAATACATACGTTATTTTCTTTTACCTTTCTTCATTCCTGCTATTATTTGTATTAAGACAACATTAACATATATAATAAACCCATAATACTATTCATTACCATAAATCAACCAATGCATGTACTCCATTTGTTCTTCAAACCGACTCAACATATAACTTTATTATTGATATTTATGTCAAATCTTATATTTACTACATGTTGTAAAATTGAAACTGTATTTGTATGATCGAAACTCACAAATAAAATATTTGGATTATAAAACAGAAGTATGAATTTTTAATAAGAATATTAATAAGAATTTTAAATTAAATATTTAAGTTTTACGTCTTCTTTTTGACAATGAATTATGTTGGATATACTAAACAATTAAGGTTTATAAGTTTCGTAAGTTTATTTCATAAACATCGATTCGTTTCCTAGTTAATACTCTTGAGGATTTACAGAACTGCATTATTCCAAAAAGGACTGGAAAATAATAACATTGGCTTATTTTCAAAAGTCTGTGCATTATTAAATTTATAAATCATCAATGTAAAAATTGCCTTACAAAATTTTGTTTAAGTTCTTTTTACAACTCCTGTTCATCTAAAATATGCCCATGTTAAGATTATAAAATTTCTATACAAGTTAGTTATACTCTTAAATTATCTTCAAACCACTGCAACTTGTGAAAATAACATTATCCCATTTGTTATAAAGATGGTCCGGGTTGTCTCATAATGTGGTCCGGGATGTCCTGAAATATGGTCCGGGTTGTCTGGTCCGGGATGTCCGCTGGTCCGGGTTGTCTGTATACCGTGTCGTTAACATAGGATTCTTGATTGTACCCCAAATCTCGAACACCAGCCGGAAACCTTGGTTGTAATCTTGATAAATAGCATTGTCCATTTATGTCTGTTATATAAGTACAAAAAGCCCAGTCCCATATTTGTAAATTGTACATATTGTATAATAAAACAATAATCAAAAGCAAGGTAAGATAACTATGCTGAAAATATAAATGTGGCTGTGTATACCAGGTATAATTTGGATTTTTAAAAAAATATATTTTACCACTTGAATTATGTGGGGCTTTGTTCTGTTTCACTTTGGCCTTGTCTGATATTACTGTTAAACATTCAGAGTGGGCTGATAAGAATATGTCGCACATACTTATAATGATGGTTTTATGACATTTGGCATTTATGGCAGATATTGTCTAAATAAAGTAATTTATTCTTAAAAAATCTTTCAAATGTAATTTCCAAGGTAGGAATTTTATTTATGGGAGTCGAAAGATGATACACAGCATGTGCCTAGCAATAAATATGAGTGGCTCACATGTGTGCATTTACATTTAATAGAAACCACTAAAGACTTATTTTGTGTTTAACTTTGCTATAATTCTATAATTACAGGAGAACATTTCAAAGAGGACTTCACGAAGCTCAATCCTTGGCAAAAAGTACCTGTACTGGATGACAATGGATTTGTTTTAACAGAGAGGTACACTGAACCTAGCTGCAGATACACTTAATCCTTACATTTATGTCTTCTGGTCAATTTGAAAACAAACATCAATTATGGCAAGTAGAAAATAAAACCAATAATAATTTGCTTACAAAGAAATGTTTAACCTTTTATTTTTATATGAACTTTGCATGCCTTTATCATGTATGATTTATATTTGTTGTCAAAAACTAACATCATCAATATCATCATCATTAGTTCCATTTATTGAAGATGAAAAATGGAGCTATTGTCATAACCCTCATGGTGATAGAGCAGTTCAGGTTTTTGTAAAAGTCCATTTCTTTAACTAGTTAAGATATTCACCTCCAATTAAAAATATTTGTTCACTATGAAAAGCTTAATCCATTTTAAAAGAATAGGTAACCCAAAAATTAATTTTGGCACTGCTATTCCTCTTTTTTTAACTACAGTATAATTTTTTGTTTTTATTACAATCTTAGTTAAGGTTCACTTCTTGAAAACTTATCAACATATTCACTTCTGATATAAAACACTTGTTAGCTATCAAAAGGGCATGTAACCTTGATTTTTTTTGGCAGAGTTATGCTCCTTTTTAGCTCACCTGAGCACAACGTGCTCAATGGGAGCTTTAATGATACCGCTTCGTCTGTCGTCCATTGTGAACATTTTAGCTTGTGAACACACTAGAGACCACAGTTTTTATCCAATCTTCAAGTTGGTGAGAATGTTTGTCTGCATGAAATCTTAGATGACTTCATTAGTGGGTCACCTGGGGTCAAAAAATAGGTCACTAGGTCAAATTTTAGGAAAAATTTTTGAACACACTAGAGACCACATTTATAGCACAATCTTTACCAAACATGGTCAGAATGTTTGTCTGCATGAAATCTTGGACGAGTTTGTAACAAGGTCAGGTGGGGTCAATTAGTAATCAGGTCAAATCTTAGAAAAAGCTTGTGAACACTTGAGACCACATTTATAGCCAACCTTCATTAAACTTGGTCAGAATGTTTGTCTGCATGAAATCTTGGATGAGTATATTATTGGGTCACTTGGGGTCAAAAATTAGGTCACTAGGTCAAATGTTAGAAAAAGCTTGTGAACATACTAGAGGCCCCATTTATGGCCCAATCTTCATCAGACTTGATCAGAATGTTTGCCTGCATGAAATCTTGGATGAGTTCATAACTGGGTCAGGTGGGGTCAATAAGTAGGTCACTAGGTCAAATCTTAGAAAAAGCATGTGAACACACTAGAGGCCACATTCATAGCCCAATCTTCACCTAACTTGATCAGATAGTTTGTCTGCATGAAATATTGGATGAGTTCATTATTGGGTCACGTGGGGTCAATAAATAGGACACTAGGTCAAATCTTAGAAAAAGCTTGTGAAAACACTTAGAGGCTTTGATGATCACCAAACTCGGCCAGAATGTTTGCTAGTATGAAATCTTACGTATGTTTTGAAGTGGGTCATGTGGATTCTGTAGGTTACTTGGTAAAATTCTAGAAAATGTTATCAACCCAGTGGCCACACCAATAATCCAATCTTCACCAAAGATTTCTAAAGTAAATAAGTCTTTAATTACTTGATGCCAGATTTGATCTTACTAAAAGCCTGTGTCATCAGGTGAGCGATTAAGGGCCATCATGGCCCTCTTGTTTAATTAGCACTGAGGAAAGCATGCTGTCAATGTACAGCTCTTGTTTATAATATTGTAATACACAGTATTCTATTACAGTGTGGCCATCCTGCGCTACCTTTGCTCTAAGTTTGACTTACCTGAACACTGGTACCCTCGACACGACCTTGTACAGCAAGCCAGGGTCGAGGAATATCTCCATTGGCAACACCTCAATACACGCATGCAGGCAGCCATGGTTTTCCAGCATAAGGTTGGAAAATAGTTTTTTTAATCTATCCCAAAAGTATGGTCACACTTGTATGATTATAACAGTAAAAAAAGCATAGCTAGAAAAAAAATGCTCATCAACAAGCGAGAATTAAACTCTTCGAGCCAGAAATAACATTAAAGAAAGTGAATAAGATAAGGTTAATATGAAATTCCTTACTAAACACTGCTTGTTGATGTCCTAGACCTGTGTGATAGTTGCCTTGTGATACCATAGACAATGATTTCAGTGTGTTGTATACAATCTCTGTATACAGATTAAATTTGGAGCGGAATAGTCCAGTGGTAGGACGCACGACTCCGGATCACGGGGTCCGTGGTTCAAGCCCCGGTCAGGTCACCGCTAATTTCCTTGACAAGAAATTTACCTCGAATTGTTCCACTCCACCCAGGTGTATAAATGGGTACCTGCGAGGGTTATTCAGGTCAGTAATATGACCTCCCAGTGCCATGTGTCGGCTGCCATAGTACGGGATTGACGAATATACCCAATGACCAGGGGGTAAAACTGTAAAGTCGGCTGAACGAGCAGTAGCTTGAAAGTAGACTATAACTTGGTATTTTAATTTTTACCTATTATATTTAGCTGTTTTTAGAATTAGCAGAACCAGTAGTTGGATACAACTAAACCTTAAACACTTGTATTAAGTAATAACATTATAAGAGTTGCTCTGTTTGTAAATAGTGTTGTGTAACAATAAAAGTAATGTTTTATTGTAGAAAAAAAAATGCCCAATTTGTTGTCAGTATTTAGCTGAAAGACTACCTTTGGCCTGAAATGGAGAACACTGGTGTTATGAAAATATTCTTTTATTACTATACATGTAAGCCCTTTAAGTCAGAATCAGTGGGCTCAGTTACAAGTTATCTTTGTGAGATGTCTTATTTATGCATAAATATGAGCTCTTAAGTTCACAGTACTAACAGAAATAGGTATGCTAACAAGAATTTGGATGTGTATGTTGAGGTTTGTTAATCTAAGTATCACAATGTTAGCATAAAAGTATATAAACACTCCAATGAATGCAACCATAACACTGAGTAGTCAAAAAAAAAGGACCTTGCATTAAGGAACTATACATGGGAGACTAGTTATAAATATCATTATTTCCAAATACTCACTGACAATATCTTTCTATGGATACATGCATTTGATAAGAACAATTTGTCAGAGACTACCTTCAGCAGTATTTATAAAAATGATTGTCATATGTCAGCATACAACATGTTTTGGAAAGTTCATACAAGTCTGGGTGAAACCACAAGTCAGCATGATGAGGCATTTTTATGAAGTATTTTATCCCAATAAATGATGAGCTCAAAGGTAGTAAATCAGACACATCAATGTTTTAATATTTGTTTATTGCCAAAAGGGCCTTTTCTTGTAAAAAATGTACATGAAGTGACTGTGTCAATGAACAAGCATTTAGGTAACTATGGTATGGTCCATGCACATGAACTCAAATTGAAACCATCAAAACTTTTGTCCAGCTATAAAACAGTTTGGGGTTATTTTTTTTCTGCCCTTTTCATGTATCTGTAAATTATGATTGAAGTTTACATTTGTTATCTTATATCAGCATGAACACAACTGCTGTATTGCCAATAAGAATTATGTTAATACAACTAAGCCTGAAATAAATATGGAAATAAGACACTCAGGAAATAATGTATTTATCCTATTATAAAGCCTTGCTATAAAACTAATTTTTATTTTAATTATTTTTTTAACAGCTGCTCATACCAGTTGCTAAGAAGTCCCAGATTGATGAGAAGAAGGTAAAGCGTTTTAAAGATGCTCTCCCAGAGGTGATCAGCCATATTGACAAATATTTTCTTAAGGACAAGCCATTCATCCTGGGCGATAAAGTATCGGTAGCAGACCTCCTTGGTGTGTGCGAGTTGCTCCAACTGTATCCTGTTTATGAAGAAGCTTTGTATGAGTCTAATCCTCGAGTAAACGCATGGATAAAACGAGTGAGAGATGAACTGAATCCCCACTTTGATGAAGGACATGCGGTTGTATACAAAGTAAGAGAGACATTCAAACAGTTGGGACCAACACTTGGTGCAAAATTGTAGAGCGATAAAACACAGTTCATAACCTGCAAGTTTATGTGATATGGTTGACTGCAGAAATATATGTTCTATTGTTGAAGTTGTTTTTTTATATGTTTTAAGAATAAAAATTAGGAACTATTTGTTTTGATAACTACAATGCTTTTAAGAGAAGTAAACAATAATTATCCAAGAACCTTTTTTGCAATTCTGAACCTTCTGTAGGATAGTTGTACCATACAATCAGTCTGGTAGCATTGTCGGTGAAACTGGTGTTTTTTGTAAATCAAAAGTGACAACTTTCTTTATTTGTTTAGGCTTTGTTATGACATCTTAAAGTATTTTATAAGATAAAAAGCTGCCTTTTTTAATTTCCTGAAATAGTTACACAATCTCAAAGTCAGAGTATTCTAGCTCTGTCATGGTATTAAACACACACATTTTAAAGGTGGTATCCGACATTTTGCCTATACCCATTTAATGTAAGAATATCTTACCACCACTTTTGTGGATTAGGGCATAATTTTTGCATAAACTCAAAATTTAGTAAAGACGACTTTGAACACTGTCTGCATTGTTAGTACAAATTGCAATACAAACACTTTAAAGTTCATTGATTGCAAATCTATAAGTAGGCATGATAGTGATCTCTGCTAAAAATAGATACCGACGTCAGAGCGGATTACCTGAATGACCATATTACGTAATCTAAAAAATCAGTCATCACACGGTTTTCCTAGTTATAAATAGCTATCTCTGCAACGTTTCTGAGATAGGAAATACATGTTTGCAATGATTAATGAGGATTGATGCTTCACGGTTTACATTGATCTAGGACATCAATGAGCAGCATTTTGCAAGATCTTTTCAGGTAACAATGACTTATTTGGTTATTTGTGAAAAAATATCTTGGTCTAAACTGTCGGATGCCACCTTTAATATATAAATATGTTTAATATATACCATATATATATATATATAAACCTTTAGGTATATGGAAACCTGTCCACAGCAGCATGTGTCAGAGGTATGGTGGTTGCGGCTTAGAGGTGTTGCTTTGCAGTTATTGTGACAGGAGCTGCTGTAATTTAAAACCTCTATTCTTTGTATAACTTCTTTTTATGTTGATTTGTCTAATCAACACACTAATTATACCTGTATTTTTTAATTTGTGCTTATTTACTATATATATAGACCACATTGTTCCTTGTTCATGTATGTACAAGATAATTTCCGATTATTGTAGATAATTTTTAATCAGCCTTGTAATACAGTAATGGTCAAATAAATTCAACTTACGGCTATTCAGCAGTCATTGTTTTTGTGCCATATTAAAGAAAGTATTTATTCAAGATTCCCTTACGTTCTTGTAGATATCATCAAGTCCCCCCTCCAGCATATTAATCTGTCAACATTCTCAAATTTTGCTGTAAAAGCAACAAAAAATGAATGTGCACTATCCCACTCATAAATTTGCTTGCAAGGTGACCTGCATTCATTAACTACAAACATCTCCAAAATGAGATTCAATACTTAAGCAAATTCTCTATTTTCAAATGCTTTTTGAGCAGTGTCGCTAGCTGAATTTTGGAAGCATGAAGGATTGATCCTGCTTGAGCTTGACTACCCTTGGCCAGTTCATGCCCAGGAAAAAAGTAGTGCACATATAGAAACAAATATCATTATATGTATGTCGAAGGACTATACAGTTAATTGTTCCCCAGCATGTTTCAAATGTTAATATTGTAATCTTTTGAAACTATATGTTCAAGTGATTGTATTGTGTAATGCAGATAAAGTTAAAATTCTTATTCATGAATGAACAATATTGCGCTGGAATATCACTCTGACTAGAGGAAAGGGGCCAAAGCAGGGGGAAAATGTTATTAAAACAGGTATTCCACTGATTGCATTAGGCTTGTATACTGGGCCGAAATATTTGCAATATTCTACCTGGGACCTCACTGCCTTCTGCAGCTCTATACCAGGATGCAATAAGGATTTAGGTTCAGATCACAGGAGTGCAGAGTTGAGGATGTAAATAACTAGGAGTTAATTTTGAACTCGGTGTATTTTGGACATGTTCTGTAGCACTTACGAGCATTTATTTTAAATCAAATTTTAGTTAAAATGCAATAATATGGAAAGCATTGTATGTTTATTATAATAATAGTTTCTTAAATCAGATGAAAGTGATTATGGTGTTACCTTTGTCCTAGTATATAATCTATATTTAGCAGAGGTGATTGTTTTGCAGCTGAAGATCTGCATGGTTTCCAATACCTCATGAAATCGATTTACCGCAGAATAATTTAAAGTGACTATTATTTGCATACATTCCAGTGACTGACCCTACACTTGATTCATAGTTTTTGCAATAGGTATGATTAATTGCATGATGTTAGCTTAATAGTACTTGCACAAAGTGCTTGATTGCATTATGTAACTGTGACAGTACTTGCACACAATGCTTGATTGCATAATGTAAACATGATACTGCCTGCACAATGTGCTTGATTGCATAATGTTAATGTGATAGTGTCTGCACACAATGCTTGATTGCATAATGTTAATGTGATAGTGTCTGCACAAAGTGCTTATTTGTATAATGTTAATGTGATAGTGCCTGCACAAAGTGCTTGATTGCATAATGTAAACATGATAGTGCCTGCACAATGTGCTTGATTGCATAATGTGATAGTGTCTGCACACAATGCTTGATTGCATAATGTAAATGTGATAGTGTCTGCACAAAGTGCTTGATTGCATAATGTAAATGTGATAGTTCCTGCACAAAGTGCTTGATTGCATAATGTAAACATGGCATTACCTGAACAAAGTGCTTGATTGCATAATGTTACTGTGACAGTACCTGCACACAAACCTTGATTGCATGATGTAAGGCTGGTAATATTGGCACACAGCAAATTGCATACTCTTATTTGAACTACTGGAAGAATTTGTTTATATATGAAAAACAAACATTTTAGGTAATATCAGTGGGTAAGTCCCTCTGAAACATTAAGGAAGACTCCAGTTGTGAGAGGAATTAACTACAGAAAGGTTCAACTGATCATGTTGTTTCAACATCATAATGGAAATATTTTCATGAGCTGTTTTGTACTTTGGTATAATTTTTGGGAGTATTGCACTCTCTTCGTCAGCACTTACTTAGTTGTTGTTGTTGATGATATGAATTTATTCTGTCACATGATCGAAAAAACGGCTCAAAATCATGAAGTTATTTCCATTACAGATTCTATATGGAATCAACCTTACAAATAATACACGTCATACTTGCTGTTGTTGAAGCCTTTGTTTATTATTAATTGGCATTCATTATTTAATAGAAATGTCTCGGTCATTCTTTTGTTTGCTCACCTGAGCGCAACGTGCTCAAGAGGAGCTTTTGTGATACCGCTTCGTCCGGCGTCAACATTTTAGCTTGTGAACAAGCTAGAGGCCACAGTTTTTATCCAATCTTCATCAAACTTGGTCAGAATGTTAGTCTACATGAAATCTTGGATGAGTTCATTATTGGGTCACGTGGGGTCAAAAAGTAGGTCACTAGGTCAAATCTTAGAAAAAGCTTGTGAACACACTAAAGGCCATATTTATAGGCCAATCTTCATCAAACTTGGTCAGAATGTATGTCTACATGAAATCTTGGAGGAATTGGTAACTGGGTCACGTGGGGTCAAAAAGTAGGTCACTAGGTCAAATCTTAGAAAAAGCTTGTGAACACACTAAAGGCCATATTTAAAGACCAATCTTTATCAAACTTGGTCAGACTGCTTATCTACATGAAATCTTGGATCAGTTTATAACTTGGTCACGTGGGGTAAAAAAGTAGGTCACTAGGTCAAATTTTAGAAAAAGCTTGTGAACACACTAGCGACCACATTTATAGCCCAATCTTCACCAAACTTGACCAGAATATTGGTCTGAATGAAATCTTGGATGAGTTCATTATTGGGTCACTTGGTGTCAAAAAGTAGGTCACTATGTCAAATCTTAGCAAAAGCTTGTGAACATACTAGAGGCCCCATTTATGGTCCAATCATCACCAAACTATCCCAGCATGTTTGCCAGTATGAAATCTTACATATGTTTTGAAGTGAGTCATGTGGATTCAGTAGGTTTCTTGGTAAAATTCTAGAAAATGTTATCAACCTAGTGGCCACACTTATGGTCCAGTCTTCACCAAAGATTTCTCAAATAACTCTTAATTACTTGATGCCAGATTTGCGCCTACTAATAGCCTGTGTCATCAGGTGAGTGATTAAGGGCCATCATGGCCCTTTTGTTAAGAAAATATATACAAGGTTCGACTTTATTGAGAGCTAGACCATTGGTCCAGTAACTTAGAAAACTTACCACACCTGACCTAAACTGGACTAGACCAAAATGTAAAACACATAATACACATACATATACTTAAATCAAATTGTTATACAAGTTCAAGCATTGTGTTGCAATAACATACCAATATAACTAAGTATGAGACATTTATGACTAGAAAATTAGTATGAAACTTAATATTCTATTAATGCAACTTAGGTATGATTATACTTAATTTTCTAGTCTAATATGAGTCATATCACTAAACTTATCCTTAAAGTGTTGATGAGACGAATAAGAAGTAAACTTCTACCCGAGATTAACGAGGAGCAGTTTGGTTTTCGAAAAGATTCTCGAACTCGAAATGCAATATTTGTTCTTAGGTTAATTGGTGAAAGATATATCGAAATGCCGAGAGATGTCCACTTAGCGTTCATTGACTATGAGAAGGCCTTCGATAGAGTAAAACACGATATCCTCATGAATGATCTAAAAGTTCTAGGCATTGATGGTAAAGATCTTAGGTTGCTAAACAATCTCAACAAAGAACAAGTAGCTGCTATTTCGATCAACGGAAATTTAAGTAATTGGGCTCCAATCAATCGCGGTGTGCGGCAAGGATGTGTCCTGTCACCGGACCTTTTCTCGCTTTATGCCGAAAATATCATGCGTCAAATGATTCAAACTGAGAACTTCAAAATTAATGGAAGGGCTATAACCAACATCAGATACGCAGATGATACTGTCTTGATTGCAAACACCACTGAAGAGCTACAGAAATTGGTAACATCTTTGCAGAAGGAAAGTGAAAAAAGAGGTCTTTTTATCAACAAAAAGAAAACGAAAATCATGGTGATGACTAAGAAGCCAACAACCCCAAAAAGTAAAATCCTTTTAAACGGAGAAGAGTTAGAACAAACTGACCGATTTGAATATCTTGGAAGTACTGTAACGTCGGACTGCAGAAGCGACAACGAAATCTGAAAAAGAATTGCTCTGGCAAAGAAGGCGTTTATGGACAAGAAAAACATCTTCACAGACAAAAAACTGAATGTAGACCTGAAAGTAAGACTTCTGAAATGTTACGTGTGGTCAACATTGTTGTATGGCTGTGAAAGCTGGACGCTGAGTAACAATAGTAAAAAGCTGTTAGAATCAGCGGAAATGTGGTTTTACCGAAAAATGCTGAGAATATCATGGGTGAAGAAGCTATCAAATGAAAAGGTGCTGAAACTTGTGAAGGAAGACAGAAGTCTGTTGGTCACCATCAGGAAGAGACAGTTAAGTTTTATGGGCCATGTAATGAGGAAGAACGGATTAGAAAGGCTGGTTATTGAAGGGAAAATCGAAGGGAAGAGACAGAGAGGAAGACAAAGGATGCTATTCCTGGAGGGCCTGGCGTCGGCTGCGGGGTGCAAAGTAATGGAATTGTTGCGGTGTGCTGGTGGTAATCGGATTGGTCTCAAATGCATAATAGCCAACGTCAGGTCCTGACATGGCACCCGAAGAAGAATATAGGTATCATACATTGGTACTTATATGACTGGAAAGTTAAGTATGACCATACCTACATGACTAAACGTTTTCACCCAGCTGAACAGGCTGGACTCACACGACTGATTGTCAACCTGCTCTATTTCCCCAGTAATGGATGCAACAAAAGCAGTTAGCGGTGAGTTGTACTTAAGATTATATTTTCGTTGATGAGACATATGGGATTCAGATTCAGAATGCCCCTTTATATTATCGATTCTGAAATTGTCCATACCGACAACAAATCCTCCACACTCTTCATACTCTCTGCATGTCTGTTTGTTTGATAGAAAAACCTTCAGGAAGTGCGAGGTTGGAGCGCTCCACAAACCAGGTTTAAGCACCCCAGTTGGCCCTTTTGCCGACTGACCGTTCCAAGGCGGTAACTGATGGTTTTTCTTTTTGTGTGTTATGTCTCGTCTCTGTGTTTTTTGTCACATTTACATTTACCTTGTCTGCCTTGGTCTGCAGTTAGATAAAATTTAAATATCTGTGAAAATTTTGATAGGACCTTTTCTTATTTACCTATTACAAAACATAACATTGCTCTTTTCTTCAAAATCTAGCCAACTAAACTCATATGTTCATCTTTGACAAGCATCCTTTTTCTTTCGTTTCGTATTGTTGTCTTTTTTTGTCAGACAAAAAAAAACGAACTTAAATAAATTGCTCAACATTTTTTTGTCAGCGCATAGTGCATTATGAACAAACTGTATAATAGTCTGTTATCGTAATACTTGGGATCCTAACATTACAGATACTATTCGTGCTTTTGTATCCCTTGCATTTTTATTTAAATAGCATAAATAATAATAGGAGAGTTCTGCAAAGCACACGCGAGTTTCCCAAGAAACAGTATCAACAAGCGTCAATAGTTTGACCGAGTTTAGCCATTATAAATATATTTTCTTTTAACTTTTGATTTATTCATAAGCAGATTTTCTGCAAACTTTGTCCGATTTAGAAAACGATCAGTTGGTCCAGCTAGCCTAGGACTTAGCTAGACCGGGCGGCCAGTCTGCTAGTGAATGCCGTTCGGTTGGGCCTTAATGTCAAACCGTGCAATATATTTGTATTGTAACAATCATAAATAGGTCAGTAAATTTATAATATATTTAAAATCACACAATTAGAATACCATCTACCCCAGCAAGTGAAAACTTGAAGACAGGCAAAGTTTACAATGCAGCTCCTTAGTTGGAAAAGAAAAAAAGAATAGAGCCAGACTATCATAATACTTGTATTATATTGTGGCCCCAACAGGTATATCACTTCATCATTGAAACAATATATTCACTAACAGAACTGGTTATAACATTTCAAATATCATCACAGAAACAAAGTGAAACAAAAAAGATAAATGAATATACACATACATAGTTGTACAACTAAAATAGTTTCTAAAACAAAAAATATAATATATAACAAAAGAGAAATAGTGTGTTAATATTTGTCTTGTGTTAAACATTTTAAGCTCCAACATTTCAAAAAATAAATTAAGTACAATGAATTGTACTTTGATAATGATAATAATGATAAGCTGTATTGCAATTTACTGGCATTTTGTTATAAAAATGCAAAGAAATGGGTTATTAGTTATGTATATAGATGTAATTTTCAATTTCTTACATTACTGAAACAAAAAAGCTGCATAACAAAGTAAAACTTAAATCAATTGCAAAAATTGAGGATATAAGTTGATAAAAATTGTACAATAGCACATACCTTCATGCAGCAAGACTTGAACATGGCACAGTTTAAACATAATTAAATAATACAATATTCACTAGAAGGTTATGATCAGAAATCTATTCTAGTTTTCTAGCATCAATATCTATTTAGTTCGAAGATAATTAAATATGGGTAATATATTGATTATATTTACATTAATACACTAGTAAATACAAGTTTTTATATGAAAACTATTTATACTTTTCTATAAATGTAGAATACATGTAACACATATCATTGATCTGCAAAACACGCTAACCTATTGATGTTAGTTAAAACTTTTCTGCAAGTTGACTTTTAGGCCACTCGGGTTGAGAACTACTTTCTTTTACTTCCATCTTGTTTTCACTTTTTTTTTGGTATGTCAGTACATTTTAACACAATTCACAACATTAATTGTTTTTATATATGTGTCCATCAAGATGTCAAAATCTATGCCATATGCTGGTAATCTTTTTGTATCCTGTTATTCTATCTTCCTGGTAAAATGTTCAAATTTACAGATATTGTAGAAAAAAACTGACTGGTCTTGTTCATACACATATTCATATATCATAACACTATTGAAATGTATTACTTGTTAAAGTAACTGTATGCTTTATAGATAAACCTCATGCTCAACATAGAATGGTGGCTATGCACTTTGAATCATTAATAAACAGTGCAACACACAAATAATATTACATAACAGAATTTATCCAAAAATTAAAATAATAACAAAATGCTGGTAAGTATGACCATTCAGTATGAATTTACACTGAAATATTAGATCCTAATTCCAAAATTAATTCCACATTTCAAAATAGATTCATCCATACTGGTTACGATATTGTCACTTTTTCAGAGGAAAAAAAATCATCAACCCTGATAAATTCACAATCCCATATAAAATCAAAAAAATCATACAATATTTTACCATCATATATAATTTCACCAACATATTTAATTCACAATATAATCCAATATGAATCATAATGCTACAAAGTCACTCCAAAATAAATTCACTAAATACAAATAGACTATTATCTAATATGAATTCTTAATTATACCACCATCCAATATCTAATTAACATTCCCATGAAGAGCGGCCTAGAGATCAGAACTATGGCAATGTACATATTTACAGGAACAAGGTAATTTCAAACACCTTTACACACAAAGCCAATCAATTTGCTGCAGTTATAAAATTTTATATAACCATATAGCAGACAATAAAATATGCAAATTACCTCACAGAAGGTGTGTGTAACCGATTCCGTGGACATTTCTGAACAAATGTAAAAATGTTCCTTAGGATCCTCGGTATTTGTAAGATTTTGTTTTGAATTAAATCATTTAAACAATTATGATTAATATAACAACATCATGTGACATGAAAGACCCGAAACAGATGTCACAGATGCAAATCAGCTAGGAGATATAATAACCTCAGTAAGGTTTTGGCCCTACTTGGCCATAACCAGAATGTATGTCCAAGGTATTAGGATTATTTAAGCTGTTCTCAATGGCTTTCAACAGATCAATCACATGACACAATAATAAGAACAGATTTGTAATTGAAGTTTTCTGATCTTTGTGTGTGTAAATGTCTGATACAAACAAATAAGAGTGGACAACAAAAAGGCATCATGCTTGGAATGTTTTGGAAAGGTTTCTACAACAAAGGGACAGAGGTTATAAAACAACACACAGAGTAACAGAATGTCATCATACTACTCATTGGTCAGTTTTATTGTGCTCAAAAGTGGCCAATCAAGTTGGCCTGGTTTTATAACCTACAACACTTGTGTCTTTATTGAGCTCAGACTGGATCCAACAAAAATGTCCATAAAACATGTATACAACATGCTAGAACTTCTAAATTGGAAAAAAAGTTTTAAGTTACCAGTATGTAAACTGATGTACCCAACTGTGCTTTGTGTCTTTTACAATTAATTTATTTAAAATATTTTGAGTTAGTAATATAATACTTTTGATTTTGCAAAAGACATAACTTTAAATACATACTTGTTCATATTCCATTTTTATTTAATCATCTTTCATTTTATTTATTTACAGATTTATCCTTATTTTAATTCTAAATTATCTGTGCTGGCAAAAAGACCAAGAAATTTTAGAATAAAAATAAAATGAAGCTACATTCTGTATACTTTACAGGAACAGTGTTTAAACCCGTTGGTATTTTTCTGGTCCTGCCATCAAATCATTCTATCTTCAGATGACTACCCAATCCACAAATGACTTTAGAAAAATGGCCAGATGGTTCCCCTTATGATAACATCATTTATATAGCTGAATACCAGTCTGATCACAATAACTCTAGTACTACACTTAACAAAAACAGATATACAACACTGAACATTTTTATAGCACTTGGTCTATGAGACACTATGAATTGCTAAAAATGTATTTTATGTACCAAATACTTACACATCATTGATCAGCCTCTACATTACTGCTAATTTTTTATCATGCTACATTTTAAAGGAAAAATACGTGATTCTTGCTTATCTCTTAACCCTTTTGTTCATATATATGCCATTTTATGCCTTTGTAAAACAAAGCACAGTCACTCTTACGTTCTTTAGTATCTGCTCTACTAAGGTTTTATTATATGTAGACAGGTTTAGCCTTGGATCTTTAATTGTATGCCAAACATGCATGTTTTACTTTAAACTGTTTTAAGCTAATTAAAATTAAAATTAAGAGATTTTCAAATCTGACACTCATACTATGAATGAAAGGGTTCAATTCACGCCCAGGTAACAAGATGTACTTATAAACACATTTGTCCCATATCAGCAATTTGTGTAGAACCCGATTGTTGGACAGTGTCCAAGGGGAGCTGGCTGGTATAAGGTCTTATGAAGAAGAGTATAAGAACAAACAGTTTATGATAATTAACTTTTTAGTGCAGTCCATTATGAATAAATGTATCAAAATAGAATATAAACATATGTCTTTATGATACATGTCCTCATCATTTCAAGTTATTTTATGCTATTATGCTGTTTCAAACGAGCACTGTAATGCTAAGATCAATTAATACCCCCACCCTGCTCCCAGTTGAAAATCACTCTCTTCTATCAGCATCTAAAATACTTTTGAAAAGGGCAATAACTTCTGCAATTTTTATCTGTTTATAACAAAAATAGTTGATGAACACATTCTCACGATACTTAACACAGCACCCTCCCTGCCAAACTTTGATGTGTGAGATATAAGAATGCATCGTACCTGCACAGCATATAACAATACTGTACAGAGAGAAATCTTTAAATCTGCTCCTGGACATACAGTCAGGCTGACGGTCAGATTCCAGTATACGCCTCTCCCCACAACAAACTTTGATCTGCGAGATATAATAATGCATCCTATCTGCATTGCATATAACTGTACTTGTCAGAAAAATAAAAAGTCTTGATTGTTCTTAAGATGTAAGACCGGCTGTCAATTCCTAGAATATAAAACTAATTAACACTGACATAGTTCCTTTGGTTGATAATGCTGTTAACAAACATTCAATGTCAACACAAAATGATGAACAACATAACAATAAAGAGCATCAAAGTTGCCTGGCAATTAAAAAAATGTTAGTGTGCATAAAACAGCATTGAATCATGATACATAATACCATCCACATTATAAAAGGGTAGATTGTAATATATTTCAGATGAACACAAGTTTTTAGCATGCATGTAGATGCAAGTGTTAAAATTGCAAAAAAGGAACAAGAGTTCAAACTATGTTATATTTAAGCCATAATAAAAATACAGATAAAATTGTGCATAAAGAGGTGTACCAATCACAGTAAAATGTAAGTTTTCACCAATGTTTGTTAAGGAATTAGAGCACATTCTATGGTAATAGTGAAATCTGAACAAGAGTAATCATATAATATATAGGCCAAAACAACATGCACAAAAATAATGTAAAAAGGTAAAAAGTAAATTGCATTCACGTTTGATTAAGAAATAACACTGTTATATGGTTCAATAAAACTTGGTACAAATAAAAATGACAGCACTTGAACTTATGAGCACCACAACTCACTAGGACATGATTGTCTTATACATGGATATACCAGTATATTATGAATAATGAGACAATGTTGTTAAGTTATATAGTTGGGTTCCTGAATCTCATCTAAAGATTAGTCAAAATGGTACGGTTAACTATGAAAATAATAATGGCATAACTTCATGGAAGAACAAGATCATTGCATCAAGCTTTTAACTTATAATCATTGTGAACGGGAAACAAATCAGTCTTACAATGGAATATTGATTCTTGTAAAAACAATTACTGAATCATTAATTCAATTTTTTGAAGATGTTTACACATTCTTTTAGTTATCAACAATTATTTATAATCTACAAATTTACACAATTGTATGGTTCCTTGATAAAATAAAATATTAATATAATAAACAAATGATAATAAGTTCCAACATATGTAATTTGTTACACAATAGGTTACAAGTTCTTGTTTAAATGTGTACATGTGCACATTATAAACATTATGGACGTATTTAATCGAATTCATGATTTATACATTTACATTTTTATTAAAAACAGTTGAACAGGCAGGCATATTAGCCCTATCAGAAATGTTAGTCATGACAATTCTGTATCAACTATGATTGTCTAATATACTACTAGTGACGCAGCTTCTTCAGGGTGATCAACTTTTGTCATTAAAAACAATTGGATTCGCTTACTTTTAGTCAAAACCATAATATATAATAAGATCTGGTTAATAAAACCCATTCCACATATTTATGTTTATTTTTTGTTTTATGTTTTGTATGAAAGAGCGAAAAGTTCAAAATAAGACTGATTTTTTTTTACCTACAAGCAATTGTATTTATTTTTTTCTTACTACAAGTATTTGCATAGCTAAAAATTAACCATAACACAAAATTTTTGAAACACAGTGTCAGAAAGTGCTGCAGCTGTTATATGCCACGAGTTCTTGCATTCATTTCTCAATTTTAAAACAAAGAAAACTGCACAGATAACAAGAAAATTGTTAAATCTTGTAAAATTTTACATTTTTGTGGAATACAAAGTTCAATCAGCTAATTGCATATTTCTAAATTAGTAACAACAGTTCACAATACCAGTATTAAGCATAATTATGATAGTTATTTAAAAAAAGTGTAAAGCTAACTAATTTTGTATAAACTTTTGTCAAATACAATTTCAGCCAACAACTGAAGGTGATAGATAATATTATCATGTTAAATAGGAAAGAATTTGGGACTTTGAACAGATGAGTAATTTACATGTCAAAAGAATAAATAATTTGTATAATCAATGTTTCTAAACAGGACTTGAGCATGATGATCTTAAGTGAAGAATCTAATATTTCATAATAGATAATAAAAGATGAGATGGTCCCCTTATTTCATTTGCATAAAGTGATTCATTTCGTCACTTAAAAAAGTCAATATTTAAACATGTCTCCTATATGGATAATGATGAAATGTACCGACACTTGGGTTAGTTTAGTAGCACCATTGTGTACTGTATTGTCTGGTGACAGCAAGAAATAGATTCATGAATACTTTTATTGACATATGAAAAAGTGTTTATGGTGAAAAGAACACTTAAAGAATGGCATTATACATCATTTATATTTAATGCATCTGATGTATATTTCAACTGATATTTCAGACATCATTGCTATACATAATGGTTACTTTGCTCAAGTGAGTATACTGTGACTTGTTTATTATGGAAAAAAATATAACAAAAACAATGCAAAAATATTCTTAAATGTTCTCTGTCAATTACAACTGTACATTTAATTCTATATCACCTATGCATACAATTTTACAATTAGATCATGTTCAACCATTCAGCGTTACACATATAACAGTAAATGCATAGAACAACAATAATTAACAACAACCTAATTATGCCCCTGTACAGATAGACTATATACTATAGCTAGTCTATAGGACTCTAGATGCCTTGTGTTGTGTGGCCAGGCTCTAGAACAGCCAATGTTGAATGGTGAATTAGTGAGTCTTCCACACTCTGTTAAAGAACTCCATAAAGTTGTCGTAGATCATGAATGTAATTCCTACATCCAAACAAACTCGACTTAATCGTGGAACAGTGCCTTTGTAAAATCTGAAATACAAAGAAAGCACACAAAATGATTACATTTAATAGTTCTGTACACAAAAATATAATAATTAAAAAAAGTCTTAAAATTAATATAGTTGACACACAAGACGGTTACTAGGGGGCAGCAAGTGGAATTTGTTGACTAAACAAACCCAATTCCTGTAGTGCAATCAGGAGATCCGGTACCTTACCAAAGCTATTTCATTAAATTGAGCAAAGTAAGCAAAGCATTTCTGAGTTATATATTTTCTCACCTGCTTACTTTGCATAAACTGATAAATAAAACAGCCCCAATTAAACTTGCACCTTTTAACTATTTTAGTGCCAATCCCAGTGGTAGAGTTGCTGATTTGTAACTCCTTTTATTAAATAGTTCCTAACATCTCTGGGTTAAAGTCGTGATCAGGAAAACCTTTTATGTTGGAAAAGGTTCCTGCTGAGGTTTGTTTATTGGCTTTATCGTCCTACCATTGGTATTTCAGTTATCTGGGGACAGTGTCCATTTGAAGCAGATATAGTGCTGCCTTTGTTGCATGCTGTGAACACCTGGCATGATGCCACACCCAGTCACATTATCCTGACACCGGACCAACCAATCGTGGAACTACCAATATATTTGTTTGAGCTTTAGCAAGGGAGCTATACCACTACCATTTTTAACGACTTTGGTATGTCGTGGCCAGGGATCGACGCTCTACCGATTGCGCTGGTCCGGTGCTTCCTGCTGACATGTGGTTTGCAAGTAATTGTACAACAGACATTTGTCTGGAGTCATCCTCTACCAACAATTGCTGGACATTGCCATAGGTAAACATTTTTAAAAAAAACAATTCTAAAGCTAATTTAATCTTGGCATGATGACATGAATGAAGAAACATGCCAAAGTCTTATGAAACGGTATTAGTATAGCTCTTTTCTAATGAGGGAAGTAGTAAGGGTATTTCCACAACTGGCTGTCCTGGTGTCACTGGGTATAGTATCATATAAGGGGTTCCAAATCTGGTTGACCAAGTGTCAAGTTATGTCACCGGGCTATGGTATCATGCTGGGCTTCAAAAACTAGATGACCCAGTGTCAAGGTAATGTTACTGTATGGCTATCATACAAACTTTTCACAGAATGCTATCGCAGTAAAGGCAGTACTGTATCTACTTTGCCAACTTGTAACTTCTCAGCCCCTCTGTGGGTTTGACTCCCATTCGGGGTGAGACCTTTCATGACTTGCGGTGCTCCGGTGGTCCTACCCTGACTTCAGTCTGGGGTCTTCCTCCTTCATTAATAGATGGACGTCACCAATATGACCATAATTATGTCAATGCCATGTAACAAAAATCTACATCAAATGAACACCATCTAAGAATAAATAAAAGAGTTTTCATGACATGTGGTCATGACATGCTTTCACAATGGCAGCAGCACTATTTTTTTCTCGTGAACACTGTTTCTGGATGACAGATATATTGTTAAGATCAACCCCAGGCATAAAGACACATTTGATGGCTAAAAACTTTTGAAAGTGTATGTACCAGTCTAGAACATGCAATATGTGCAACTTACGCTCTAGGACCCTCATGCTTAAATATCTTGATAGCACAGTCTATCGTCCCCTTATACTTATGGGCATCCAGACCCTGAAATCATACAACAACACAATAAGACTTATATAAGCAATACTACCATTTTTTCTACAAGGTATTTACACTGGACATTTACAACGCTACGCTGACATTTTGTCATAGCCTTGGTCAATTGCTCATCAAACTTTGAACTTGATTTTTATACCATACACAAGCATCAGATTGGGTGAAGTTCTTAAAGGTAGTATCTAAAAATTTGCCTACATCTTTTTATAGGTAACAATATCAGTAAAAAAAAATGATTGGGATTCCTGCTAAAATTAGACGTCAGAGCAGATGACATGGATGAAATAAAACATTAGTGGTCACATGGTTTAACTTTCACATGGCTTACTGTGCAGAGTGGCTCAGATAGGAAATACATGTTTGTAATGACGATTGTGAGGTTATGCTTAATTTTTCCGACAGGTGCAGGACATCAATAAACAACATTTTACTAGATCTGTTCATATAACAATGGTTCGCTAAGATGTATAATTAGAATAGTTTTGGTTTGAACTGTTGGATACCACCTTTAAGAAATATCAGTGACCAATCAGATGTTAGACATTTTCTTTATCCTTTGAACTAAAACATTACAATGTTCAAAAAGAAATATTGAACTATGTTTTCTTTTAAACAGTATTATTAAAATAAGACAGAGCTCACATATGCATTTAGCTATCTAAAATACAAAAATTGTAATATTCTACAAAGTGAGAATAGAACATAAGTAAAAAACCTGAGCATGTCATAAAGAACAGATTAAAGAATTACTCTATGATCAAAGCATTGGTCTATGTTCTTGGGCATACAAAACTAATATTATATTTACAATAGGAAATGTGTCAAGATTTAAAGATACTTCCCCTGTAAGAACCCAAAGGAACAAAAAATCTAATGTGAGATTTGGGATTTTCCGGCATTTTTGCCGATACTGTACAGCAACATTTCTATCATTATAGCAAAAGGTCACTTATGAGGTGCCCAGGGACTGAACCTGACTGGTCCATTATACTAACACTGACGAATCAGGCGTAATGCTGTCCCTTTAGCCCTGAGCATTAGGAGGGAAGCTACTACTACCAACTTTAAAGTCTTTGGTATGAGCCTGCTGGGGTTTGAACCCGTGACCTCCCGATCCGCAAGCCGATGCTCTATCACTTGAGCTATTGCGTCCAGTCTTGAATCTGAGTGAAATGTTATTTCAATATTGATAAAAGACTAGTAGCTTACCTGTAATCGTGTTTTCACCACATCAATTGGTGTGTTTCCATATACAGAGCAAGCACCTGCAAATGCTCCAAATGCTCCGACTACTAGAGTTGGTACTTTAACGTTTGGATCTCCACCACGATACCAATTCTTACACGTCTCCATGACGAAGAATCTTATAGCTTGGTTACTCCCCTGCTTAAGTATGGTTGGAACTACACCCTGGTATACACCATGAAAACCTGGGGAAACACAGGAAAATTAAGTGAGATATTCTTCCGATGTGCTACATAAAAGCACATATTAAATACTTGTTACAGTGATAGCCCTCTATTGCTTACCTGAGTGTCATAGATATTTAGATAAAATAAGGA
The DNA here is from genome assembly GCA_007844125.1 of Sinonovacula constricta. NCBI lineage: Eukaryota > Metazoa > Mollusca > Bivalvia > Cardiida > Solecurtidae > Sinonovacula > Sinonovacula constricta. The sequence goes on along the minus strand of CM017559.1, from coordinate 22,035,342 downwards.
AGGATTACCTGCTAAAACAGACCAGAATAATTGTAATATATGTACAAAGGCAACATTTGAACAATCACAGTATCAATTTTTTTACTACAACTGAGTGGATGACCTGGATGTTGTTATAATGGATGTCTCATAAGTAAGTATTTATTCGGCTTTCTTACATTGAAAATAGCTTGGCTTTGATAGGCAATACATGTTTGCAACAAGAAATTGGGTGTTATAGTGCACTTTTCACATAGATGTAGGACATCAATAAACAGCAATTTGCATGATCTTTTCAAGTAACAAAATAAATATTTCAAAAATAAAATCTGGTCCAAACTGTTGGATATCACATTCAAAACTGTGCTTTAGTGAAAAGGTGTCAGGTGTTCTATATATTTTAGAGATAATCATCAATACTAATCAATAATAAGTACCAAATATGGATCATATGTCTGCAGGGTCATGTACAAATATTAAACTGTGTCACATGAAACTTTTTGTAAAGTGTGTTCACACTTTTCTCACCTACCTTCTGGAAACCGGACCTAGTTCCACGACTAGTTGGCCCAGTGTCAGGATAATGTGACTGGATGTGGTATCATGCCAGGTGTTCATGGCATGCTAAACACAGTGAAGGCAGCACTATATCTGCTTCAAGTGGACAGCGTCTCCAGATAACTGAAATACTGTAAGTGGGACAAATAAACCCAATAAACAAACAAACAAACCTTCTGTTCTAATTATGGTCCTGACTCCGTGGAAGAATCCTTTAAAGTGAGGTTTAGCTGAGGTCTGGTCGTTGATGAACTTCACCTTGATTGTCTCCATGGGTGTCACAGCTAGGATAGCTTCACTCACACCAGCACCTGGGTTACATGGTAATGGAAAACATGTAATAGTGGTGACATGTAAATTATCTAGAAACATATAAATCATGAGGTGAGGTTATTGTGGAGTCCTGGTTTTTAATGAACTACACTTTAATGATTTCCATGGGTGTTGCAGCTAGCACTTGGGTTACTTGGTATCAATTTCTGATCACTGATAAATTGCAAAGTAATGGTCTCACAGCACCAAAGTGATGAAGTAATAACCAGGAAAACATTAACAATGGCACCATATTGCTCTCCTGAATGCTGCAAATAAAATTAGCAATGTTAAAACAGAAGAGAATAACTGTAATGCATGTACACAAGCAACATTTGGACAATCAGTTTCGATTTTTCACTACATGCCCATATATGGAAAATGGCCATCCCCCTGGTGGCCATGTTTATTGATGGTTCAAAATTCTTCGAACAATTTTGATGCAGGAAAATCAAGGGACATGAAAACCAATTATCAAGACTCTTGCTTTTACAGTTTCTGACAAGAAAATTTTCTAAGTTTTCCTATATAGCCATTTTTGAAAATGGCCACGCCTCTACAACAATGTTCTTTGACCGATCAAAATTCTTGGATTAATCTTGATACAGGGCAACCCAAGGAACATATGTACCAAATATCCAGGCTCTAGCTCTTGTAGATTCTTACAAGAAGATTTTTACAGACTTCCTATACAGCCATTTATGGAAAATAGTCATGCCCCCGGTAGCTTTGTTTTTGACAGATCAAAATTCTTTGAACAAATGTTTTGTTTCTCCTGCCTGCTTAAGCTTCTTAGAAAGTTTGGTTGAATTTGACACCAACAGTTTCAAAGAAGATGTTGTCTACAGGTTGGTGACGGATGCGTGACGCAAGATACCAGACAAAGTGGACAATCACAATAACCCCTAAGCACAAGCTTAGGTGAGCTAAACAGTGCAAGAAATGTTGATGATACAATCCACAAATATGCCCACCTCCACTTGCACCAAAAAAAATGAAATAAATAAAATTGGACTATTTAAAGGTCAAAGCAGTTGCAAACTAATGCATTTTTGGCCTAAGGTGAGAACCATCTTGTTTGGAAAATACAAGTTATTCACATGGTTGGACACATTGCCATGAAACAGTCTGTGGCAAAAAAATACAACATCATTGATCAATAAATGAAATCTGGTGTTTCACATCATTTGTGCTTAATGGAGAAGGGTTTCATTTGGATTTTAGATAGCAAAACAATTTGTTATATTGATGAACTTATTAGACGATCCCAGTAAAATTTCTGGGTAAAACAACCAGCACATGGTAGGTAAAAAAAACAGGTTATCTTTTGCAGAATGTATGATAGGGACTTCATTCAATTTACAATGCTGATAAAACCTTCAAATTATATAAAATGGTTGTTTTTCTTTTCTTAATCAACTATTACATGTACGAAAATGTGATCTTTCTCTAAAGTCAAAGTGGGAGATTTTAACTGGCAAAGTGGGAGATTTTATTTTCATGTAAACAAATATGTGTTTTTTTAGTAAGGAGATTACTGAAAAATGTACAAAACACCCTTCATTTTCAAAGAAAGTTGAATTATGAAAAGTGGGCGTCTCCCTTCAAAAGTGGGAGATCACATGTATATATGAAATTCTGAAGTAACATTGTGTTTTATCCAAAAAAAGCTAAGGATTAAAAACAGCGGACATATAAGACAGTGATTTTAATGAAGTGATGTTATTTCTCCACATTGTAGCCAGTACATGTAGTTTAGGACACTGTACCAATGTAGGCTAACAGCATGGATTGTATGCAGACATATTAGACTGTGATTATGATGAAGTGATGCTATTTCTCCACATTGTAGCCAGTACATGTAGTTTAGTACACTGTACCAATGTAGGCTAACGGCATGGATTGTATGCATTTCGATTCCGGATAACGTAACATTGATACACCATGAATCTTCTGAAAAAAGCCAGCTGAATTTTAGTCTCATCATCCATCCATCATCGTCATGATCATCCACATCATCATCATCATCATCATCCATCATCAACATCATCATCAGCAACATCATCATCAGCAACATCCATAATCATCAGCATTATCATTGATCATCAGCATTATGATCCATCATCATCATAATCGTCATCATCATCATCATAATTAATGCTACAGTCCCAGTTATCTTGTGCAAGTCTCCCACAATGACAACTGTCCATCTTTCCAGTCCTTGGTGTCCTGGTGGCTGAGGCCAAGAATTTTCATTTTACACAGAAACAGGCTCAATCTATGTTTCCTTCAGTCACCAGACAGATCTTGTAAATGCATAATCAAGATTGGTAACATTGTAATAAACAAATTGGTTATAATTAAAATCATAATACAGAGGCAAACACTCTTCATGTCTTAGTCGCAGCTATCAAATGATGCCATGATTATGTTGATATTTTATAATGCAATTCAAGATAGTTTGTTTACATACCCAGACCACACAAGACTCTTCTACCAGGAGATAAATTTCCTTTCTCATCTACTGCTAGTCGTTTCAACTCTTCAAATGCACCAAATCTGGAAATAAATACATTTAAATACAAATAAAACATGTGTAGATATACATCATAAAAGATAACAAGAATGTGTCTTTAAACTGACTAGAATAAAAACTAAGTAGCTTTATTAAATTTATTTTAGTTTTCCCAGCAATATTTTGCTGCTTTACTGACGTAAATGTGATTTACAATGGACTTTTCTCCCCAACTTTTTTAAATAAAAGTACAAAATTTTTCAAGATATTTTTATCTTTAATTATTCAACCATTTATAATTTCTGGATGTTCAAAGTCAATCCCCAGAACCAAAAGCGAAAAAATAATACCCCACACCAAACAAATACCGTAAACAGCTATAGAGTGTGCGCAGTTTTATTGACAGATTTATTCAATAAAAGCCAGGGTGTGCACAATAGGGTGAGCTATTACAAAAATCTGTTGCTTTTTCCCCAAGCCTTACTTGACTGCGAGACAGTGTATTGTATTATCATACTCTTGGCAGTTTTCTTTTTATTTATTAGGTTACTCCTTACACTCACATTGACAGGATGTTCTATAAGTTTTACATTGAATTCATTTTTAAAAAAATGACAACAGATTGATTTTCATTGTAAGTTTTCTGTGCACACCACTGAAATGAGATGAACAGGAAGTAAACACTGTACATTCTATTGCTCTTTACGGCAGCATTATCTGTATAGGGAGAAAATCATTTTCTTTATGTTCCCTCAACCATCTTGCATTAGGAGAATATCAACAAAATCCTAATCCTTCTCATGACACCTTTGGTGAATACTCAATATTAGTTCTAAAGCATCTTCTTTCATCAACATGTGAGGGTGACTGGACATATTGCTAGATACTTGGTCAAAAGTGAACATTCTGATCAAACAGTTCACTGTGGTAGCTGGCTAACCTGGCTCTAAACTACCAATATTTTGCAAAGATTTGAACAATTTGATCTTAGCAGAGTTAAAATAATCAATAGGGTATAAAATCTGATGGGGTACATTGGTGAACTGGAAATTGTTGCCCTTGTTAGTTTAACATCTGAGGTATTCCAAACATCCAGTAGGTAGATCCTTTTAGTTGGAATTCTTAGACTTTATTGCCTGTTCTTTTGCAGACATTGCAATTACAGTGATATTTCTTACTTTTGCACTAAAATAAGCTTAAAATCTATTTAAATACTTATAGAGATATGTTATCTAAAAAAAAAAGAAAATGGGAGAGTTTCTTGATGATGGTTAACCTGGGTATCACAAAAAAGACAGAAAGTCAACATACACTCCAAAGACCACAAGCATATTAACCCAAGTAAAACAAATGAAAGGACCTACTTGCATTTAGAGATAATTCAGGGGAGACTTTTCATTAATGTCTCTCATTGGTATGCATTGCATTTACAATAAAGACTATCATTTCTGCTAAATCGACAAATCTATTATTTTCTAGAAAAGTAAAAGGTTCTCAAACCTAATTAAGCCTGCCATTACAACTAGCAATTCTCTGTTCGTTATAATATCCTGAGCCTTCAAGCAAGCTGACATTATGGGCATTACTGTCATACTGCTGTTTCTTATTTCTAAAGATGATACACTAATCAACAGAAAATAATTCCGAGAGAAAACAAGTCTGTGTCAAATCTGCAGACATGCATTCAAGTGAAAGACTCATTTAGCTGTAGGACATTTTCAGATACTCTTCATATATTGATAGATATATCTACTTGGACAGACATTGTCTAGAATTGTAGTCATAATACATTTAGGTTGATTTAAGAAAAATGTCGGAAATCACATAAATACTATGCTTAAAAAATAATCAATTATTGATTAAAATGCCTTCTTTGAGGTATTATAGTTGTGTGCAGAGTCTGTAATGTAGGAATTGTTATGTTTTCATTATATGCATTTCAATCATAAAGTAATTATATATTGTATTAAATATTACTACATCCCCTTTTTATAAGAAAATGTAATATTCTGAATAACATTGTATGTCCATACAAAAAAAAGTTGAAATCGTCTATGTTTTATAATAAATAAACTTAGTCTCTGGCTAGATTAGACTTAAAAAATCAGTCATTGAAGGTGTACAGTTTAGTTCTTGACTTAAGATTTATAAATATTTAAGATGGATTTTCTTTTACTTTCAATAAAATTTATAACATTTAATCTTTCAAGCCAGTCATCAGTTTTGTTATCTCTGATTTTTATCCACTTCATTACAATCGTTTAGATTTCTAACATGCATGTAGTCACCATTTTACCTAGCAAATCTCAATGTGCCTTTTTATAATTTTGAATTTTAAAATAAACTTCAATCATTAGCAATTCTCCTCAAGAATATCCTTCTTTTATTCTAGTATTGCTGTCTTGATTATGTAGTGGGGAACAATACTAAATTGCTCAACATGAGCCGTGTGTTAGTAATTTGTACCCTGACTCAACTCTTCTCTCTACAAACAATTTGCTGTTTAGTTGAATGTGTTTGTGTAGCACCAGAGTTGTCTGTGTAACAGCATTTATACCATGAAATAAACTTTCAAGACCTCTCCTGTTGGTTTTCACTTGCTCCATGCAATTATACTTAAGTGTTAACTCCCCCACCCCCAACAAGTTCTAGCCTGGGTAAACTGGTCTCTTGTGCTTTACTTGTTCCATGTGAGTGGAACCAGATCTGTCTGCCCATGTCGTGGTAGATCTGGTTGGGGCAATGAACTGTTAACCCCTCCCCCACCAGCCCGACCCACCTCACCTTCATCTCATCCAGACAATAAATACACCTTGATAATAATAAGAGGGTCCTGTTACATTATCTTGTTTGTTTGATGTAACATCTCACTAACAATCCTCCAGTTATCAGGAGATGGTATATTATCATGTTAAATACCTATAATTATTCAGGGTCTTTGCTTTGGTTTTGTTTTTGGAATACATTGCAGCAACCATTTATGATCATTTTAGCAACGTCCAGCTTTATGGTGGCAGAAGAACCATTGGCGAACCGCAAGTAAGCTGGAAGACCTTCTCACATTAAGTCCTTCACCCCAAACGGGACTCGGATCTTTGCTTACATCTATGTACATTGTACATGGAAAAGGAACCTCGATTTGTTGTTAGAGTAATGGCAGCAAATAATGCAGTCCCCAACCAAGATACTACCTATATCTGCCCTAGTGGCATGAACCTGATCACTTTGTGCTAAGAGTCAAAGTTGTTTTAAACAAAATGGACCTGATCACTTTGTGCTAAGAGTCAAAGTTGTTTTAAACAAAATGGACCCGATCACTTAGTGCTAAGAGTCAAAGTTGTTTTAAACAAAATGGACCTAATCACTTTGTGCTAAGAGTCAAAGTTGTTTTAAACAAAATGAACCTGATCACTTTGTGCTAAGAGTCAAAGTTGTTTTAAACAAAATGGACCTGATCACTTTGTGCTAAGAGTCAAAGTTGTTTTAAACAAAATGGACCTGATCACTTTGTGCTAAGAGTCAAAGTTGTTTTAAACAAAATGGACCTAATCACTTTGTGCTAAGAGTCAAAGTTGTTTTAAACAAAATGGACCTGATCACTTTGTGCTAAGAGTCAAAGTTGTTTTAAACAAAATGGACCTGATCACTTTGTGCTAAGAGTCAAAGTTGTTTTAAACAAAATGGACCTAATCACTTTGTGCTAAGAGTCAAAGTTGTTTTAAACAAAATGGACCTAATCACTTTGTGCTAAGAGTCAAAGTTGTTTTAAACAAAATGGACCTAATCACTTTGTGCTAAGAGTCAAAGTTGTTTTAAACAAAATGGACCCGGTGCTAATCAATTTGTGCTAAGAGTAAAAGTTGTTTGAAACAAACCGCATGATTTCATGTTTTACATTAAAGGACTAGATTGCACCTATCAGGGCAACTTCCAGATGCTTCCAGATATTTCAAGATACTCTCTTTTACTTTTAAGCACTTTCCAAATAAGTATCTGTATTAACCCATGTATTTCCTTTTTTCGAACCTTACCAACTATTTGGATATGGAATGATATGGCAGGTCATTTTAAGATGAAAACAATCTATAATCATTATTACCTTAAGTACACATGCAATTACAATACACCACAATATGTGAATTAAAACAAGAGGGCCATGATGTCCCTTAATTGCTCACCTGATGACACAGGCTTTAAGTAGGCTCAAATCTGGCATCAAGTAATTAAGAGTTATTTACTTTAGAAATCTTTGGTGAAGATTGGACCATTTGTGTGGCCACTGGGTTGGTAACATTTTCTAGAATTTTACCAAGTAACCTACTGAATCCACATGACTCAATTCAAAACATATGTAAGATTTCATACTGGCAAACATGCTGGTCAAGTTTGGTGAAGACCGGGCCATCAATGTAGCCTCTTAAGTGTTTTCACAAGGTTTGTCTAAAATGTAACCTAGTGACCTACTTTTCGACCCCATGTGACCCAATAACAAACTCATCCAGGATTTCATGTAGACAAACATTCTCACCAAGTTTGATGAAGATTGGTCAATAAATGGGGCCTCTAGTGTGTTCACAAGCTTTTTCTAAGATTTGATCTAGTGACCTACTTTGTGACCCCACGTGACCCAGTAGCAAACTCATCCAAGACTTCATGCAGACAAACATTCTGACTAAGTTGTTGTTGTTGTTGTTGGAACTAGTTTAATAAGGGTCTACTCGCCCTGTTGAGGGCTTTTTCATGACCCCGCCATGTTGCCCATGCATGGCTTAAATGTGTATATTCCGAAAAATATCGCCTAAAGTGGGCCCTAATTAGGTACCTAGTTTATGTACCCATTTACTGGAAAGATGGTATAATTTTGGTAATTTTTTTGGTCTTAAAGGGGATTGAGCATATTTTGAGTGAATTCCACTCCCTAATTCCTGGCTCTTTCCCCTGACACTAGGTTCTAATTGGTATTTGTTTATTTTATTTTTTACCATAAGAAGGTTCCCTGTTTTCGGCTTACCTCTTCCCCTAACGAAATTGTGAAATAGTGGGGAAGGGGTGCACCTTTTTAGGGACCTGTGTAGCTTATAAGCTTTGGTATTTAAAGAGTAGTTGTGGTAGCTCGTTTAGACCCTAGTGTTTGTTTAGTTTTGATGTCTGGACGCCCGGGGCCCGACCGCCCTCTAAACCATCTTTCTTGTCTTACATATGAAATGTATATGCCAAGAAAGAAGTCCCCGGCTGGTGGTATAAGATAATGCTCGCCTTTGTCTACTACTTAATTCTATTACTATTTATACAGGTATACAGTATATTCAGCGGCCATTATCTTATTGTTTTCCCTATTCTACCACACACTCGATTTACGCTCTCAGGGTCTCATACATCCACACATTCTTTTAACTACTTATTCTACTTAATCTACACTACGCATTTCTCTACTATATACAGTAGTGGAAGGTTTTTTTTATTTTTTTATTTTTTTTTCCCACTGTCCTACTAGTGCAAAAACATTTGTTAGATGGGGGGAGCCATGCATGTTATAACATAGTAATATATATTACACAAAGATATGTTTTTAGGCTTGGTGAACCTTAAATGGGTAGCCTTTGTTTATACGGACCCCCTATTGGGCTTCCGTTTATTCAGCATACCCTGGTTCTACTTAGAGTCAATATGTATGGAGTATATTGAATCCTATGTGGGTGTCGTAATAATGAGCCCGGATTGCCGTTGTTTTTACGGGGCCCTTAGGGGGCACCCGTTTATTTGGCAATCCAGTTTACTTTATTATTGGCTTGATGTTGAATGCTGTTTTTGTGGGTTTTTCTATGTGACTTTTATAGATGGTGGTGTTAAGGTGCCTTTGTTTTTACGGGGTCTTCAAGAGTCCACCGTTTATTCAGCAACCTTCCATCTAATGGATAGTATTTTATATTCCCCTTAATGTGTCTTGTTTAATTGTGTGTGTTCTTGTTTTAACTATATTTTGGCCATACTGGGCATTCGAGCGGATTGACCTACTTATTGTTCGTCTATTTCGCTTGATTCTGATTGGCTGGTAAGTCGTAACTATATTTTGGCCATACTGGGCATTTGAGCGGATTGACCTACTTTGTGTTCGTTTATTTCGCATAATTATGATTGGCTGGTTTGTCTTATCTAATTTTTGATCATACTGGGCTTTTGAGCGGATTGACCTACTTAATGTTTGTTTATTTCGCTTGGTTCTGATTGGTTGGTTTGCACGCACCACATTGAACGCATATTTTTACATGTTGTTCGTGTAGTTGATTTTTTCTAAATATTCGAATAAAGCCGCTTTAATTGGTTCTGCTTTATCGGCGGGCGGAAACAGTAGTACTTTTCTATTTATGATAGTTAACCCTAATTTAATAGTCAGCTGGTACTCTAGTTCGGTACGCTCAGTTACGTGCTGCCCACACTGGAATACCACGTGTTCAGGTTTCTGTGTCTGCGCAGTGAGGGCAGTTTCTCGGTCGAGCTTTATTTTCCGCACCTAAGTAGCTTGAGCCGATTCTAAGTCTTGTGTAAATTTTATCATACTTTGTAAACGGGTGATGTATTTTGATCCTAGTATTTCTTTCACCGAATTCGTAGTTGTGTGTTAATTTGTAATCAGTAAATCTCGCTTCCGCTTTCTGTTTGTAGTGGTTGGTGATGTAACTATAAGCTTCTGTTTTGCTTAGTTTTATAGTTAGAAGATTTCCACTAAGAGCACCTTTTTTGGCCAAAGAGTCTGCTAATTCGTTTCCTATTATTCCTATATGGCTTGGTATCCAGACAAGATTTATTGTAGTATTAAGGTTGGTTTTGATGTCAGAGTTGAGTCTATAAATGTGATTAATTATTTCTTGTCTGTTTGTTCCTTTTATTTGTTGTAGAGCTTGTAATGCGCTGAGGGAATCGGTGAAAATATCAATGGTACTATTGGTTATTTTATTTTTGTGTATCCAGGTAGTTGCTTCCTTGATGGCTATTAGTTCGCAGGAGAATATTGAAACTCTATGATCAAGTTTGATTTTTGCTTTTGCTTTGATAGTTTCTCCTTCGTATATAGCTATACCTGCCCCTGCTATCTTTTTAATCGGGTCTTTGCTGCCGTCTGTATAAATCTTGAATTTAGCTGTTGATCTACTTAAGTATTTGTATGCGGCTTTCTTTATTGAGAGCGGGTTGTCTGTTTTGCGTATTTTTTTGCTTAGGCCTATATCTATGGACATAGGTTCGATTCCTATGAAGTTTAGATGAGAAGGAGGTGTTAGGTGGCCTGTTTCTAGATTTGTTTCCTCTAATAGATTTATAATACGTTGCGTATATGGTTTTTTTCGGGAATTTGGGCCATTTTCCTACGCGCTTAAATATCTCCTTATTGGTGCTTAATGTAGATCCTAATGAGGCGGAGCGGGCCCAATATTTCAAACTGAGTATATTGATTTGTTCGGTGATCGGTAATTCCCCTACTTCGGCGTGAATTGCTTCGGTTCTCGAGTAGCTAGGGACTCCTATTATAGTTTTTATTGCTCTATTTTGTAATTTTTGGAGTTTGTCTAGTAAAGATTTATTTGCCGAACCGTACGCTACCAGTCCATATTGTATTTTTGATTTGATTAAGGCCTGGTATATTGTATAAAGGCATTTTTTACTTGATCCCCATTCTTTTCCTCTTATTGATCTAATTAGATTTATATCTTTTTCGCACCTGCCTATTACCGTTTTTATGTGTTCTTCCCATGTAAGATATTTATCGAACGTTAGTCCTAGGAATTTGATGCTATCTTTGTAATCAATGTTTTTATCGCATAATGTTAGTTTAGTTAATGAAGCGTCATCAATCGGTGTTTTTTTGTTACGAAAAATAATTGTTTGCGTTTTATCGGGGTTGATGACGAACCCGTAATTTGACGCCCATTTTTCTACGTCTCTTAGCATGACTAAGTTTAGTGAAGATTGGGCTATAAATGTGATCTCTAGAGTGTATGCAAGCTTTTTCTAAGATATGACCTAGTGACCTACTTTTTGACCCCACGTGACCCAGTTACGAACTCATCCAAGATTTCATGCAGACAAACATTCTGACCAAGTTTGGTGAAGATTGGGCTATAAATGTGGTCTCTAGTGTGTTCACAAGTTTTTCCTAAAATTTGACCTTGTGACCTACTTTTTGACCCCAGGTGACACAATAACGAACTCATTCAAGATTTCAAGCAGACAAACAGTCTGACCAAGTTTGATGAAGATTGGATAAAAATTGTGGCCTCTAGTGTGTTCACAAGGTAAAATGTTGATGACGGAACGATGAAGACGGACGCCGGACGAAGCGGTATCACAAAAGCTTCATGTGGTTTTTTTTCACAAAACATGGCCACTGCAGACAGAATGCTACATAGAGTATTAGACAATGCTGTTTACACAATACACAATAACAAACCCATTAATATAAAAAAAATGTATCACTATGGGTTGGTCATTTGTTAACTAACCAGAGACCAACATTTGTGTGCCTCTTAAAAATGTCAGTAACTTACAGTATGGAGCATCAAAATGAAATTTGATGATTTATTACTAATGACTAATTCTTGAACCACAAAAAATCGATAGGTCAACAGATGACTATTGTAATGACTTTTTTCAGCTTTTCTTTTCTGACATTTCATTTTCTTTTCTGACATTTCATTTATGAAATTGATTTTGGTTAGCGAATAATTACAAAGCATCTGAACAACAAAAATGCATTATAATGTGATATATCATGCAAACCCAAAACATATTTCTATTGTGACACATTTTTTTAAAATTAGAATGATAATAATACAAATGAGTCTATGGTTTATTTAACTGTGCTAAATATGGTTTACTTTCCTAGGATTAATAATGTCTTCGAGACATGTCATTTAATGTTATCATTGATTGTTATGAAAAAAACACACAACAATTTAAATTAATTAACATATACTTTTTGGAACAATTTGCTAAACAAATATGACTTTCAATGGTTCAGCATGAAAACCCTTGAGGTATACAACCACCAATAAAAAACTGGAGTATAAATAACTGGATTTAAAAATGATTAAGATTTATATCTTATTTTGCTGATGTTTATTCTTTTCAAACCAAGGCCATGCAAATCCACACTAGCACTTATGTCAGAAAACATTTGCACAACTTTGTTTATGTTTTATATTTATTAGGTTTATTGTCCCACCAACAGTATTTCAGCTATCTTGAGACAGTGTCCACTTGAAGCTGCCTTCACTGCATGACGTGAACACCTGGCATGATATTACACCCAAGCACATTATCCTGACACCCGATCAACCAGACATGAAACTACCAATAATATGCTTGAGTGTTAAGAAGGGAGCTATACAACTACCATTTTTAACGACTTTGGTATGTGGCGGTCCGAGTTCGGGACCCGGGGCCTCTCGTATCTGGAGCTGTCGCTCTACCAATAATAAAAATATTTTTAAGTTCAATACTAAAAAAAGAATCAGTTTTAACTTTCCAGCACTGTGCAATATTTTATGTCTCTTAAGGGTTGTATCCAAAAGTTTGCCTATTTCTTATATATGTAACAACATCTGTCCTCTGTTTGGGATATTTGTGCATAATTTTTGAGGAAAAACATACTTTAATCTAAGCTTTGATGATTTTCAACAGCATCACAATTTTGGGGCAGTTAAATTCATTAATCAACACCTAAAATGTTCACTCTTTTCAAATCTTGTTTATGTTTATAAAATGATTTGGTTTTAAGTGGGACAAAAAAAATGTTTGCAAAAAAAAAAAAAATGTTTGCAAAAAAACCCCCCAAAACACAACACATTTAGTTTAGTTTAAACATTTTTATTTATAGTAGATTGGGAAACAAGTTCTTTTAACTTATATTAATCCCTCTCGACTGCCCACTTTCTGGGTAGAACCAGTACTCAGGTACTGGAGCAATGTGCAGTAAATAGTCTTGCTCAAGGACTAACATCACGTGGTCAGTTTCGGGGGTTCGAACCCGAGACGCTCCGATCTGGAGTCCAACGTCTTAACCACTAGACCGCGAACGCTCACAACACATTTAGTTTATTCAAGAATGAAACAAACAAGGAATCTGAATTGATTTGATATGATCATGATTACTGCAACAGACACCCAAAATGATGAAATAAAGAATGTATTTGGTTTGTATTGATCTTCTGAGAAAATTACAGGCAGGCATCAAATTACCGCCCAAAACAAGGCACCCTTGATCTCATGAGAAGAGTTTAACATTGTGTAATCAAATATTTATGCTCCTAATTTACTTCAAAGACAAGCAGTGTTTGTACAAAAATATGAGATGGTGTCAAAGTATCACACTAACCTTAAACACAAATTGTTTAATTAAAAAAAAACAAGAACAAGAAATGTGGCCATGCCACAAAACCAGGTTTTAAACGATTAAACACAAATTAAGTGGAAACTTTTTTTTCTATTTTTAGTAACAGTGACCTTGATCTGACTAACCTCAAATCCAATCCCAAGCTAGGTCTTCATGCAAGCTTGCTATATCCAAAGTTTCAGCAAGATTGGTTTAACCAAACTAAAGTTATTAACCAGAAACTGTTTTTCTATATTTAGCAACAGTGATCTTGACCCAACTAACCCTAAATCCAATCCTAAGCTTAGCAAGGGAGCTATACCACTGGTATGTAGCAGCCCAGGATCAAACCCGGGGCCTCCCGTACCTGGAGCCGACGCTCTACCGATTGCACTACCAGGTCGGGTGTTTTGACTTTTGAATTATTATGAATTATGTATCCTGTCCCAAATTATAGTAGATGCCTAACAGCAGTTTTAAAGTAACACATTTATAATTTTAAACATATAATCCCATATGGGAGACTCTTAAGAAAATATGTATACATTTCATATGTGTATAAAATTATAAATAAATGTGTATTTGTATTTAACATTCATTCCAAAAATGTTTGCAGAAGACCAATGTAATTTCTCTAGCCATGAACTGAAAGGTAATATATACATAAACGGAAGAATACGAAGGGGAAAATGTTATCAAAATATACTAATGATGCCGCGCTTTGAAAGGTTAAATGCCAATGAATATGTAGAATTGTTTTACTCGTGTAGTTTTATGACGTCAAGAAAATTGTCGAGCAGATTATCATGGTGACAGAAAATCGAAGAAGTAACGGTATTGTATACCTGTGTGCAATAGTGGTTATAAGAAAGTAAAACTAAAGTTTTGTTTTAAATGTAATCTTGTTGTGTAATTAAAAATGAAATAAGTTCTAATGGACTGTAATGAAAATAATGCATGGTATAACATGTTGCATTAATTACCAGCAATCCCAATTAAAGAGAGTAGAATCAGTCTTCCATACCTAGATTAGCTGTAAGCCCCATGAACTGACATGTGTGTTTATTGTAAACTGACAACCTGTGATGTAACTGGCTCTAGGTTGCGCGAGAGACAGAACTGGGTAGCGCGAGGCGACGTAATGGATTGTATACTGTTTACCAGATGGCTGAAATCGTAGCCTACTCCCTCCCCCTCTACAGAGCACAATCACACATCGCCAGCGTGCTTCAGTTGTTTGGTGACAATACGGTCAACTACAGAAATACGATTTTATTATTTTTATTTAAAAAACAAATGTAAATAAGTGAATAAAAATTATCTATTATTCAAATCCATTGATCTCTATTCGAATACCGCCATGATATTTAAATATTCGAATATTCGTTAACATCTCTAATAATAACAGCATTGCAAAACACATCAACAAGATTTACATCAAATCTCCTCCGAACATAAGAGGGAGCTGACTAATCAGCAACTGCACGATTTCCTGCTTAATCTATAGTGATTGATGTTTGTCTTATTAAAACACATTGTTGATATAAAATATACTGCAAGCTTTCAAAAATGTTGTAGGGGTTAAACAGCAGTTGTCAGTTTTTGACTTGATAATGTCTTCTGATAGTTTCCTAAATTTTAAAAGTAATAATGTCAATATTATTTTAAAGTATCATTATAAAACATCTAAAATGAAATTAATTACCTTTTGTTTTCAGGGTTATATTTAAAAAAAGGTTTAAATAAAACTATTGCCCTTTTCCACACCTACTATCAGTTACACTATTGCCATTATCCATACCTACTATCAGTTACATTATTGCCCTTTTCCACACCTACTATCAGTTACATTATTGCCATTATCCATACCTACTATCAGTTACATTATTGCCATTATCCACACCTACTATCAGTTACATTTTTGCCATTATCCACACCTATCAGTTACATTATTGCCATTATCCACACCTATCAGTTACATTATTGCCATTACCCACACCTACTATCAGTTACATTATTGCCATTATCCACACCTATCAGTTACATTATTGCCATTATCCACACCTATCAGTTACATTATTGCTATTATCAACACCTACTATCAGTTACATTATTGCCATTATCCACACCTACTATCAGTTACATTATTGCCATTATCCACACCTACTATCAGTTACATTATTGCCATTATCCACACCTACTATCAGTTACATTATTGCCATTATCCACACCTACTATCAGTTACATTATTGCCATTATCCACACCTACTATCAGTTACATTATTGCCATTATCCACACCTACTATCAGTTAAATTATTGCCATTATCCACACCTACTATCAGTTACATTATATCTCCTCCCAGTTCTGACCTTCAGCTGCTCTTCAATCTTTAATGAGCTTTCATTAATCTTAATTTTAGTTATGATAGAGAAAAAACCAGGCAAGACCGATATTTTTAAGAAATTCAACCAGCCAACTCCATTGATTTTTCCATGATATTTTCTCTCTGGAAATTGCAGGAAACATAATGATGGGGTTGTCGTTTTGGCCAACAAAAAGCTATAAATACACACGCAAATGTGGTAGAAAGGCATCTATAAAATGTCTGAGATTTGGGGAAGGGCTTAATATGGTTTCCCATTTATAGCCTTATACAGGCAGATTTCGAAATTGTCTCCATGTATTGAAAGGAAGAGGCGTTGATGATATGTATTAGGTAGAATGGTAAATTGAAATTGAAACCAATAATCATCATGTAGTTCTGGCTTAACTCATAGAAAACAATAATTTATTTTTTTTATATATATTAATACACCACAGGGACCAATTATTATCATTATAGTATCATCCAGTATAGAGGAGGAAGACCATAGACAAATGTCTGCAAAGAACCAATGGCACACCACAGGCCAGCTGGATGAGCTTGCCACATTAAGTCCTTCACGCAAATGGGACTCAAACCGACACGGTGGGAAGCTAACCAGTCAGAGGAGTTACAAATTGGAGATTCTACCACTATGCCATTGGTGCCCAATTTTTTTTTATAGTGGGGGTTACGGCCGCCAAACCTTCATAGTCCTTCACTCATTCCTTCATTTCCATTTATATATCAAACAAAAATAAACATTATTGGTGACCCACAGTAATTCCATTTTGCTTCATGTGAGATACAAATTTATGGAATAGCAAAATGAATGACTAACATTTACTTCCTAAAAATATTATGGTACCAATTTTGCATTTTAAGGCAAAATGTTTATAATTAGCAAATCTTGCTTGTTTAAATTTAAAACTTGACATAAAAAATGAAGAATGGTGCCTAGACTGGGGCTTGTACATGATCATTGATGCCAAAATTAGAGTCTGTACATGATCATTGATGCTAAAATTAAAGACTTTACAAAATTTTAAATCCCAAGACAACAGCCTGTACATGATCATTGATTCATAGATTGGTAGCCTGTACATGATTATTGATGCCCAGATTGGAGCCTGTACATGATTATTGATGCCTAGATTGGCGTCTGTACATGATCATTGATGCCTAGATTGGAGTCTGTACATGATCATTGATGCCTGGATCGGAGTCTGTACATGATCATTGATGCCTAGATTAGAGCCTGTACATTATTATTGATGCCAAGATTGGTGTCTGTACATTAACATTGATGCCTAGATTGGAGCCTGTACATGATCAATGAGGCCAATATTAGAGTCTGTACATGATCATTGATGCTAATATTAGACATTGTACATAATTATTAATAACAATACAATAGCCTGTTCATGATTAATGATGACGCAAGATTGGAGCCTGTACATGATCAATTTTTGACCTTCAAGTGTGACCTTGACCTTAAGCCGGCAAAAGAGTAACATGAATTCTGCACATCCCCTTGTTGAGGTGAACATTTGAGCCAAGATTAAAGAAAATCTTTCAATTAGTGTAGGACTTACAGAGCGGACACGACATAATGTCTAATATTTGATTGTTTGATATTTGACCTTCAATTGTGACCTTGACCTTGAGCTGACACATGGGCAACATGGGTTCTGCACATCCCCTTGTTGAGGTGAACATTTCAGCCAAGTTTGAAGAAAATCCTTCAATTGGTATAGGATTTATAGAGCGGACACGATAATGGAGACGGACGGACCGACCGATGGACGGACGGACGGATGCAACAAAGCGAATCCATTATAGCCCCCCCCCCACACACACACACATTTTGTGGTGGGGGTATAATTATGCCCAATTTAGACCATAGCCTGTACACAATTACAGCAGTCCAGAATAGATCCTGTACATTGTTACTAATGCCAAGATTAGAGCCTTACTTGATCACTTATTCCAAGATTGCAGAGCCTGTACATTATCACTGATGCCAAGATTAGAGCCTGTACACAAAACAACAGCAAACAATTCTGGTAATTCATATTATAAAAATAAAATAGGTAGCAGAAAGCAGCACATACATATTACACAAGATGACACACAGCTTGTATTAGGGCCACTCACCTGACAGCTGACTTGGGTATGGAACCGTACAACAGGACCGACAGTCCTCGGTACAATCCTCGCACGCCGTGCTCATTTACAGTGACCTTGACACAGTTGATTGGGCCAGTGTACCGACGGGAAGCCCCTGATCGCTCATCAAGCTGAAGCTGTGTCTTGACATACTCAGTTGGGAATGTGATACAGATCTCAATACCGCCTGTGATACCTCCTGCAATATATAAACATGAAACAGGATATGAGATGTCTTTGTTTTTTCTACAGTATTTCAGTTATCTGGAGACAGTGTTCACTTGAAGCAGATATAGTGCTGCCTTCACTGTATATAGCAGTCTGTGAACACCTGGCATAATACCAAACCCAGTCACATTATCCTGACAACGGGCCAACCAGTAATGGAACTACCCTATATTTGCTTCAGCGTAAGCAAGGGAGCTATACCACTACCATTTTTAACAAGGTATGTCGTGGCCCGGGATCGAACCCAGGGCCTTCTGTACCTGGATGCTCTACAGTCAAAATAGCCAGACTGTTCCTTAATGAACTTCACTGTTACATGACAAAACATATTTCGACTAATTTACTACAAACCTGAGTTAAGCCTTGCATTGAAATTTACGTAAAGTAATATTGAATGGCTATAACTTTTACTTCAAGTGACTATAGGTAAAAATTCTGAATAGGACTTTTAAGAACTATTTGAGTTGAATTTAAGTTGTTGTAAAATAAAACATGAAAATATTTCATAAAAAAATATACACAGTATATTTTGTTTCATCCTTGATTAAAAAAAAACAAAATTAGGTAATTCTATCTGTCTAATATTGAAAGAAATGAACACAAATTTTCAATTTTGACTACTGGTAGTTACCCTTTCACCTCTAAATAAATACATTATATAACCAGATTATTATAAGCACCATTTACAAGCCTTGTTAAGGAGAAAGTAAGTCCCTCCAGCAAACACACAACTCCCTCGTGCCCCCTGCATTACAAGCCTAATTTGTAAAAATAGGACTTGATCAGATAGAACAGTCAACTGTCATTGCCCTCTTAAATCAATACAAATCTTCTGATACTGTATTCTATTTAGGCAAGACGATGGTGAATCAATATATCCCACTACATTTGACTGGGTGCCATCAAATCACTTCCAATTGTTAAGGTGTCTATCGCAGAACTTGCAGATTGTCTCAGAATATATTCATTACAGTGAAGCAAATCATCCCCAAATCTGGTTGGCAGCGTGCTGGTTTATTTATTACTGAAGCATTTAAAAGGCTGTGGGTAGAACTAACAATGTTGGAACAGTAAAAAGAAATGAAAGTTTTGTGCTTTAAAATGCAATATATTCAGAATGTTACCAGAAAAATTTCTAGGCACCGTTTACAAGCCTTGTTAAGGAGAAATTGAAACCCTCCAACATGCACAATACCTTCATTCCCCATGCAATACAAAGTCTAATTTGTGGCAATAGGACTTCATGGAATAACACTCAATTTACAACTACTCCTAAATCAATACAAATCTTCGGATACTGGACTCTATTTAGGCAAGACATTTGTGAATCAATAAGCCCAAATCATTTGACTGAATGCCACCGAATCACATCCATAATGTCTATACACAAGACATCCTCCGAATATATTCATGGCTGTCTTAAATGATATTCATTCTAAGGCATTTGATGGTTTCGATAAATGGGAAAACAGTTAAAAGCCATTTCTGAGGTGGTAACTGTAGTCTTTTAGCAATTATTAGGCTCTACAATTCTGACATTTAACAGGTGTAAAATGAATATGCTAATAATATAACATGTTTAAACTACAAGTCATATTAAAAAGAAATCTTAGAAATGTTTGTTTTTATGTCATGCAAAGTACTTTTAACAAAATACCTAAATACAACATTCCAAGAAAACAATATAGCGACTAGCAGCACATCAATGAATGTCTACGGTTGATGCTGTACATATTTTCCCCCCATCAATGACAAATCGCTATATCAGCTATATATACACTTTACCCTATTTTCTAGAATTATGACATTTTTCTCATAAGTATAAAATCATGGAATAAAAATGCATTTTTATGTTGTCAAATTTTAATATTGTATGATTTTTTCCCCTTAGTTATTCACCTGATGGTGTTAACTTAAAACAGACATATAGTGGTGCTTTTACCATACAAGCCTGACATATAACTTCGACACCTGGCTAAGCAATCAAGGAACAACATATGTATGTTAAGCCATTAGCAAGTATGATATATGTTAAACAAATTACTGTTGCCATTGTATGACAAAAGTCTAAGGATCATAAACTTATGACCAGTCCAATGACAGGGGGACACTACTCCTTAAGTTATACATGGTTCTTTGGCTCCGAGGACTTTTATTGAAACACACTTAGGGATAATTAGTGGTCTTACAGGTCCTATGGCTTTTATTGAAATGCACTTAGGGATAATTAGTGGTCTTACAGGTCCTAGGACTTTTGTTGAAATGAACTAAGGGATAATTAGTGGTCTTTCAGGTCCTAGGACTTTTATTGAAATGCACTAAGGGATAATTAGTGGTCTTACAGGTCCTAGGACTTTAATTGAAATTCACTAAGGGATAATTAGTGGTCTTACAGGTCCTAGGACTTTTATTGAAATGCACTAAGGGATAATTAGTGGTCTTACAGGTCCTAGGGCTTTTATTGAAACACACTAAGGGATAATTAGTGGTCTTACAGGTCCTAGGACTTTTATTGAAATGCACTTAGGGACAGGTCCTAGGGCTTATACTGAATTGCACTTAGGGATAATTAGTGGTCTTACAGGTCCTAGGACTTTTATTGAAATGCACTTAGGGAAAATAAGTGGTGTAACAAGTCCTAGGACTTTTCATGAAACCCATGTTTATAAAAATGCTGTGTAAGCTTAAGCTGTCTAACCAGTGAAGCCTTACAAATAACTTCATTAGTCTCGTTAAGCTTGTTAAGGGCCTGATTCAAGCCAGAAAATGTCAAGGTATTGTGAAGGCAGCCAACTATAATCCCTATAACGAGGTAGTTGACAATAGTTATCATATCACTTTCTATGCCAATGGACAGGTCTGTAGGAATTCTGGGAAGGCAGACAATTAGATTCTCAGAGTGAACTGATTAAAGATAATGTCTCTATGAATCATTGATTTCCCATCCAGTTTCTCTGGTTATATTTTGTAGTTTCTTCGATATTTTTGTGAAACAGCAGGAGAAAAAAAGAAGTTTAGGATTGTTGTTTACCTTGAGTTATAGAATCAATTTGTCAATGCTATCAGCATTTGATGCTGTTTAAAAAACAAACAAAAAAACAACAACACAAAACCATACACATATCAAAGAAATGGTCTCAATTAAAAAAAGTTCTTCTGAATCAGGCATTTTTATATTCCAACATTGTAAAATAAAAAATAAAAAAATGCAAAGGAGTAAAAAAAAAAAGGGGGGGGGGGGGATATTATTATTTATTTTCTCTTCATTACACAACATTATTTCTGTGTATGATAAAGACCATGTAAACAATATTGACTACAATTCACATGATAATATTCAGTATTAAGCTTCAATATAGTTGCTTTATATCTGATGCCATATAAGGCACCTGGGAAGTGTAACATCTGTCAACGGTTAATCTATAAACTGATTGTGTGCAGTCAATATTATACTTAAGTTACACATGTCTTCATTACTCGTTGTAAATAGAAATCCAGATGTACAGAAAAATCTGATTTAAAGAGAAATGTATCCCATCATTCTCAACCCAATCCCGATAGGACATCAGAACACTGAAGTTGTAATACTGAGATGATTCTATGAAAACCAGTAACATAAGGCTGAGATTCAAGAATGAACAAAAATGTATCTACCCTGGTTAATTTTGAACCTAATTTTAAACTTATTTGTAGATTTCTTTAAAAAATCAATTGTTTTATTTTAAATTCTGATGCATAACTTTCAGACTTTTCTGTTTTGTTGATAAAATGGGGAACTTTGTTTAAATACAACTCAATCCTATTTCTTGAACTATACTTAATAACTGGTAACAATAATTGTGACTTTTCTAATTGACTTGTGTTACATCTCAAAGATATTTTTAAAGTGGCTGGAACACAATTATGATGAACTAAATGTTTTGATCAGATGGAAGCTATTCTTTACTTTTTATATGATTCCATTGGTCATAAGTTCTCTTTTTTCAATTTGTGAACAAACATTGTAAGATTATGACCTTTTCAAGGATACAATTTGGTTTATGGATTATTTCTAGTAGTGACACAGTCTACACATTCCTATGAAATCAAGGAGTGTATGATTGAACACCAGTCTAGGGATGTAATTTAGTTCATCTCCATGAAAGGAGGCTTCCTCCAAGATTTAGACAGGCCCATTATGTGCACAAGTCATCTGTGAGATTGGGCCTAAGGATATTTGAGTAAGCCTCCAGCAGACACTTGGTCTTTTCAACAAATTGAAGGCTCCACAAAAATGTCTGCAGATCTGAAAACATGTTTAAGTCCACAGAAAAGAGAATGTATTTGATATTTGGTGACATTAGTACATGATAGAGGCCAAAATTAGAGCTTGTACATAATCACTGATGCCAAGATTACAGCCTGTACATGATCAATGATACCAAGATTGGAGGCTGTACATGATCACTGATGCCAAGATTGGAGGCTGTACTTGATCACTGCTGCCAAGATTGGAGGCTGTACACGATCACTGATGCCAAGATTAGAGCCTTTGCATTTTCACTGATGCCTAGACTGGAGCTCGTATATGATAACTGATGCCAAGATTAGAGGCTGTACCTTATCACTGATGCCAACATTGGAGCCTGTACATGATAAATGGTGCCTAGATTGGGGCCTGTGCATGATCATTGATGCCAAAATTAGAGTCTGTACATGATCATTGATGCTTAAATTAAAGACTGTACAAAATTATTAATGCCAAGACAAGAGCCTGTACATGATTACTTATGCCAAGATTGGAGTCTGTACATGATCATTGATGCTTAAATTAAAGACTGTACAAAATTATTAATGCCAAGACAAGAGCCTGTACATGATTACTTATGCCAAGATTGGAGTCTGTACATGATCATTGATGCCTAGATTGGAGCCTGTACATGATCGATGAGGCCATTATTAGAGTCTGTACAGAATCACTGATGCTAACATTTGAAACTGTACATAATTATTATTGCCAATACAAGCACCTGTACCTGATTACTGATGCCAAGATTGGAGTCTGTATGTAAATTATCAATTATGTCCAATTTAGACCATGTACATGATTAATGATGCCAAGATAAGAGTCTGCACATTATCACTGCTGCTAAGTTAAGCGGCTATACATAAAGACTGAGGCCAAGATTGGAGTCCATATATCATTATTGCCAAGAGTAGAATCTGCACTTAATCAATGATGCAAAAATTATAGAATGTACCTTATCACTAATGCAAGATTAGAGTTTGTATAGAATCATTGGTGCCTAGATAAGAGCCTGTCCTTGATCACTGTTGCCAGATTGGCTCCTGTACATGATCATTTGATGCCAAAATAAGAGCCTGTACACAATTACAGCAGACCAGAATAGATCCTGTACATTGTTACTAATGCCAAGATTAGAGCCTTACTTGATCACTTCTTCCAAGATTGCACAGCCTGTACATTATCACTGATGCCAAGATTAGAGCCTGTACACAAATTCTGAATCTAAGATTAGAACCTGCACATGATAATTGATGCCAATAGTAGAGCCTGTACATGATCACTGATGCCAATAGTAGAACCTGCACATGATAATTGATGCCAATAGTAGAGCCTGTACATGATCACTGATGCCAATAGTAGAGCCTGTACATGATCACTGAAGCCAATAGTAGAGCCTGTACATGATCACTGATGCCAATAGTAGAGCCTGTACATGATCACTGAAGATGGATCACTGATTACAATATGACAATATTAGAAGCTTGGACAACTGATGCCAAGATTACTGTTTACATTATTAGAGCCTGTACATGATCATTGATTCCAAAATTAGAGCCTATTTATGATTACTGATGCCAATAGTAGAACCTGTACATTATTTGTCAGGAATAGATGAACTATTTACTAGGGTGATCATCTGGCATTTCAAATGGCTGAGAAAGCTTGAAAACCGCTGAAACAATTGATAGCATACTGATCAAAAGACAGCCAGGCATAAAATGTAAACAGATCTTTTTTCACTAATCAATATAGCAAATAAATAAAGAAAGAAAATTAAAAGCAGAATTGTGTTGAGCATGCTTTGTCAGCCCAGTCAAATATGTTTGAAAGTAAAAAAGAATTCTTAATGCCACGTTTATGTTCATACAAAGAAATTTTTATCTCAAAAGGTATAAAACAACACAATTAAAAAATATATTTATGAACTCTAAACAAAATGATAAAACACTGTTTTGCCTACATTTTTACAAGACAAAATGTCATTAAACTATTAATCAATAATCAACAAGGCATGAACACATTGATGATGGTAACATGTTGTCCATATTGTTTAACAGTGACAGGCCAATATTTATGAATTGTGTTTGCCCATTGCTTGATTTCAGCTCTCAGCTGCAAAATGTCTACATAAGCTAAGGTATTCTTAATTGTTTTACCATCATGCCGAGTTGAATCAAACCAGTTATGAACAAATGGAATGAATGGTTACACAATGCTGTATGTTAATGACTTTTTAAGCGTTCAGTAACTTAAGTCTGAGATGCTGTGAGCTAATGACATCTGAACTACCATAGACAGACATAGATGATAGAAATAACCTCTGTTATAATTGGGTAAAGAGAGGCCAAAGACATCAAGACCCCAGGCAGGATAAAAAAAATATCTTGACCAAGTGATAATGCATAGCCAGTGAAAAACCCAGTTAATGAGAGATATTCCTGTGTGGCATTATTCATAAATAAATCTGTATTTTATGTATTTCCTCAGTGGCATTATTCAAATAAAAATCTGTATTTTATGTATTTTCTGAGTGGCATTATTCATATAAAAATCTGCATTTTATGTATTTTCTGAGTGGCATTACTCATATATAAATCTGTATTTTATGTATTTTTCGCATGGCATTATTCATATATAAATCTGCATTTTATGTATTTTCTGAGTGGCATTACTCATATATAAATCTGTATTTTATGTATTTTCCGCATGGCAGTATTCATATATAAATCTGCATTTTATGTATTTTCTGAGTGGCATTACTCATATATTAATTTTGTATTTTATGCATTTTCCGCATGGCATTATTCATATATAAATCTGCATTTTATGCATTTCATGCATGGCATTATTCATAAATAAATCTGCATTTTATGTATTTCCTGAGTGGCATTATCCATATATAAATCTGCATTTTATGTATTTTCTTCATGGTATTATTCATATACAGGGTTCATACAGCTATCCCATGCCAAAATTCAAGCACTTTTTAAGCAAGTTATCCCATTTTTTAAGCACGTTTCTTTTTTTCCCCGATGCCATTTTGTTGTTTACAAAGGGGCACAACTCCGACGTATTCGTACCCAAACTAGTTCGAACCGCTTGAAATTCGTCCCCTTACTATTACGTTTCGCAAACAATTTATATATTTTGATACTAAATTCGATTGTCTGTTTAAAACTTTCGACATTTTACTATGATCTTAGTCATTTATTCATTTTTAAGCACGTTTTAGAGAAAATTAAGCACTTTTTAAGCACTTTTTGAGAGAGTAATTAAAATCAAGGACTTTTAAGGACTTTTTTTCATTTTTAAGCACTTTTTAAGAAAGGGGCTCAAATTTAAGCACTTTTTAAGACTGTGCGAATCCTGATATATAAATCTGTATTTTATGTATTTTCTGCATGGCATTATTCATATATAAATTTTTATTTTATGTATTTCCTGCGATGCATAATTCATATATAAATCTGTATTTTATGTATTTCCTGAGTGGAATTATTCATATATGAATCTGTATGTTATGTATTTCCTGTGTGGCATTATTCATATATAAATCTGTATTTTATTTATTTCCTGCATGGCATTATTCATATATAAATCTGCATTTATTAATTTCATGCATGGCATTATTCATAAATAAATCTGTATTTTATGTATTTCCTGCATGGCATTACACATATATAAATCTGCATTTTATGCATTTCATGCATGGCATTATTCATAAATAAATCTGCATTTTATGTATTTCCTGAGTGGCATTATCCATATATAAATCTGCATTTTATGTATTTTCTTCATGGTATTATTCATATACAGGGTTCATACAGCTATCCCATGCCAAAATTCAAGCACTTTTTAAGCAAGTTATCCCATTTTTTAAGCACGTTTCTTTTTTTCCCCGATGCCATTTTGTTGTTTACAAAGGGGCACAACTCCGACGTATTCGTACCCAAACTAGTTCGAACCGCTTGAAATTCGTCCCCTTACTATTACGTTTCGCAAACAATTTATATATTTTGATACTAAATTCGATTGTCTGTTTAAAACTTTCGACATTTTACTATGATCTTAGTCATTTATTCATTTTTAAGCACGTTTTAGAGAAAATTAAGCACTTTTTAAGCACTTTTTGAGAGAGTAATTAAAATCAAGGACTTTTAAGGACTTTTTTTCATTTTTAAGCACTTTTTAAGAAAGGGGCTCAAATTTAAGCACTTTTTAAGACTGTGCGAATCCTGATATATAAATCTGTATTTTATGTATTTTCTGCATGGCATTATTCATATATAAATTTTTATTTTATGTATTTCCTGCGATGCATAATTCATATATAAATCTGTATTTTATGTATTTCCTGAGTGGAATTATTCATATATGAATCTGTATGTTATGTATTTCCTGTGTGGCATTATTCATATATAAATCTGTATTTTATTTATTTCCTGCATGGCATTATTCATATATAAATCTGCATTTATTAATTTCATGCATGGCATTATTCATAAATAAATCTGTATTTTATGTATTTCCTGCATGGCATTACACATATATAAATCTGTATTTTCTGCATGGCATTATTCATATATAAATCTGTATTTTAAGTATTTCCTGCGTAGCATTATTCATATATAAATCTGTATTTTATGTGTTTTCTGCATGGCATTATTCATATATAAATCTGTATGTTATGTTTTTCCTGAGTGGCAATTTGTATAGATAAATCTTTATTTTATGTATTTCCTGTGTGGTATAATTCAAATATAAATCTGTATTTTATTTTTTTTCTGCATGGCATTGTTCATATATAAATCTGCTATTTATTTATGAAACATGCATGGCATTTTTCATAAAAAAATCTGTATTTATTGTATTTCCTGCATGGAATTATTCATATATAAATCTGTATTTTATTTATTTTCTGCATGGCATTATTCGCATATAAATCTGCATTTTATTAATTTCATGCATGGCATTATTCATAAATAAATCTGTATTTTATGTATTTCCTGCACGGCATTATTCATATATAAATCTGCATTTAATTTTCTGAATGGCATTATTCATATATAAATCTGTATTTTATGTATTTCCTGAGTGCAATTTTTAATATATAAATCTGCATTTTATGTGTTTTCTGCATGGCATTATTCATATATAAATCTGTATTTTTAAGTATTTCCTACATAGCATTATTCATATATAAATCTGTATTTTATGTGTTTTCTGCATGGCATTATTCATATATAAATCTGTATTTTAAGTATTTCCTGCATAGCATTATTCATATATAAATCTGTATTTTATGTATTTCCTGCATTGCATTATTCATATATAAATCTGTATTTTATGTATTTCCTGCATGGCATTATTCATATATAAATCTGTATTTTATGAATGGCATTATTTGTAAATAAATCTGTATTTTATGTATTTCCTGCATAGCATTATTCATATATAAATCTGTATTTTATGTTTTCTGCATAGCATTATTCATATATAAATCTGTATTTTAAGTATTTCCTGCATAGCATTATTCATATATAAATCTGTATTTTATGTATTTCCTGCATTGCATTATTCATATATAAATCTGTATTTTATGTATTTCCTGCATGGCATTTTTAATATATAAATCTGCATTTTATGTGTTTTCTGCATGGCATTATTCATATATAAATTTGTATTTTATGTGTTTTCTGCATGGCATTATTCATATATAAATCTGTATTTTATGTATATCATACACAACATTACACAATATAATCACTTAATCATCCAGATTAAAGAGATTACAATATAATGTTAACATTTGAAGCATGTCTGGACACAAAACTGCGCACTTTTCCCATTTCGACATATCGATAAGTTCCTGTACTTGCACTACTTTTCCCCAGGTATGAAGACAGGC
Organism: Sinonovacula constricta; assembly: GCA_007844125.1. NCBI lineage: Eukaryota > Metazoa > Mollusca > Bivalvia > Cardiida > Solecurtidae > Sinonovacula > Sinonovacula constricta. The sequence continues at coordinate 22,006,655 of CM017559.1, read as the reverse complement.
CACAAGTAGTAAAGGTCATTCAGGGTCAATCCTTCATGATGTCAAAATTTAGCTTTCTCATAACTCTAGACACTGTCACAAGCAACACTGCTCAAAATCATAATGGCTGACACCAAAATTATCACCAGAAAGGTGAAAGATTCATGACCAGTATTTGTCCTGTCCCTGACCAAACAAGACAGCAATAGATTGTACAGGGCTATTTATCAGCAATTTAGAAGTAACACTGATTGGATTATGTTGGATGAGAGTGTCTGTTAGAGTGTTCAATTATCCAAGATGATGAACAATTTGTGTCCAGTCCCAGGGGTGTTGTTAGACAATATAGGGATATGAGCTCTTAGCATGCCATTTATAGATTTATCAGGCATATCCAATAGCTCAGGTCCAGACCAGACTCACCTATAAGTTGTCGTGTGTCAAACAATGACCACAGTGCACCTGTCTGTAATAATTAGAAACTAACAAATGTCACAGACTAATATTAACTGGATCAGGGTGGCTGAATGACTTGTCTTACACTAAGACAGAAATTGTCAAATTATGAATAAAAACATGAGCTGAGAGACTTAAATAATATAGAACCCTTTCAATCTGATAAATATTTACATGACAAAAGTTGATATCTACATAACAATAGTTGATATCTACATGACAATAGTTGATATTTACACGACAATAGTTGATATCTACACGACAATAGTTGATATCTACACAACAACAGTTGATATCTCCATGACAATAGTTAATATATACATAACAATAGTTGATATTTACATGACAATAGTAGATATCTACATGACAATAGTTGATATCTACATGACAATAGTTGATATCTACACAAAAAACAGTTGATATCTCCATGACAATAGTTAATATATACATAACAATAGTTGATATTTACATGACAATAGTTGATATCTACATGGACAATAGTTGATATCTACATGGACAATAGTTGATATCTACATGACGATAGTTGATATTTACATGATATCCTGATGCAGAAATTTGACTGGTTGATATTTAGATTACAACCACTTTTTTTGTAACAATATTATTTTAATATTTTAACACAGAAAACATATAAATGCACAAATCTGACTGGTCAATATTTACCTGACAATGAAATGAATCTAAGGCATCAATCTATTTGTTCTCTTATTAAGATGGCAACCAAATGCACAAATATGTCTGGACATATTTAAACAATAAACAAATGAACAAATCTGATCAACATTCAGATGGCAACAACTATACAAATCTGATTATTTTTTTATGACAATTAAATATGATGACCAACGCGAATACAATAAAACATGCAAATCTGATTGGTCAGTATTCAGATCACAACCAAATTTACACATTTCATGGGAATTTTATGTTAAGATGACAGCCTAATGCACAAATCAGATCAGTTTATTTATGTATTAGAATGACAACTTGATGCACAATTCTGATTGGTCTATTGATAGACAACCAATCAGAAGGCTTGAATTTAAGTCTATTCCCAGCAAAGCTTTACCGTTATAGGCTCTGCCCATTATACTACGTATAGGATAGAGTCTATTAAGATGTTTCTATAGAAAATAGATGCCGAAACAAGCACAGCGAGTACAGGCTTCTATTTACTATGGAAATGTCTTAATAGATTCTATTCGACTAAGAAGTCCCCGCCTTACTTTAAAATGTTCTACCAAAATGACATGCAATCTGCCCCATAAAACTGTCAATCAAACTGTCAATTATCTTGACGTGTTCAAACTTGTTGTCACAAGGGGAGGAGTCAAACCAGAATGCGTGGTTTGTTGCACATGTGCAGTTGAAAATAAAACCATTTAGTAAAACAGATTGATCTATTTTGTTCATAGTAAAATAGAAAATAGAAAGGCGGTCTATCGAAATAAATCATTGAGGAATTTGAATTTTCATAACTTCTGATTGTCTACAAATGTAGGGCGACTTCTAATGTTTTATATACAATATACTGTGGGAGGCTGAATGAGGAATCTGGTAGTGTCAACATCTGTACATGTAAACACAGCCGCTGGTCGACTCCAATGTCATGATCCTTGCCAGGAAAAAGTATAACTTGAACATCATAATTACCTCATTCCATATCAATAATACAGCATATATAGCATATAACAATAGATGGTTATACATTTTTCAATCCTTAGCTTTTACATTTGATACTATCCACACTAAATTCTTTTTTTTTGCTAATAACTGAAAAGGATAATAGCTGAACATATACATGGACACACAGTAGCAAATAGTGTAGATGAGACAGCTTTCAGTGAGAGAGCTTGCTGATCTGGATCCAAATTATGTGCTAAGCCTGGTCCATTTGTGCTAAGCAGGCTAAGAGTTATCATGTACCAGTTGTCCCACCCAGACATTTGATTGGATGTTCTTCCCCTACCATTAAATGCTGAACGTCACCAATATGAACATAACTTTATCGATGGTGTGTACCTTAAATTCCAAACCATCGCCATGCATATAAGTTAGTGATTGAGTGTTAAAGCAGCATTCTGGTAGTTATTCAAATAAATGACAATCACAATGTATCACCTAATTGCAAGGTACTTAACCCTTAGCATGCTATATCTAGTCATAGGTAATACAAAAACTTAGCCATCTGCTTACAACAACATGCAGAGATAAAAATAATTGTTGAGATCCAGTTAAGAAGACTGGCTGATCTGGATGGACAATTTCTGCCTTGTCAATACATAGTTAGCAGGCTATAACTTAAGGCAGACTCAGGCTACAATGTATTGTTGTTACAGAGGTTTGCTTCTGTTTTGGTTAAACATCTCATCCATTTCACAAAGGATTGCATCATGTGAAAGTGACCACATCTGCTTAGAAAACAAAACATCCAAACCACCAATTTAAAGGTGGTTGCCTACAGTGTGTGAATATTTTTTCTCAAATTACCAAATAAGTCATTGTTACCTGAAAAGGTCATGCAAAATGCTTTCCATTGATGCTCTAGATCTGTGGGAAAAGTGAAGCATTATACCCCAAACGTCATATCAATCAGGTAATTCCTATCTTAGCCACACTACAGAGAAAGCTACATTTAAACTAAGAAAGCCATGTGACCTCTTACTTTTGAGATCACATTATATCTTCATCCGGGTAGTCTGCGCAGGCGTCAGTATATATTTTTTAGCAGAGATCACTTTCATTCTTATTTATATAATTGAAAATAATTACCATTTATGAGTTGTTTTTTTCGCAATGTGTACAGTCTCACATATAGGTAGTGTTCAAAATCTTCTTTACTCAGACTAAAGTATAAGTTTTTGCAGAAATTATAAATACATTTCCAGAAACTGTGGAGAAATACTGTTACATGCATTTGGTGTAGATAAACTTTTGGATACCACCTTTTAATTTATACCCCTAAGATCTAGGTAAGGTGAAGGAATCTTTTGCAGAAGTTGTCATGATCATAATCATAATCATCATAACTAAGGAAAGGGTTACTTTAATGATGCAATCAACCAGTGCACTGTGGGAAAAAATGTGTCAGTGCTGTACTAACATAAGCTGACCTTCATCTATCTGCCATCTGTACATGTAGGTGGTGTAAATGTTAGGGTGATATACTGAAGTACAGATAAATGTGTAAGGAAGAGAAAAAAGGTGATAGGGCAATAATTTGATGTACAGAAACTGTACTACAGATAAAGGTGTTATATGATTAAATCACTCTTTCTATTTTCAACATATTCAAAAGATTAAAGTTTTATGACATACCTTGACAGAAGTAATTCATAACAAGTCTGTTATGTGAATATGAATTCTGCTATACACTGTCACTCTATCAGTATAGTTGTACATGCTGGGTGTGAACTGTGAGGAAGCCTTGTGTCAGGCAAAACAAAGCATGCTGCTGATTTAATATCTACATCAATGGACCAGGATGATGCTACCAATTGTATACTTAAAAGGAAGTAAGAAATGGTACAAGGATAGTTAGTAGAATACCTACAGTATTTGCTAATGCTCGAGCAAATATAAGGGTAGTTTCACGACTAGTTGGCCTGGTGTCAGGATAATGTGACTGGGTGTGGTGTGGTATTTTACCGGGTGTTCGTGGCATGCTATACACAGTGATGGCAGCACTATATCTGCTTCAAGTGGACACCGTCTCCAAATAATTGAAAAACTTTTGGGACGATAAACCCAACAAACAATACCTACAGCATCATGTGGGATTTATGTGACAGCAATGTTCATCTCTATGTTATTGAGTTTGATTGCTCACTTGAATCAGATATATGGTTGCCTTCAATGTTATAACATACCATAAGACTCCAAGTCATGTCATCCCAACTCCTGTCACTGGGCCAACCAGTCATGTAACTACCTAGACAAGTCCCACATAAACAGGCGAGCTATTTTTTCTTAAGATCAGTATTGTCCTCGATTGAATTCCTCGACTTATGTACGTGGAGCCATCACTCCTTCTATTGCACAACCACAACTAGTCTAAAATATCATTTTTAGATGACTCAGATGTGTTTTTAATGAGTTAAAAAGCTAAGTCACATCAGATTTTCAAGAAATTGCATCTAAAACTGGGGCTTAGAGCATTATTTGATAAAATAACACATATATTCATTGTTTGTTTAAACACATCATAGAGACCAATTATGATCATTTTAGTGATGTCCATATATTTGGTGGAGGAAAACCCCAGACAGATGTCTGAGTAGAACCATTATGATAACATTTTCTAGAATTTTACCAAGTAACCTACTGAATCAACATGACTCACTTCAAACATATGTAAGATTTCATACTGGCAAAATGCTGGTCAATTTGAGTGAAGACAGGGCCATCAATGTAGCCTCTTAAGTGTTTCCACAAGGTTTTTCTAAAATGTAACCTAGTGACCTACTTTTTGACCCCTTGTGACCCAGTTACGAACTCATCCAAGATTTCATGTGATGTCCAGATATTTGGTGGAGGAAGACCCCAGACAGATGTCTGTAGTAGAACCACCGGTCCAACACAAGTCAGCTTGAAGACCTACCCACATTATGTCCTTCACCTGGAATGTGACTTGAATCCAAGCGATGAAAGGCTTGGCAGTCAGAGGAGTTACTGATGACTCTCCCACTTTGTCATAGTGGGCCCCCAACATACCTTACTTGTGGCCTCCTTGTGATTGGTGTATAATTTAGGAATGTTAGCAGTCTATATATTTTTAGCAAACGTAATCTTCAAATGACTAAGATTATTACCTGAAAAATGTTATGATAGGAAACATAAAAAATATTTGGCAGCTTTCCATGCCTTATGAATTTTATACCTTCATTATATTCTTTGAAATGGTATATTCCTGTGTAGGTGAATTGTGAATAGACTTTTTCAATTGGCTATTCTGTAGTACATTTCTACTTCCTACTTCTATTTATAGAACCTTTAGGTAATTGGCATTCTTCAGTGTAACATTTTGACATTATTGCTTTTTTGAGGAACCTCAATTTCTTCTAAAAACCTATACATGTATGTTCTGTTAACAAGAGGGCCATGATGGCCCTTAATCGCTCTCCTGATGACACAGGCTTTCAGTAAACTCAAATCTGGCATCAATTAATAAAGAGTTATTTACTTTAGAAATCTTTGGTGAAGATTGGACCATTAGTGTGGCCACTGGGTTGATAACATTTTCTAGAATTTTACCAAGTAACCTACTGAATCCACATGACTCACTTCAAAACATATGTAAGATTTCATACTGGCAAACATGCTGGTCAAGTTGAGTGAAGACTGGGCCATCAATTTAGCCTCGTGTTTCCACAAGGTTTTTCTAAAATGTAGCCTAGTGACCTACTTTTTGACCCCACATGACCCAGTTACGAACTCATCCAAGATTTCATGTAGACAAACATTCTGACCAAGTTTGATGAAGATTGGCCTATAAATGGTTCCTCTAGTGTGTTCACAAGCTTTTTCTAAGATTTGACCTAGTGACCTACTTTTTGACCCCACGTGACCCAGTTACGAAGTCATCCAGGATTTTATGCAGACAAACATTCTGACCCAGTTTCAGGAAGATTGGGCTATAAATGTGGTCTCTAGTGGTTTCACAAGCTTTTTCTAAGATTTGACCTAGTGACCTACTTTTTGACCCCACATGACCCAGTTACCAACTCATCTAAGATTTCATGTAGACAAACATTCTGACCAAGTTTGCTGAAGATTGGTCTACAAATGGGGCCTCTAGTGTGTTCACAAGCTTTTTCTAAGATTTGACCTAGTGACCTACTTTTTGACCCCACGTGACCCAGTTACGAACTCATCCAATATTTTATGCAGACAAACATTCTGACTAAGTTTGGTAAAGATTGGTCTATAAATGTGGTCTCTAGTGTGTTCCCAAGTGTTTCCTAAAATTTAACCTAGTGACCTACTTTTTGACCCCAGGTGACTCAATAATGAACTCATCCAAGATTTCATGCAGACAAACATTCTGATTAAGTTTGATGAAGTTTGGATAAAAATTGTGGCCTCTAGTATGTTCACAAGCTAAAATGTTGACGATGAACAACGGATGCCGAACACCGGACAACGGACGAAGAGGTGTCCATCACAATATAAACTTCATTTTTTAAGAGTTTGCAAACATTTACCATCTGTTAAGATTATCTTTAGTTTTTTTAAAATAAATGAAAAAGAATCAAATATATTTATGAAAATCAGTATTTTTACAGAAACATTGAAACTGGTAATAACAACAGCATGTGTAGTTCAGACCAGGGGCCTAAAATGTGAGAGGTAATCATCTTCTGCCATTTATAAATATTGTTTCATAAGCTTGACTTTATCAGAAAACATTAACCATAGATACGTTTAAAGAACAAGCATCACACATTAATTGATGCAAGTCACAATTGGTATATAATTTTTTGTGCAGACAATATCAATGTATACTATATCTATACTATAACAATACAGGTATGCTATACACCATTTACTGATGTATCTATACTATAACAATACAGGTATGCTTTACACCATTTATCAATGTATCTATACTATAACAATACAGGTATGCTTTACACCATTTATTGATGTATCCATACTATAACAATACAGGTATGCTTTAGACCATTTATTGATGTATCCATACTATAACAATACAGGTATGGTTTACACCATTTATTGATGTATCTATACCATAACAATACAGGTATGCTTTACACCATGTATCAATGTATCCATACTATAACAATACAGGTATGCTTTACACCATTTATCCATGTATCTATACTATAACAATACAGGTATGCTTTACACCATTTATCCATGTATCTATACTATAACAATACAGGTATGCTTTACACCATGTATCAATGTATCTATACTATAACAATACAGGTATGCTTTACACCATTTACTGATGTATCTATACTATAACAATACAGGTATGCTTTACACCATTTATCAATGTATCTATACTATAACAATACAGGTATGCTTTACACCATTTACTGATGTATCTATACTATAACAATACAGGTATGCTTTACACCATTTATCAATGTATCTATACTATAACAATACAGGTATGCTTTACACCATTTCTGTGAACTCGTAAGTTTATGATGATAAGATCAGCAAACAAAAAAATGTTCAAGATAAAATTGCAAAAAAGAAAAAGGTCTAAATAAAACAAACAGCTTCAAAAGCCTTTTCTACCAGTAATCAAAGCCATAACTTAACCATTTATCTACCTGGGTTGTGAAATTATCTTTTGTACACTCTCCTCTTTAAACTACAAACAAGATTTAAAAAAGAAAAACAAGAGCTGTCCACAGACAACATGCTCCACTTTTCTCCGTGATGGATAAGTCCAAAAAAGAAGCATAACTCTGCCAAAATTATTTCAGGGTTATTTGCCCTTTTGAAATTAGTCCCCAATTAGAAAGTGAACATATACTCTAAGTTAAAAGTGAATATCTTTTACAGTTTTCCAGAACCTAATAAAAAGAAAGGTAAGACAATGCCACTAAGAGGGACATGACAATAGCTCCACTGCTTTTCTTTGAAAAGGGGAGCTTAATAAATAGACAGGATAAGATGGAATGTTACAACACAAAACGTTCATTCATGATAAACAAACTTTACCAGGGCTAGGAATTGTTTAGGCTGTAATAGGAGACATGTTATTCTGTGCACAAAATTACTTTTTAAACAAATTTTTCACAGATTTGATGCACAACTGAAGGTTTTATGGGGGGGGTGGGGTGTGTTCATGGAAAAGTTTTACAACTTTCTTACAAATAGTTACCAATGTCATTTCCCTTACTTTGAAAGAAGTTAACACTCATTCAGATATCTAGCTTCTTTTGTGCAGACACAAACTTATCTTTCATCTCATCATTAAATAATGTATCTTTACATGTTCAGTGATGAACTACAGTAGCTTTTTGTTACTTGTGCCTGTGTAAAAGGATAAGTTGCTGTTTATAGACATCATCTGATAGATCATCAGTGTATTCTGCAATCTGTTTGTTACATAACAATTTTTTTTTCATAGAGTTGTGTAAAAAAAATAAAATAATAATTATTTTTTTTCTTAAATCATGACCAACACCTATCTTCTAACAGCTACAATGCATGTCCTACACATCAAAGAGATAGCCCTACCTCCAACATGCTGCACAGCTTAAGTATGTATGCTGACATCTCACAGTTAAATGTTTGAAGTACATCTCTACTAGCAAACTCCTACTCTAATAGCATTTAATGTTTTATACTAAGAGGATTAAAATAGGACCCTAAACACTCAGCCTACTAAGTACAACACTGGTTAGGTTTAGGCAAATAGTGTAGATTTAGATCAGCTTCCACTGTGAGCTTTCAGACCAGATTCTACTCTAAACTAGTTATCAGTGAGAGAATATATACAGCTACTAATATATTTCAATGAAACAGTGTTGTCACTGCTGTCATTGTCACTTTACTATGCCACTACACTACCATAGTATTACATGTGAACTCTCTCGCTTTAAGAGGGAGACTCCCTCTTTTAAGGTTCAATATTATCTTAAAATGACAGGTGTTTTACACATTTTCCGAAAATCTCCCTACTTCGAAACTTCCTTTTTAATTTATATGAAAACAACAAATCTCCCACTTTTCAAGTGAAATTCTCCCACTTTGGCCTCAGAAAAGGGTCACATGTATGCATTATAAAGAAACATACTAAAGTGAGTGTAACCTTGAGTGAAGATATGCAGGCTCAGCAACATTACATTAATATCAACTATAGTCAATTAGTCGCACACCTTGTTGAATGGACATGCTACATTCTGACCCAGACCTAGGAGATGAGAGACTTTGATCCCTTCTAACACAGTGACAGGTAAAAATTGACCCTTATCATTTTGTTAATAACTTATACAAGTGTTTCAGTAAACTTCAAATTAATATGTCATTTGTGACCCACATCACGGGTGTTATCCAGAAAAGCTTAGGGTCATCTTTAAAATAAATGTATAGAAAAATGTTTAAAATAAGAGGTTTTTTTTACTGCAAAATACTGCTATTTTTACTTTAAACACAATTGTATCACCCTGTAAAATGCATTATAAATAAGTTTGTGTCTGCATATATTTAATTTGACTTTGTATCATGTAGTCAGAACTATAGCCCAGGAATATCTGTGAAATGAGAAATAAGGACAAAAAAATCTGCTTTCTAGAAGTTACACAATCCATGAGCAGTCAGTCACAATAATGGCCTAGAAAATCTGTGTACTTATGAGAAAGATTACTGAGGTCAAAAGTATGATATCAAACTGCCAATGCCAAACATCTATATCATGGGGTAATCCACACTGTTTATATTTAATAATAGAAACAAAGTATATAGATTATAGCAATAAACCAAGACTTGACGTGAATCTTATAATTCTTGGTTATAAGTGAGGACAGCTTTGTTCATTTTACATTTTTGACATTAAAAATCTATAGGCTGACATTAATATCTTGTTCATTAAATAAAAATGTGGTAAATTAACCTAAGAAAACAACAACTCTTTTTACTTTTTACTTCATCCCATTGTTGTCTGCTAACAAAATTGACTTGCAAGTATAGAACCATGACACTGTACATGTTAAAAGTGTGGATCAAATTATCACAAAATCAAAGCTGTAAGGATATCCAGAATGCACACTTGTCACTTGTAGAAAAAGAGAAAGGGCTCTGAAAGTTTAAATATTAACAGCCTTATTCTTAATGTTGAAAGTCATTTAGCACATTGGTTTGTATTTCATGAGGAGTCATAATGTCAGGAGCAGACACAGTCTTTTAAAACAAAATAATAATGCAACATATAACAAGTTATGTCAAAAATGCAGACTACATACATAGAAACACTACATACTTTTAATAATCTTTGTATATATTAATACAAGTGCTTTAACACATTTTTAAAGGTGGTATCCACCAGTTTGGACCAAAAATATTTTTCATTTATCATCACAATCAACCATTGCTACCTGAACAGATCTGGCAAATGCTGTTTATTGATGTCCTACATGTACACCTTTCTGAAAAGTGGACCTTAATGCCACAATCGTCTTTTCAAGCAAGTATTTCCTATCTGAGACACGCTGCACAGTTAACTATTTTTAAACTAAGAAAATCACATGACCACTAAGTTTTGGCTCATCCACTTCATTTGTGGTGACGTCAATGTCTATTTTTAGTAGGAATCACACAATCGTTCTCATTAATAGATTCGAAAAGAATTAACATATAACATATAAGTGTTGATTAACGAGTTTCACTGCCCTACAAATGAGATACGGTTGAAAATTGCCAAAACTTAGACTAAAGTATGATTTTTTTCTGCATAAATTATGTGCAAATACCCCAAATAGAGGATAGATATTGTTAGAAATATCAGATATTGGAAAACTGTTGGATACCACCTTTTAGACTCAGTAGCAAAAGAAATCAGATTTTGACCTGACAGCTCCCACATACAAGTTGCTGCATGATTTTTTTTTAATTGTATATCTCAATGTTTGTTTTTCCAGCTTTGCATGCAATAGGTGTTGAAATTTACAATATAATTTCCTGTCCAGGTGGGAGCTAAACTTCAGCAATATTCTCTTAGAATTTGTTTCTATGGTGACTGGGGAAAAGCGTTATCCATTTGATGATATGAATAATGACCTGAACTCTAGAGTGGTACTGAGAGCGAGATATTGTAATATATCACATATTGTTTAATAACACCTTTTTAATCATTGCTGACTAGTCTGAATGAGAACATACAAAAACATTAATTATAAGGAGAAAAATAAAATTGTCTTGATATAGCAGCTTATCAGTTATCCTCTAATGAACAAGACATTTAAGTTCTAAAAATTGGTCAAGAACTGAAAGATATCACATGTTGGGTTTTATGTCATTGTTACTTTGGTGAAAAAATAGTTAATGTAGAAAAAATCTTCTTGCCCAGTGTGACGACTGTTAATGTTAAAAACAAAAAAACTCTTTGGACATGTTTGTGAATGTATGAGAATGATGCTTGTAATGCTGCCTTAACTAATTCTATAAGTAGCACTATAGGTATCTAGAAAGCAGATTAAGGTGGTATCTAACCAATGCTTTGGGGGAACTTTGTCATCCATTTTTGCATAAACCCAAACTTTAGTCATTATAAAGATGATTTTGAACTGTAAAACTGTAAAGTTAGACTGTACTAATCATGAAAAATTAGTCTAAATCTTCAGTCCAACTCTACAAAAAGTGTGATTGAGGTCTCTACTAAAAATAGATATCAATGTCAGAGTGGATTACCTGCATGACTTTATAAAAGAAAGTAGTCACATGGTTTTCTTAGTTTAAAAATAGCTATCTCTGCAGCGTGGTTCAGATAGGAAACATCTGTTTGCAATGACGAGTTGGGATTTTATCTGACTGTTTACGCAGCATCAATGAATAACATTTTGCAAGACCTTTTCAGGTACTAATGACTTTGGATGAGAAAAAAAAGACCAAACTGTTGGATAGCACCTTTAAAAGGACCTTAAATTACTCAGCCGATAATAGAAATAATGACCATCATCATGTCCGTGAGATTAAAGAAAAAAAACAAAAGAACTTCCTACTAAACCTCTTTTGTGTTATACCCTTGTGCAGCAAATTATAAAAACAGAACACAAAAATAACCCAAAAAGCTTGATGACAGAGGTCTGAGTGTGGCATTTTAATTAACGAGATACACGCTTCTGTTTTATTGTTATACATGTTATGAGAGACATAGTGTCAATTGTGTGTGGAAAAGGAAATCTGTACAGTAATTCATGGTGATAGATGAAAGAACATTAGTAAAACATCCCAACAGTTAAACAATCTCTCATTCCATAAATCAAAGACCTGAAAGGTGCCAGGAGTGATGTTCTATTTGTAGCATTTTGACCTGACCATGAAACAGTGACTACATGTCTATGAGGGGAACTTTTCCAGTTGACAAACTTTCCACTGATAGAGACAGTAAAACTGGGACACAAACACACCTGGATGATTACCACCGGTCATCAGACACAGTGTGATAACAACAGTAGTCTCAATGTACTTCTGCACCTTACAATCTTGTCTAAATGTTGATGACAAGCTTTAAATGTGTGTTTTTGATGACTAAGGACATTTCCTCAATTAATGTTATTTACAAAATGTGACATATAAATAGAGTTAGAGAGTATGTGAATATGGACATGATTTTTTTAAAAACAAGAACCATTAAGTTTACGGTCTCAATTGTAATTACTGTGAATGTTTATAATTTTCGACAAATGTTAATTTCCATTGATCCTTCTATACAGTAACATACTGGTCATATATTTACAGGCAAAGGTTATAGAATTGCAATTTTATTTGCATTGGACATACACTTTTTTCAAGAACCTTTCACAAAGACAACTTCTGATAAAAATGCATGCTTACTGCACTTATTCATATGAGAGAACCACCGTCTGAGAAGACAAACACTTCGTTATAATGGCCATGACCATATTGTTAATTATTTAGCACAGTGTAAGACTTTTTCAAAGTGGTATAGGTCCCTTTTTAATTCTCAAGCAAATACAGTTCTATGATTGGTTGGCCCTGTGTCAGGATAATGTGACTGGTTGTGGTATCATGCCAGGTGTTCACGGCATGCTATACACAGTATAGGCAACACTGTATCTGCTTCAAGTGGACACCAGCTCCAGATAACTTAAGTGCTGCTGGTGGACAATAAACCCAATAAACAAAACTTCTGCTTTATTGAACACATAAAAATGAATGGGATATACTTATATCTGCCATGACAATGCCACTTCCTGGATCAACTACTAGGAAGTCTTGTGGTAGGATTGTCACAGGTAAAATGATTTGAATAAATAGAAAAGAACTTGTTTCACATTACTGAGGACTACCCACACATATTACACAAACAACAATTCTATAACCTTAGTCTGTAAAAAAACAGCATTGAAAACATAATGAAGAAGCTCAAGCATATTTTTATTACTTCCTATTTAGCTTACTGTTCACTTGTACCATGCTGCATTCTGTTCAAATTAAAGTCTTAGTTTTTTTGCTCATTTATTTATAAACGTGAAATACAGGCTAAGTAGCAAAAAGTGTAGATTCTGATCAGACAGCTCCCATCAAGGAGCTGGCTATTTGTTGTTGTTTTTTTGCTTTATTTTAATACATCGCAGCAACTAATTATGATCATTATAGCTAGTTGGTGGAGGAAGACCCTAGACATATGTCCAGGTAGAACCACCGGCACACCACAAGTCAGCTGGAAGACCTTCCCACATTACGTCTTTCGCCTGACCGGGACTCGAACCCACACAGTGAGATGCTAAGCAGTCAGTGGAGTTATAATCTGCGACTCTACTAGCGGGTTATTTGGATCTGAACTATTTGCCTAGGCCATATAAGTGATTAGCATGCTTATTAGGGCAAAAGCAATGGTATTTGTGCTACTATAGTCCAATTGTGAGAATTATAAAGACCATTATCATTTGAGTAAACAGCAAACTTTTGTATTTAATTAAGACCATATTTACAATGCCATAACATTTCTCCTCTATTGTCTGAGTTTGACCAGTGTAGTTTAAAAGATCGTTAATTTACAGGAAAAACTAATGTTATAACAAAATTTAAATTAAAAGAAACTGAAAGAAGACGTTTTCATATGATATAATCATAAATTTTATTGTTTGACAAAAGACATTTTTTAATGACATGTATCAGTATACATAAAACTCTGTATTTCAAAGGTAAAAACAAATGAAATTATGTGGTCCTTTAAATTTAAAATAAATAAAATTATAATCATTCACAAAGTTACTGAAGGGGTAAGCATGTATTTCTAACCAAAAAATCTCAAATAACCAAATAAATCATTGGTACCTGGAAAGGTCTTGCAAAATGCTGTTCATTGATGCCAAAGATCTGTGTGAGCAGTCAAGAATAAATCCCCAATCATCATTGCAAACAGGTGTTTCCTATAATTGCCATGCTGCAGAGACAGCTATTTTTTAACTTAGAAAACCATGTTACCACTTACAGGTACCTTTATATAGACTCCTGGGTAATCCACTCTGATAATGATTTTAGTTTTAGCAAAGACCACTAACAAATTGTTATAGAGTTGTAAAGACTGATTATTTAAAGTATTTTTTTCATGATTAGTCTAACAATAAAGTAAGTGTTCAAAATCCTATTTATAATAACTTAAGTACGGGTTTATGCAAAAAGTATATCCAAATTCCCCAAAGCAGTGGTAAGTTATATTGGTATGTGTATATAATTTAGGCAAACTGTCGGATACCACCTTTCAGGCCAAAAAGGCAACCTTCAAAAAATATTGTTAACATACATTTTTGTGTAGATATATTCTAAGGTTGTATGACTGAAATACAGCACTTTGACACAAACCAAAAGAAAACCATTCACCTTGATTTATGTCAGGCTTAAATGTATGTATATACCCTTTAAACTTTAAATCTTAAACGTATACAAAAATACAATTAATTGTAATTCAATATAAAAGGTAACCCAGAAATATAAAATACTTTTCTCATTTCACACATGAAATTGCTTTTGTTTGATTGAACATGATTACAAAATGCTGTAAATTCTGTAATAATGTTTAATTTCTTTCAGATTGAGAACTACATGAAATTGTTATTTTTATTTAAACTTAAAATAAATCTAAGCTTTAAGACAGAATATAATTTCCAAACAAAAATGAAGCTTGTTATCTTACTTGGGTATCTTACTGTCACAACAACGACAATGTGGAAATGTCGTAACTTGTAGGCAAATGCATTGAGAAAGGCCTACTTCAGAGCCAAGATAAGAGCAGAATACCACAATGCTGGAAAATCATGGTGGGGAGGATTTACTTTTACAAAAAAGCCATCCATATCACTTGTTTGTTTTTTTCATTTTATAACATGCTGATATTTACCTTTTACTTCTAAGTGGATATACAAAAATCTTTTGATACAGGCCATTTTTATGCCATTTTGGGGGTCAAAATTTCCCTAATGAGAAAGTAAATATTTTCCCCCAATTTCATCTCAAAATTCCGTAAAAAATTGCTGTTCTTTAAAAAAAAGGAATGCTAGGAACGTTTCATACAAAATTATTACAATCTACATGCGCAATTGGCAAGACATTGTCAGGTAATGTAACATGATAAGTGAAAAAAATGGTGGCTAAAGTGTCTGGCAACAGAGATTGTTTTTTATTGTTAATATTTTCAAAAATATTGATAAGGTCCACAGTTGACACAAAACCAACTATATGTAAGAAAAGAAATATGCTTATTAATGAATTATCAATCATAAATAAAATATAAAAGCCCAATAAAAAATAAATCATTTTTTATTTATGTCAGATTATTTAGCCCATTTTTTGTAATCCTGGACTTAGGAGCAAAAAAATAATTATGGAATAATTCTGTCATCACACTTCAATTTGCATAAAGAAAACATTTTATCTAAAAAAACACTCCTGAATGTTTATGCCAATAGTGGTTTATTCGTCCTTTGGAACATCTCAGTAATTTAGCAAGGGTTATATGGCATATGCTGTGTTCAAATATAAAGGATATCAATCGACTGAGGAAATGGTTTTATTTTTGCATAATTTTTCTACACAAAACTGTTAGTAGTTGAATTACTTCTGCTCATTATTTATTTAAACATAAGAACCATTCTGTAGATGTGATATTGACCTATATGTGAAATGTTGCTGTTCTTACAATACACTGAAATTGATGTGCTAAGTCTGATATGGTACTGTCAAATTAATGTGAATGTCGTATGTGAAATGTGATACACTTTAAGTCTTATCTAACCCTTTTACTTGCTAGAAACACAGTAAGTGTAAGGTGTTTTATATTATTGGGGTAAAATTTTAAAATGGTGCTTCCAGCAAGCAAATGGTAATTGGACAATGGAAGGCCATAAACCAGTTAGTATGTGTGATGTGGACTGGGAGTCACATGAGCTTTCCACAAAGAAATTAGTCAGCTAGAGGTTAAATGAATGCTCTAATCCCTATGACCTCATTGGATACTCAAGCTTGTTCAGCTAGCCAGACCATTAAGTAACCAGTGAGGATGCCTGATACTGTACAAACCAACCTTAAATGCACCTAAACCATAAATACGTATTAAAGGAAGGAAGAAAGTAAGTTAAGAACAGCAATGATGTCCAGATATTCAATAAAATTAAAGACCAATAATCATGTAGATAGGATGCTCTAGTGTAAAAGCACAAAATCATATAACAATTTCACTATTTCACAACCTATTTCACTATTATATAAAAGCAAAGCTGTTTGTAGGCTTGTTTGATGTGATGTGAGCTGGAAAAATCCCATTACCCAGAGCAAGTATCAAACCCACAACCTGATGTCCAAAGTCAGGTGCTCTACTGAGCTACCAGGGCAGACAGCTCATGGGAGCATATGTTAGTAATATTAACAGTTTGGAGAGGATATATGCAATGTGTTTCTACTAATCCTTAACTGCACATGTATGTTGTTATGATGCAACCTGTATGTGTTACCCCTAAAGGTCTAGGGATAGAATTTGGTATTGGCAATAGTTTCCAAACTAAAAATAAGATAGATCTCCATATTAACAAAGATTTCATTTAAAATGCTTGTCTCAAAAACGCTTCCAAGACATGTCTCTACACAGATTTAACAAGTATTCATTCATTCAGCTGTCACCCCTACACGCCATTATACATGACAATTCTACAATAACAAACAGCTTACCGGCGATAATCCCTTTCATACTTCTTTGTAAATTATTGA
Organism: Sinonovacula constricta; assembly: GCA_007844125.1. Taxonomy (NCBI): domain Eukaryota; kingdom Metazoa; phylum Mollusca; class Bivalvia; order Cardiida; family Solecurtidae; genus Sinonovacula; species Sinonovacula constricta. The sequence goes on along the minus strand of CM017559.1, from coordinate 21,989,270 downwards.
CAGCTTTACTTTGTTTCACCGGTACCTGTGAAACAACTTGCGGAGAAGGTTTCTCAGCTTTATCCATGTTTATTACTTCACTTTCAAACTTCTATTGTAAACAAGCAACGTGTATGCTCCGACATGCTATGTGGAGTGACAGTTTGCTTTGCATCGGACGCTTCCTCACGCGATATCGACGAGGGCAAAGTTGACGCGTGCAGAACGAACCAATCAAAAGCTCTATTACAATTACTCTTAGTTCCGGTAAAAGGAGCCAATCAAATCACATTTACGTAGATGTAGTAACTAGGTTGCTAAGGAAGCCTCCATTGTTGTGACTGCATGTTGTCAATATCTCTTGGAGAAATTACAAATTTTGTTCACTGAAATAAACGTTTTCTCTGACAAAGGTAAGTGAATGTCATATTAAAATATTTTGTGTAATATTGGATTTGCTCATTTAATGCGCACACACCTTCTACGCCGAAAAATGGATTGTATACATATGATGTTGGTTAAAATCTACAGTTTGTATTTGAACGTTGGTGCTCCCTCTGGGACCAAAATTGACAAGAATGCCAGCTTTATTTCAGGTCAACATGAAGTTAAAATTATGCATAAATGTCAAAATGAAAACACCAAAGGACCACTTGAAATAGTTCCTAAAGGCTTTAAGCCTCGCACAAGTGTTACTCGATCTTATTCTCTTAGTGTTTTTCATTGATTTTGTATGCTATTGTTTGTTGTTGTTTTTTTCAGTGAGGTTTACATGATAGGTAAAGACTTAAAGGTTTAACTTTATACAACAAATTTATTTACATATTAAGAAGTAGGTAAATAGAACTAATGACTAACATCGGCGTATTTAAACTGTTTAATTGATCAACTAGTTTCTCAGGTCATCATCATGTGTAAAAATCTGCAAAGATCTTAAAGGCTGACAAGGCCAATGAGTCTTCAATTTCACCTTCTATGTGTTTTCGTCCAAACCTACAAAATATGACTAAAAAGACTCAGACAAGTGTTCACATCATGTTTCAACCATGAATTTCTTGCAGATATGATTGTAAACAAATGAGAACTGAATGAAAAAAAATCTTTTGTTTTGTAGTGAGTAAAATGAAGGTATAAATAATAGGAACTTTGCTGTAGTCTAGTTGGTTAATTTTGATTAATTTGCCATTTTGATGAATTTTTTGTTCTTAAAACCTTGCATTATTTAAGCTAAATTTATTAATGTTTGGCAGCCATAGCTTCCAAGTATAATGAAATATGGGTGCCCTTGGCTTAGTGGTAGAGTGGTCGATTTGTAACTCCTCTGACTGATTAGCCCATCTCAGCATTGACAGCTTGAGTTCTAATCGGTGCAAAGAACATTTGTCTGTGGTCTTCCTCAACCAAAAAAGCTGGACGTCACTATAATGAACATTATTGGTTGCTGCGATGTATCTGAAAACAAAACCACATAACAAAATGTCATTATTAGAAAATTATTTCATGGTTATATAAAAACATAAAATTGTAAAAAAAAATGGAATAGGTAATGTGCACTCCACATTCCAGGGGTTCAAAAACTGGAAGTGCATTGTTTAATTTTGTAATGCTTCTAAGTTGATTTCAAATTAATATATTATTAAAATATCAACCTAAACATTTATTTACTGTAAAATTCATGGTCTGTTTGTGAAAATGTAAGGAAAATACCATTTTTTTAAGATTTTTTTTGTCTTCTAGACAATGGCCAAGCTTGTGCAGCCACCAACCCGGTTCACCCACCAGGATTGGACTACATCAAACCTCACAAAGTATGCTAATGCAGAAACAGAGAGAGCTGCTGCAGAGAGACTAGTTGATGAATCAAAGAGACTCTCAGATGAAACACAAAAAAGAACTGAGAAAACTCAGAGAGATGTTAACAAAAAGTTTCGTAAGTATATTGAAACAACCCTGGTAGTAATTGTTTTAAAACAAACAGTGAATAAATATATGTTGTCAACAGAAGTCGTATTAAGAAGCACTATTATTCTGCCTACATAAATTGATTGATATGCAGATATATGTTGTTTCATTTATGCCTGATTCTTTTCCTTAGACACATTCACCTGCATTCAAACACACTTTAATTCTATATGCTCTAAATTATATAAAGGCACTGCAACTAAAAAAAGATAATGTTGGCATTTGTGTAATTATATTGACACGTCTTAAAATTTAAATTAAATAATTTTTTTGCAACACAATTTCATAATCATTCTCATAACTAACTCATTATACCATTCATTTATAGAACAAAGATTAGATGATATCCGATACTGGAAACAAGAGCTTGACGACAAACTTGCCAGCATAACCACTGAGATTGACAATCTGCTGGCCTTCAAGACACGTGTTGAAAAAGCATTGGAAGCCACCCATGAGCCCCTTCATATAGCACGCCAATGCTTGGTGAACAGGGAGCGGCGACGTGGCATTGACCTGGTGCATGATGACGTTCAGAAGGAGCTCATTAAAGAAGTGGAGTCTATTGAGGGTGTGCAGGCTCTCCTCAGAAGATCACTAGAGCAGGCAACTGAACAAGTCAGGTAAGTTTTACTGTTATCGGTGGGGGAAGACAAATGTCTATGTAGCACTGAACAGAACTGCAGGCCAGCTCTCAGTATTATTGCCTTAAAACTTGAAACCACACGTTCAGGGCTGAAGTGTTATGAGTTGACAACTTTGACAGCTCAGCCACATTCACTTTCTACCTTTTTTATATAATATATTCTGAAATTTTTATAGCGGTTATATACTAATGCATACATGTAAACTTTTTTCTGAGGCCAAAGTGGGAGAATTTCACTTGCAAAGTGGGAGGTTTGTTATTTTCATAACAACAAAGAAGAAAATTATCTATTTGCAAGTAGGGAGATTTCTGAAAACATGTAGAATACCTCTCATTTTCAAATAATTTTGAACCTCAAAAGTGGGGGTCTCCCTCCAAAAGTGGGAGGTGGGAGAGTTAACATGTATGCTAATGTTGCGCTAAAGATAATTTATACAGGCTTAAATTATCAGAATTAAGTGCCCAATTTTTTAAAAAGATTTCTTACAGATTTTCATGTTCTTGTGCATGGCAAGATGTATTATGTGAATGTTTTTGAGCTTAATGTAATCAACTAATGTTCTACATGCTGGAATAATCTTATTGATGAGCAAACTGTAATTCACAATTCTTGCAGCATATTAAACTGAATTCAAAGTATTGTTTCATTAACTTTCAGATTAAACAGGAAAGCCAAATTCCAACTGGAGAAGGATTTGAAGGACAAGTTTTCAGTTCTCTCCATTGATGAGTATTGTGAACAACTGAAGAATAATTCACCTGACATTCGTTTCAAGGAAGGGACTGCCAAAATTGAAACAAAGTAAGAATCACAGTTTATAATTTGTAATCAGATAAATAAGAATTTTTAAGAATTATGCGAAATTCTATTTGGCTGTTTTCTCAACACATGGTTTGATGAGAGATATCTCCACACCCCACTCCACCCCACACACCTCCACAATACTTTAATCAACATAAAAGCCCCACATTATGGAGATTTTAGCTTTAAACTTGTATCATTGTTAATCTTAAGCATCTAATTGGTCAGAATTATTTTACTTTTATTTGATCTTAGTAATAACACTAAGGAACTGCCTCAGATATGAGATTCAATTCCTAATAAAATACTTAAAAACTTCTTTGCTTCTAGTTCCATGTGCCCAAATCTATTGTACGGAGACTCGCGTTACACTGTCTGTGTTTCTTCTAGTTCCATGTGCCCAAATGAATTGTACCCAGACTCACGTTACACTGTCTGTGTTTCTTCTAGTTCCATGTGCCCAAATCTATTGTACGGAGACTCGCGTTACACTGTCTGTGTTTCTTCTAGTTCCATGTGCCCAAATCTATTGTACGGGGACTCACGTTACACTGTCTGTGTTTCTTCTAGTTCCATGTGCCCAACTATTGTACGGAGACTCACGTTACACTGTCTGTGTTTCTTCTAGTTCCATGTGCCCAAATCTATTGTACGGAAACTCACGTTACACTGTCTGTGTTTCTTCTAGTTCCGTGTGCCCAAATGTATTGTACCCAGACTCTCGTTACACTGTCTGTGTTTCTTCTAGTTCCATGTGCCCAAATGTATTGTACCCAGACTCACGTTACACTGTCTGTGTTTCTTCTAGTTCCGTGTCTCCTGAAGATTGGCAGGATTTCTCACACAAGAACATTGAGAAGGCTGAACGTGAACGACAGAGCTCCGTGGATCTGCGCTCCCTTGTTGATGGAATTCTGCAACAGACCTCCAATGACATGCGTAAACAGTGCAGTGAGGTCAATGTGGCCTTCAACAAGAGAATTGCTGAGTGCAAGGACACCAAGAGCAAACTGGAGGATCATCTTAACAGGGTAAGGGTTGCAATTATAAATATGAGATATGAAGATGTTTTGCAGGGCTGGGGTCAATTCCGATTTTCAAATTCCAATTCCAATTCCACCCTGATTAAAAGTCTCAGTTCTAGTTCCAATTCCAGTACCTACTGAATAGATGAATTCCAATTCAATTCCAATTCAGATAAACTCAGTTCCAATTCTGAATACAGATTTTTAAACATTCATCCAGACTATGTTTAACTTACTATTGGATGTTATAATTATATGCATCAAAAGATCATGAAAGACTTGAAGATCATTTTTTCAGTTGCTTTATTATTACACAGTGTGACATTTACAAGTACATAACTACATATAACAAAAATTGCATACAACATCAGTAATGTGCATAATGCTCTGGATCACAAGATAAGAGTACTTTGATTGAAAGGTGTACAATTTACCACAGTTGTGCCTGCAATTGACACCTCCCCATAGGCTCAAATGCCAGGTATCATGATTGAGAAGACAGCTATAAGCACTGATTCATGATTATCTGAATGATGTAACAGAACTTTAAAGAAAGTATGAATTGATGGAATTCAAAATGAAATTGGCAAATTCCACTCTATAAATATGTGAATTCCAATTCCAGTCTCTTAAAAATAATCAATTCCAATTCCACATTGTATTGAAAGTTAATTACATAAATACCCTTTGGCGATCAGGGTGATAGTGGATACATTGTCAACCTAAGAAGTAGAAACGATTGACAATGTCCACCATCACCTGGACAGCCATGAGATATGTATTTTGTTACAACCAAAAAGACCTAGTGTCAGCTTTTCTAGCCCATACTAGTTAAGGTTTTTATAGTAAAAAGTAAAAACGACAAAACAATCCAGTTTCTTATTTTACCAACAGTTACTAAGTTTATTGCAATAAACTGCCAATTGATTTGTCATTAGTTTGTGGTCATGCATAGATATACATTGTTGTCTGTGTTTCTTTCTTACAGATATTAGTTAACGATTATGGACTCTAATGAGCATTGTCGTATGTTAACATATGATAACAGTATTTTATGAAATAAAGAAAGATTTGTCCATCACTACATTGTAAACCTAAAAACATTTCAGGAGGGAATTTAAGCAGGAAATTATTAACTTTGTTAAATGTTAGAGGGAATGGGTAATTAGTAAAGAACCTTTGAAATCAGAAACACTGTGAAAGACATTTTCAGGAACACTGAACAGTGCAAATATAATATGCTATAGACAATTGTATTGTATATGGGACAACAAAAATCATAACTTCATAAAAAACTGTTATCACCTGATAACCACATACAGTAAAATTATGTTCATTGTAATATTCACAAAGCTTTGGTGTCAGTCATTCTAGCACTCCTTATGTAGCGGGAGGATGTCCTTCCTACAAGTAAATCTGTTCTGTAAAACAACTTCCCCCTCTCTCTGACAACTTATATTAGGATTATTTTCTTGTTTTGACATTAGGTCACAGGGGAAAACACCCCCTCATGTGACAAAAAAAAAGATAAAATTGTTGAAAAGAGGTGCTTGGGGTTTATTACAATGATACCTGTTATTAGCGTTCGTAATCTTAAATATCTTAACAATATGCCTACTGACCGTTATTATGAGTATGCCATTTTTAATACACAACCAAACACTCATGTGTATGTGCTTAGTACAGTTTAATAACCTGTGACAAGGACAATATCCTGACCAACCACCGGCTGCAATAGCTCAAGTGGTAGAGCATCTGCTTGCGGATCAGGAAGTCACGGGTTCAAACCCCGGCTGGTTCAAACCAAGGACTTTAAAGTTGGTAGTAGTGGCTTCCCTCCTAACACTCGGGCCTAAGGGGACAGCATTACATGTGACTCATCGTTCAGTCCCTGGGCACCTCATAAATGCCCCTGTGCTATACTGATAGAAATGTTGCTGCACAGTATCGGCAAAAATGCTGGCAAATCCCATCCCATCTCTGCAACCAAGCATCATTGTACATATGTCTAATCTTTTTGGTGACAATCTTAAATTCTTAGCCAGTCTTTGAGTCGCATAAAGACTAAACATTCAATGAGATCCATCACCATAGATGGAAGATTGCATTCATAATGACCATAAGTGTGCGCAGGGTACATCGAATCAATCATCGATATGTAAATAAATAACCACCCAGGCATACTATTTATATATTGCTGTGTCTTTCCTTGGCAGATATTATCATGTTATATATACATACCATCTTTTATTAATACTGTTATCTTTCCTGTTATCAGGTGATTGCCCAGATAAAGGAACAAGAGGAGAACATTGCCCGTCTTCAGAAGGCTATTCAGGACAAGGAGCAGCCCATGATGCTGGCGCAGACCCGTCTTGACACCCGCACACACCGACCCAACGTGGAGCTGTGTCGTGACCCTGTCCAGTACCGTCTCATTCAGGAAGTTCATGAGATTGAGGGCTCAGTAGCTGGGCTTCAACAGAGGCTGAACGAGGCCGAAGCATCTCTGAAGGGTCTGATCCGCAACCAGCTGTCCTTGGAGGATGATATCGAGATCAAGTCAAACACACTCTTCATCGATGAGGTTGAATGCATGGGCATGAGGAAGAGTATCAATATTCAGAATTTCTAGGAACTCTTGGGGTTACATACAACTGCCCTCTTCATTTCCAATTGTCGACATTGTCAAATTGTTTATAAAATTGTAAAGAATATAACCAAACTGTTTTGATACTAAATAATAGCTCATAAAAGTTTGTTTTTATCATAGAAAGAATGGTTCCTTTTTTATTTAAAAAGATAAAACATAAAGGAAACACTTGTTTATATTCAGAAGGATATGCACACTGTCTTTTGTATAAAAAACTGTGTATGTTTTGTATATTCAACATACTATTAGATGCTTTTGTTATGGGGTACTAAAACATAGCAAAACGACTGAAAGGTGTGGTTATGTTACATAAATATGTAATTTGAAATACTTTTTTAATGTTGAATGTATTTTTTTTCTATTCTAGTGTCTCTAAAATTTATTTAAAAAAAAGGACCAAGAACTTGTTTGACCATATCTTTGTGTAGTTGAGATTTGCGAAATGTATGTATATTGTTTATTGTTAGTGTGTTATTATGTGCATCGCATGAATGTTTTCTATACAAAATATGTTATATTCATTCATTTTACTATACATACATGCACATTTTATGCCCTTCTTGAAGGAGAATTGTGATATTTTTATCTTATTTACAGTATTTGCATATTATTCCCTATCTGTTGCTTAAGTGTCCCCTTCCATTGTTTCTTTTTAATAGCAAAACCAGTTTACACTCATTTTAATAATTATTACACATGTTGATGAATATTCGATTTGTTAGTTATTATCATTTTTATGATGTGTGTTATATATGTAGCACAGATACATGTAAAAAGACATTTAAGCTTTTTAAAATATAAAAGAACTGTGTTATGTTTATTAGAAGTATCAAATTATAACATCCTGAGTGTCGTAAGCTGGAAACACTGTGTATCAGTTTCAATAAATATTGACATGCACATCTAAAGTTACTTTTTTTATTTCTTGCCAAACACCCCTGAAAAATACTTTATGACCCTAATAGTGTAAATTAAATACTGATAAAGTAAGGGCAGCGCTTAAATTGTTGGCCTCAGATACACAGCTAATCCATGTGACATCTAAAATCACAAATTTGTTCTTACTTTTCGCTTGGCTTGCATGTGAAATACCTTTGTTCTCTGCCTTTTTAGAGTTTGGTATATGTTGCAATGCTCATAGGACTTTGTCATATATTCTTATTGTGTTTACTTTTTTTCCCAGTTTATAGCTTTCACATTCTTCATGAAAACACTTCTTGAAAACTTAATGGCCCTGTTCTGAAAAGTGCATTTTATTGAAAATATCTAACATTATCACTGAACATATGGCCTGCATTTTGACAAAATGGCTCCTTGGACAATTTTTAACATCATATAAAAAGCACAAGAAACTAGCAACATAGTTTGAGATGTTTATATATCAACGCCTTGATAAAGGTTGCTGTAAAAATGTGTAGGCAGTGTATGCTTCTGATGTATACTGTTTGTGGCATGCATATATATTTCATTTTCTATATTCTTATTAAATTTGCACATATAGATATATTGGTTTTAAAAAAGTGTTCTTTAGACGAATGTTCTGAATGCACACACACAAAAAAACGGACTGATGTTTTAACATCTTTGTCATGACTATAACATGTATAATGCTCAAACAGAGTTCATTTCTGTGAGAAGTGAATGCATTTGTAAAAGCCAAACAAACCAAAGACTTTTTTAGAAAATGTGAAATATAAACATACACCTAAAAGAGTGCCATTAGTAACTGTTAAAATGCAACCATCACTGTGATGATATCTGTTTAAGAAACATAACTTTGTATCCATACTAGTAATACAGTAATATAGGATTACTTCCCTTTACACATATCTGTAGAAGTATACTCATTATATATATAGTTAACAATGCCTCTAAAATAGCCAGTTAGCATCAGACCTCTGTGTAGTTCACTTGTGTAATTAAAGTTTAGAAATAGATGTTCGGACTTTGTTATTCTGTTAATATCCATGACACAAACAATAACCTGGTGACATAACATGGTGTCAGAAATATAATTTGGATTTATTTAAGTGCATTTATGCCAAATTCATTGACAGTTTGAGTTGGACATATATAATAGCAAATAATAATATCCAAAGTGTCAGCCATATTTGTAGTGCAATAATGGATTTATCTGGAATTCCAACACCAGTCATTGACTGGAAGTCGAACAATCTGCCATTGGAATGGAAAAACTTTAAAGAACATGCAGAGCTCATTTTCAATGGTGCGCTCAACTCAAAGGACGAGCCAACAAAATGTACATACCTCCTGCTATGGGTTGGTCAAAAAGGGCGAGATGTACACAAATCGTGGAATCTAAGTGCTGATGACTCGAAGAAATTGGACACATTGTATCAAATGTACGAAAAACATGTTGAGCCAAAGTGCAATAGTGTGTTCAAACGATTCCAGTTCAACAACATTATACAAGGATCAAACTCAATCGAAGACTTCATTACTCAATTGCGAATTTCAGCAAATGATTGCAAGTTTGCCAATCAAGAGGAAATGATCAGAGACAGAGTGGTAATGGGAGTCACCTCGAGTAAGATTAGAGGAAAATTGTTGAACGAGGGAGAAAAGCTAACATTAGATAAAGCAATCGGAATCGCACAATCTTACGAGTATGCACAAGCCCAGCTGCGCTCTATGGGTGAGCCAACTAACCAAGCTTCTGTCGATGAGGTCCAGCCGGGAAGACGTGGGCAGCCAGCCAAGAAGGGCCGAGCGTCACACGCTAGAGGGGACACCGTCAGACAAAAGAAGCCAGCGGAATGTGACCGATGCGGATCACACCACAAACAACAGGACAAATGCCCTGCAAAGGGAAAGCAATGCCTCAAATGCAAAAAGCATAATCACTTTGCAGTCAAGTGCAGAACAGTTAAAAAAGTGTTGGAAGTCGAAGAGGACAGTGATTGTGATACCTTTAGTGTAGGATCAGTTGTAACTAAATCCAGCAAACAGGTATGTGCTGATTTACAGGTGGGCCCAAATAAAAGTTTAATACAGTTTAAGCTTGACACTGGCGCATGCTGTAACATCATATCAGAGACAGAATTTAAACGTCTCAAGGTCACTGCCCCACTCCAGAAGCCTAAAGCTAGGTTACTTGCTTATACCGGTGCAGAGATAAAGGTCTTAGGCACAATCAGGTTACATTGTAACTATAAGGCCAAGAAACAAAATGTAGAGTTTTACGTTGCACGAAACAACAAAAACTCAATCTTAGGATTACAGTCATGTCTTGATTTTGGTTTGATCAAAGTAGCATTTTCTGTAAATCCAGAAGCCCCTATGACAAAGGAGACTATTTTGACAGAGTACAAAGACGTATTCACAGGTATTGGTCGTTTACCAGGTACCAGTTCAATCCAAATAGACTCAAACCACACACCTGTAGTACATCCACCCAGACGAATTCCTGTTGCAATGCAGGACAAGGTCATGAAGGAACTCCAAAACATGGAGAAAGCTGGTATTATTACCAAGGTCAACAAACCGACTAGCTATGTAAATAGCATGGTGGTGGTTAATAAGCCGCATTCCGACAAGGTGCGCATTGTCATAGATCCCAAAGACCTAAATAAGGCAATAAAAAGACCTCATTATCCGACAAAGACACTGGACGATATACTTCCACAGTTAAAGTCAGCAAAATACTTCACAAAACTTGATTGTAAATCAGGTTACTATAGTGTAGTTTTGGACCAAAAGTCTTCTTATCTGACTACCTTCAACACTCCCCAAGGTCGTAACAGGTATTTAAGATGTCCAATGGGTCTCAAGTGCAGTCAAGATCTATTTCAGCAGAAAATAGACGAATGCTTAGAAGGCATTTCAGGTTGTGCAATCATAGTTGACGATCTGTTAGTGTATGGACAGACAATACATGAACACGACTCGAACTTGAGAACTCTCATAGACAGGTGCCGAGAGAAAGGCATCAGGTTAAATGAGGACAAGCTCATTGTAGGAGCCTCTGAGGTCAAATACTTTGGACACATAGTCTCAGCTGACGGACTGAAACCCGACCCAGAGAAATGTAGAGCAATTCGGGAAATGGAACCCCCGAGTGACAAATCTGAGTTAAAGACGTTAATTGGCATGGTCACTTATCTGTCTAGATATGCACCCCATTTGTCACAAACTATGCAGCCATTATCAGAGCTGTTGAAGAATGACATACAGTTTTCATGGGAAGAGCCACAAATTAAGGCATTCCAAGAGATCAAAGACATATTGACAGCTAGTCCAGGTCCAATATTGTCATATTTTGATCCAGACAAGACCTTGACATTACAATGTGACAGCTCGCAGCACGGCTGTGCAGCGACATTGATGCAAGAAGGCAAACCCATTGCTTATGCAAGCAAGACACTGACTAGTACTGAGAGAAACTGGGCTATGATAGAAAAGGAATTACTTGCCATAGTGTTTGGCATGACGAAATTCAGACAATACGTCTATGGAAGACATGTCATTGTTGAGACTGACCACCTACCGTTGATAAGTGTGTTTAAAAAGTCACTTCATAGCGCCCCAGCCAGATTGCAAAGACTCTTATTAGCCTTACATGGTTATGATCTAGAGCTACACTACAAATCTGGAACTCAAATTCCCGTAGCTGACACATTGTCTAGGAAATTCCTCCCAGACACGTACCCTGAGATTTCAGAGAACTCGAACCTTCATGTTCATTTTGTCACAAGGAATTTGCCGTACACAAGTCAGAAATTAGTCGAAATAAGGACTGAAACGGACAAAGACGAAGAGCTATTGCTCCTGAAACAAGTCATTTTGCAAGGTTGGCCTGACAAACGCAAACAGTGCGATCCACGGTTGATCGATTATTGGACTTATCGAGACGAACTCAGTGTTGTAGACAACATTATCTACAAAGGTCACAGACTTGTTATCCCTAAGTCTTTGAGAAACGCAATGCTGACATTGATTCATAAAGGTCATGCAGGTCAAGAGCGTAGTATGAGACGTGCTAGAATGACAATGTTCTGGCCAAATATCTCCAAGCACATCATTAGTCATGTTGCTAAGTGTACAGTGTGTGCAACACACCAAAGGTCAAATCAGAAAGAGCCTTTGAAACCCCATGACGTACCACAATACCCTTGGCAAGTTGTAGGTACTGACGTTTTCACGTTTGACAACCAAGATTACTTGATAGTATGTGACTATCTGAGCAATTATTTTGAAATGCAAAAGCTCAGCAATACAAACAGTCAGACTATTATCAAAGTCATGAAGACTTGGTTTGCAACACATGGCATACCTGAAAAGATAGTGTCGGATGGTGCATCATATTACACATCACAACAATTTCAGGAATTTGCTATTGAATGGGACATACAGCATGTAACTTCATCTGCTCAATATCCCCAAAGTAATGGCCTTAGTGAGTCATGCGTTAAGAAAGCCAAGAAGTTGCTTAAGAAATGTAAGCAAGATGGTTCTGATCCAATGATATCTTTACTGGAATTACGAGCCACACCTATGGCCATTGGTTACTCTCCATGTGAAATGTTGATGGGTAGAAAAATACGCACATTTTTGCCAATAGCACCCAGTCAATTGACACCAAGTACAGTGCTTCACAGCAAAGTAAGGTCAAAGCTTATTTCACAGAAAGCTGATCAAAAGCGAAAATATAACAGAGCAAAACAGTGAAAGATCATACACTGTAAAGACCCCAGATGGAGGGCAATATGTTCGCAACAGGCGACATTTGCAGAAAATCCCTGTCAGTTCACCTGCAAAAGCAAAACCACCAGGTGAATCACTAGGTACGCCCCTGGAATCAGCCAGTCCCTGTAAACCTAAACTGTTACAAACAGAAACACCACAAGTCCCTTCCCAGCAGCGTGCCAGTGTCATTAGTAACCCTACTCCCAGCAGCCCTATTCAGCCACCTGTATCAGCATGTACTGATAAGCCGCCAGAGAACACCCAAACACCATACATAACAAGGTCTGGTCGGCAGATTAAACCAAGAAAAATAGAGTCAATGTAATTATGTAGCAATTTATTTCCCATTAGTTGTTGGAAAATTGTTAATTGGTGAGAAATTTTTGATAAAAGGACATACCAAATTATTTTGTGTTGATAATTAAGAGGCTTAATCTACAGAACTGACATAGTTATTATTCAAAAAGACACAATCAGTGAGCATAGTTAGTTTTCCCACGAAAAGGTACACTGGACTATCAACATTCTGATAAACACCTGTGGAGAAAGTGTTTCCTATGTGTTAAAAGTACAAGAGCCACATTTTCCTTTACAAATGATTTTTTTTTAGTGTTTGTTACTTTGACAATTAGAATCTTATTGTATTCATATATATCTAATACTTTTTAAAGAAAGGGAGATGTGATGATATCTGTTTAAGAAACATAACTTTGTATCCATACTAGTAATACAGTAATATAGGATTACTTCCCTTTACACATATCTGTAGAAGTATACTCATTATATATATAGTTAACAATGCCTCTAAAATAGCCAGTTAGCATCAGACCTCTGTGTAGTTCACTTGTGTAATTAAAGTTTAGAAATAGATGTTCGGACTTTGTTATTCTGTTAATATCCATGACACAAACAATAACCTGGTGACATAACAATCACATGACTAGTATTCAAACCTACAAAAAAACCCTCGCTATGGTTGTTTCTTTTTTTGTACTTTATCAATCTGGTATTACATACCTACTTTCTCAAGTCTTTAATGAAGAGAATAGATGTAGTTGTAAGTTGGAAGGTTGTATTTGTTCACCTTGGCAAATGGAATGTGTTTTTTTTTTGTCTACCTTGCTAGATGTGTTGGAAAGAAGAGGAGGGGTACACAGTTCCACCTGTGCATATTTCACTGAGGGTATTCATCATTTCCGATAAATGATAGGCGGTTTGCCACCATTATCACTGCTTACCCTCTGATGTTGACAAGCAACCAGGATGTCAAAAAGCAATTCTTTGTGGATTTTGATTCTCTTCTCCAATTCATCCCGAACACAGATACACTTATAGTACTTGGAGACGTCAATGCTCAAGTCGGCAGGGACTATGACCTATAGAAGGGAGTTACTGGAAAGCATGGAGTAGGGAAAATGAACAGCCATGGACTTCTGCTGCTGAGAAAATGTGCTGACCATGGTTTAGTCATTACAAATACAGCCTTCTGACTAAGTGACAAGTACAAGACCACATAGATGCACCCAAGGTCCAAGCATTGGCACCTCTTAGACTACTCATAGACTACTTCACTCACCAAAGAAATAGCAGAGACATATATTCTTCCAAAGCCATGCGCAGTGCAGATTATTGGACAGATCAAAGATTGGTCAGAGCTAAACTCTATCTCCACATAATGCCATTGCATGCTAAATATTGAAAAGTAAGTAGGCAATCTTCAACACTGGAAGACCTCCATCACCAAGATTCCTCATAAGCTTCCAATCTAGATGAAAAGCCAGAAGCTATACGTCCTCTCAGTGGTTGGTCAAATGACAATAGAGTCAATTTAAAGATATTGAGACTGAAACCACAAACTCGGTGCTAGGTCCATGAGGACTGGTTTGATGAGCATGATGCAGAGATCCAGAAACTGCTAGAAGAAAAGCACAAAACTTTTTTTGGAAAGGCAAAATTTACCAAACTGCCATTCGCAAAAAGACAAGTTCAAGCACTATCATATGAAAGCTCAAAGAGAAATTGGTGCAATGCATAAACATTGATGGGACAAGAAAGTCAATGAACTTCATTCCTATGCACAAAACAACAATTTTTAAAGGCTTTGCTGTGCTACCAAGGCTATATGTGTCCCCAAAAAGGCATCAGCACCTCTCATCTAAGCAGATGGTTCAACTACAATGAAAGACAAAGAGGGTATCAGTTCTTGATGGCAGGAACACTTAGTCAACTCCGTAGTCGACCCTCAATTGTCAACCAAGAAGACCTTCAATGGAAGAGCTCCAGAAGGCAATCAAACAAACAAATTGTGGCAAAGCACCAGGAAAGGATGGAATTTTAAGCCTTCCATGACATATTCCTGACTATCTAGGACACAGAAGACATCAAATCTAAGGGATACGACCATTGTTTCCCTTTACAAAAGAAAGGTGTCAAAATCAGATTGCTGTAATCACAGGGGAATATTGCTTCTATCTATCGCTGGTAAAACCCAAGCTCGAATCCTGTTAAATCATCTCATCAGTAATATCTCGGAGACATGTCTTCCTGAAGTCCAGTGTGGATTCCGTACCAACTGAAATGTTTTTTGTTGTGAGACGGATTCAAGAGAAATGTATTGAATTAATGTGCTTATATGTCAGTATTAATTGTCCTCACAGAAGACATGACAGGACAGTAACTCTTAAACGGCGAGTATACAGACACATTCGATATCTCTAATGGAGTGAAAAAGGGTTGTGTTCTTGCCCCAATGGAAACAGAATAAACAACACTGGGCCAAGAAAACAACTCTATTTCACTCCACTGGAGATATCGATGTGTTTTGACCTTGGTATCTACATCAAGTACCGCACAGATGGATCAGTGGTTGATCTTCATCGTCTGAATGCGCGAACAAAGACCATTGAGAAACTCTTCATTGATGCCCTATTCACATGCGCACTCATGGCACACAAGAAGGAACATTTACAAATCATCCCAAAACAGCTTCTTCAGACTCCTTCAAGCTCTTTGAGTTGACAATTAGGTTAGGAACGATTGTGGTGCTATTCGAAGCAGCAATCTATAAGCCAAAGCCAGTTGGGTAGACGGCACCCAAATGATATGTGTGGACAACTTCATATACATTGGTAGCAACATGTCCTTGGATGGTTCACTTGACAAAGAAATTGCATTCTGAATCCAGAAAGTCTGCCAGGTACTTGGTAAACTACGAAAGTCTTGCAAAGAAAGAGCATTACCTTATCAATTAAGATCAAACTGTTTAAAAGGCCATAGTTCTGTCATTCCTGCTGTATGGTTGTGAAACATAGACATTGTACAGATGGCATATAAAGGTAGAGCAAATGTAATGCTGCAACTCAAATAGAAGAGTATTAACATTAGGGTTAAAATGATTAAAAACTGAGGGCTGAGAGTTCGAATCCCAGTACTGGCATTTTTTTCATCACTCTATCAGAGGAAGAATAGTACATATGTAGTTTTTTTTATTATTATTATTTTGTAAATTATTTTTAATGAATGATTTGTGCTGAATTTGATAACAAATTTATTACCTGATATATTCAAAGTCTAAAAAAAATAAAACTATGTGGTGAAATTATTTTATATTTTGCAATATGTACCAAAATACTTTACAGAACATTCTGAAATAAATTGTTTGGCTATAAAGAGCTCGGTGATTTTTTTAATAAGGCACAGTCAGCAGAAAAAATGGTAAAAATCATCACAAACGTGTTGAATTTGTAAACCATTTATTACATATTTGAGATAGTTAGAGTCAAACCAATCAAGTAACATGCTTTGTTAGTTTGTCTTAATCTTTAATTTGTTTCCTAATGATACTTTATAGCAAAACACTTCTCATAAAAAGGATGTAACATAATATTTGGAGTTTTCTTATTTCTGAAAAGGAGACACCTTAAATATTAATTTTAGAAGTAAAAAATACACTTGGATGGGGAATTTTTCTTAAAATTTGACATACACGTCATCATTAAAGTATACAACACGTTAGTTGCGTTAATTTTCATATTCTGTATATTGTCTGTTACACTTGCTTTACCTAAAGTAGCTTGAGCTAATCTAAAATGGTATGACATCAAATCACAAGATTTTAAAATGCTGCCAACGACAGATGAGCATGGAGGTCACGATCCAACAAAGCAACAGAAGCTTTTGATAGGAATAGAATATTGGGTCTTGCTGCTGCCAGTGAGAGATGGCACAAAGCGCCATCATTTACAGTTCAGGACATGGACCATTGTTGCAACGTTTACAGCCGCCTCTGCGCATCCAACTTTGGCCTGAGAAGCCATATGCGGCACCATAGATGAGATGAAAGCACAGATGATAAAAAGAGGCTTAAAATCAAGATAATGTAATAGGTATCGTGTGGCAACGAATTTGATGTTATCATACAATGTGCAGTTTCCAATGGAAAAATTGTTTCCGATTAAAATATTGTAAGTAATTTTTGCGCCAAATGTGCCAAAACGCGCCCCAAAACAGTCTACAAAACTAGAACAAATTGCAATCAATTATAAATATATCACATCATACGTTGCCATAATTGACAACACGATTAAATTAAACATCCTTTAAGTAAGTTACAAAAAAAATATATATCTAGACAAGACGATACTACACAATTAAGTTCTTGGTATAAGGTCGTTACATTTTAATTACATACAGACGTTCCGGGCCAGTAGAACGTAAGAGTACTTGAAAAATAGTAAAATTGTGCGAAAAGAGAAAAACTACGTATGCTGTGTTTAAAAAATGTGTAACATACCCATGAAAAGAAACTTGTAAGAAACTGAAATAATAATAAAAATGTGCTTTAAAACACAATGTGTGTACATTTGCTTTAAATCCTAACAATTACTAAATGAAGAAAACCGGAATTGAAAAAGTATCATCTGCCCACAAGAGGTAGATCTATAGTCAACCAAATCAAAGCGCTATTAGGGCGGGTCAGTTTTTGAAAATCTATGTCTATTTTCTACTGAAATGCAATGAGTAGATCACTGGTTCTCCTCATTCTACAATTGCAGCCAAATGCGGAAGGGCTACATAGAGATACATGTGTCGTTTTAAATGGTGGATGTCTCCTACAGTATACATAAACAAAACTTTTCCCACTTCTACTTCTGCTCATAAAAAGGAAAAAATGTTTCCCGATTCTAATTTTTCTTAAGTGGAAGTCTCATACAGAAGGGATGTATGAAAGTCAATTAATTCATGTTTTTATTAGCTATTAAAGCCTCATGAAGAAGTGCAACATGTAGAACTAAGTTTATGTTGTTTTTGTTTTTTTTCTATGATAAAATAATTTTACAGAAGGAACACATAAAGATCCAAATTTCAATTTCTTTAATGATAATTTAAGCGCAAAGAGGTCTCCGTAAAGATGTTGAGATCCACTGATGGTGTTTTTTCATCAATGACAGAGGCCCCCATCAACAGGGCCACCCGGATGGCCATGTGGGCACCCATGGATAGCGCTATTTCTACAATACCGAGGCCTCTTTAAATATGGCCAGATGGAGATCCATTGATGATGCTATTTCATCAAAGATAGAGGCGTCCATCAACTATGTGGAAATCCCTGGATTTTTTCTTAAATGTCGAGTCCTTTTTCAAAAGACCCTTGTGAAGATCCCTGGCTGGAACTTTTACTGCAACGTTTGAAGCTTCATTCAATAGGGCCATGTGGAAGTCGGTATTTCTATCACGATAGAAACCTCATCCAAGAAGAAAATGCGAAAACCCATGAGTGGCTACATTTCTTCAAAGAAGGAAACCTCTTACAGACAAACAGGTAGGCTTCATGCTGAACAATTTGTTTGTTGTGTTTATCATCACACCAACAGTACTTCAGGTATCTGGGGAGGGTGTCCCACTTGAAGCAGAATAATGCTGCCTTCACTGTGTGTAGTACGCCATAAACACATTGCTTGGTACCACACCCAGTCACATTATCCTGACACCGAGCCAACCAGTCGTAGAACTACCCTTATATTTGCTTGAGCGTTAGCAAGGGAGCTATACCACTATCATTTTACGACTTTGGTATGACGCGGCCCGGGATCGAATCCGAGGCATCACGTACCTGGAGCCGATGCTATACCGATTTCCCTCTCAGGTCTGGTACTTCTGACAGACCATGGGAAGATACTTATTTTTATGCGTAAGGACAATGCTAAGATTCTCATCTTAGCCTATCTACACGTGGGTTTGAATCCCATTCAAAGCAAATGACTTAATATGGAAAAGTCTTCCAGCTGGTGTGCCGGTGGTTCTACCCAAACGTTTGCCTGGAATTCTTCA
Source organism: Sinonovacula constricta (assembly GCA_007844125.1). Taxonomy (NCBI): domain Eukaryota; kingdom Metazoa; phylum Mollusca; class Bivalvia; order Cardiida; family Solecurtidae; genus Sinonovacula; species Sinonovacula constricta. The sequence continues at coordinate 21,970,167 of CM017559.1, read as the reverse complement.
TGCAAATAGCTGGACTTCAGTAATTACCATAATTGGCTACTGTCATTTGTTTCAAAAAATAAAACAACAACAGCTACTAGATTCTAAATTTCATTTGCACGTGTCCTAGAGAAGGGCCATTTAAAAATTACTGACTCTCTGCCGTCCATGATGGAAGCATCCTGCAAAAGGAAAATGTGAATACCATTAGCTGTGCCAGTTCTGGCACAGTAGCCATAAATAGACCAGAATAATTGTAAACTGCTTTTTAATCCAAAGAACCAAACTTTGTTCTTACTTCTTTTTCATTTCATTGGCCATTATTGTACATAGAATCCCTCGTATCAGATTAGTAGTTGCTTTTCTTGTCGTATAATGATATTTTATGTTTTATTAAAATGGGTATTTCTTTTAATAAATAATATGCATACATAGGCTTACAGATAAGTACTTGAAATATTCATATAATCGTTATAATTAAAAATGTTTGTTTTATGAATATGCTTATAAATAATTTAAGAATATCAATAGCAAAACTTGTTTCTTAAAGTAACATTGGAATATATGAGTTTTAGATGTGAAAACAGTAAACGGTTGTGTGAAAAGCTCTAGTTTGGCACTAGTTCATCAATTTCGGATGCCTCTGGCAAATGTTATGTGAAGAGCCCTTGTTTGGTACTATTTCATCAACGTCGCAAGCATATGGCAGGAATCGCCTGAACTCTGGGTTGGTAGAGAGCTGGTTATCGCTATTTCTCCGTCATGGAAGCCTCATGCAGATGAGCCATGTAAAGATCCTGGGTTTACTATTTTTTCAGCGATGGAAGCCTCCTGCATTAAGACTTTGTGACGATCCTTTACACTATGATCAGTGACAGATGCCGACTGCGGACAGGTCATGTTAAGATCCCTGCTACTATTTTTACAATAATCCTTTACCGTTGTATGTTTACACATTAAACACATATATACACATATTAGCCAATATATTTAAACTAGAAAAATACCATTTTATGCATGCCACTATTTTTTATCATTCGTGACACTTTTCTCATCTCATAATTAATATTTACCAAACAATAAAAACAGAAGATATTTTGAACGTGGCTATCCGTTTTTTAAAATTATGATTCCGCAACAGGTAACCACAAAAGATCAAAAGATAGCATCATTTTGCAGCACCTTTTCAAGCAACAAAAACATTTTACCATTTTCCGATGCTTTAGAAGGTTTGGCCCAAACTAGTAGATTACTTAACATGTTTATTGACAGTTTTGTCTAAAAAGATATAACCTATAGATGCTTAAAAGATTTGTTAACTTGATAATGAAATATATCTTTCAAAATATTTAAATATATTTTTGAAATTGAGTGCCTACAAAAACAACAACAAACAACAACAGCAACAACAAAAACAACAACATCATTAAATGTTGCGAACCAATATGCAAGAAGTCTCGTAACTATTTTGTAACCATGGACTTTCTTCTTCTCGCTAACAAAAAATACAACTTCTGGCTGTCATTATATAATAGTGTGATTGTTAAGTGTTGGTGCTGTACAATTTCATTGTAGATCTAGATCTGCCACTTTATGCATCAAACAGTGGATAAACATCAACAGCACACTGATTTTATAAACATCGAACCGGACTACAAATACTTTGAACATAACATAAAATCCTTATTTGAAATTTTCTCTAGGGATGGTGTTTTGGGGGTTGCAAGGGAGTTAACTCATATGAAACATTAGGTTAGTTTATACAGAGTTACATTTCTTGGATGACCAAAAGTGCCTCTAAGATTTTGAAATGCCCCTTTGATTAAGTTGTCTGAAGTATGCATATACAATGTGAGCAATATTGTGACAAACTGTGGTGCCCACCACAAAAACAGTCAACAAGAACATTAAAATCTATTACAGTTTTATCTCAAAATTTATAATCATCAAAACAAATATTCCAATGTGCTTAAATTTCAAGGTTGGTTTGGACTGTTTCCATGTAGTGTTAATATGTGCAACTACAGTGAAACAAAAAAATGAAGTTATGGTGAGTAACTTATGAAAAAACAAACAAACAACAAACTTTCAAGCTTCGCCGGTGGTTTTACCCAGATGTATGACAGGGGTCTTCCTTCACCAATAATTGGCCGGACATCAGCAATATTAACATGTTTGTGCAAGTGCCTTAATACAATTATTACACAATTACCGGTACTATTTTTGACTGGTTAGTTGCTGTAATAGTTAATGTGAAGAGAGCAGAACAAGCAAATCTAATAAACCAAAATGATTTAATGAAACAAATAAATAAATATCTTGGCATAAGAAAATGCAGGTACTGAGATTCAAGTGATCTCGGGTATAAGATTCAGTTAGCTGTGTATACTTAAACACCTGACCACCAAAGAAGATGCAATGCACGCTAGATTGTTTAATTTAAGTCAGTGGAAATGCATTGATCATTCAAATTCAATTGAATATCCAAGCACCTACTTTGTAACTTTAGTAACCAAGTAAGTTTTACATGTTCAAGATAATGTGATAAATGTAAAACTGCCTATTTATCTCTAATTTGGGGAGTTAACAAGTACGCTATTTGTAAAGTTGCCCCGAAATTCATTGAATCAATTATGGAAAAAACGAGATTTTTTGCTTCAGATTTTTAAAGTTTTGGCTATTGGACATCCTTTCAATTAAAACTGTTTATTTACGCAATAAATCTCATCATTACTATTTTCTCACTAGAATCTGTGACACATTCTGTTACCATTTTAGTATAGGAATCACATGTATTAAATCCGCAACTTAAACCCGATTCAGTCATTTGATGAAAATCGGCAGAATCGTTCTAGAAAAAATGTCCCAAGGCCTTACACCTATAGAATGGCCGCACCCCCAACTCCTTAACGATCAAATCGGGTAAAAAAGTGCGGCGATTACACGAGTGAATACGGTATATTAAATTAAAGCTATTTTCAAATCACACCGTCATTATTGTTATGCATAGTAAGACTCAGTGTTAACCCGTTAAAGGTCAGGTTTAAACCAATTATAGAAGATAATGGAGAAGACATCTACAATAACATGGTCTGTAGTAAACATCTGGGGTATTTGCTCAACATATCTGACCAAATATGTGGGTATCAATGGTGAGCGATTTTAATACTTAACCTGTTATTTGGAATCGTCCCATCTCAAAATAGTACTCAGTTATTCGCTAAAAAAACTACATACAGCTGAAAGTAGACACAATGTAAAGACTTTGGCAGCAAAAAAGAAAAAATCCCGATCAGAGACCTTCATTCAGAAAATGGCTAATCTGGATGTGCACTATTTGTTTAAGCCTGATGAATACATTCTAAGCAGGTTAAAGGATAGGAAAGTGAGTTAAAAGTAAACAAGTACATGTAGGTACAGGAACTGTAGGTGTCGCCCTTGTTAGAATGTGAGCATGGCCGCCCAGCACTCCTGCTGGTGATACTATAATTGTATGAATAGTGTCGCAAGTCCTTCAGATAAATGGTAGTTTCATTATACAAAGTCATAATTTATTTTGGACACACATTGTGAAGTCTACAATAGTAGTATGTGTAAAGGGTAGTGCTCTAGTGATATCCAGTATATATTGTATACTTTCTTGTAATGTTTCTTGGCTTTGCCATGTTTTTTAAAGTGGAGACTTCATCTTTAGTTGAAATAGTTACATTTAAGATAGGTTGTGATTTTATTCAAATAATTCTTTCAGATTGTACAATATAACATTGCTTTTAAATACCTTATTGTCCCTAAAAATATTTTTTAAAGAAAATGTAAAAACAATATTTTGCCATCTTTCAGTTTTCAGTCCATCATCGTAATTGACACATATCTGGATTTCACAATAGATAAACTAATTTTTAATTGTTTATACCCTAAAAGGTTAAAAAAGAAACAGAATAATAATACTTAAAATTTATTTTGCCAAGAAGAAGAAAAAGAAGAAATCACAATAAGTGAAAAAATATGTAAATCATCAAGTGAAAGGATATATAAGTATCCATTGGTATCCTAGCCCGCTCTGTCACGACCTATTGGGTTTGTGTTTCCAATTGATTCAACCAATTATCTATATCCACATTGAAGTATAACGGGAGGTGTGCCCATCTTACAACGGTAGATTGGGCGACTGTGTTGGAATGTAGCGCTGAGATTTTAACTCCTAACCTGCCATGCATGATTCAAACAAGCATTGACAAATAGTGTGGGCCCAGATTAGGGAGTTTTCTGTTCGGGCTCTGCAGTTTTTGCTACCGAGCCTAAAGAAATATGACTAAGTTTCTTATGCATGTGTTTGTTTTAATTTTGTTCTATAAGCCAGTGTAGCAAGGGAAGGGTTATAACAACCCATGATAACTGTGGGTAGAATGTCCTTAATATATCGGGGTAGGTAGAGCCAATAGGTGTATCAAACCCTATGGTGGGTATACAGCCAATACTGTCTATACTGCCAATACAGTAATAAACAAATAATAGACTCCCAGTCAGGGACTGATGGTTGTTTGGTTTATCCTGGAGAGCTACTGTAGTGGGCTATGTGTGTGTGAGTGTTCCTACATCTGACATCCAGTAGCTGAGGTGGTCAGTGAGAGGCCTCTGGACTCTGGTCAACAAGCTCAGGAGTGGACACTTGCCAGTTAACTGTCCATAAAATATCAGACACCTGTGGATTCTACAGTGTTACTGTCTCAGTGTGGATAGATCACTGCAGTAGTGTACATAGGGGGTGTGGTAGTACTGGGATTCTTTGCATTTATTCTATTGTGATTTGTGGGAATACTGTAATTGTTGTATTGTTTTTCTGTGATTGTATGACTTCAGAAACTTTCTGGATCTGTAGCTGAGATTGTCTTTTCTAGAAGGTATGTTTTTTCCTCGCTTAATTGTAGCAGATATAAAAGGTGGTATCCAACACTTTGCCTTTATAGAAAGCATGTAACGATATCTTACCGCTATTTGGTCAATATATAATAATGCTTACTGGTTAATTTAGGGCATAATTTTTTGCATCATCTCATACTTTAGTCTAAGTAAAGATAATTTTCAACACTTCCTTTATTGTTAGACAGTACAAATCAGGAAAAAAATCACACTTAATGTTCATTCTTCCCAAATACATAAATAAGCACAATACTGGTATTTGCTAAAAAGAGATACTGATGTCAGGTCGGATGCTGTAACGTTATCTCAAATCTAATAAAAATAGTTATCTCTGCATCATGGCTCAGATTAGAAATACCTCTTTGCAATGACGAGTGGGGATTTATGTATCAGTGTTGACAGATCTAGTGCACCAATAAACAGCATTTTGCATGACTTTTTTTGGTAACAATCACTTATTTGGTTTTTTAAGAAAAAAAACCCTTGGTCTAAATTGTCAGATACCACCATTAAGTAATAAAATGTTTTATGTTTGATGTTAGATTCCTTTTCATTAAAAAAAATGAAAATATAAAGTGGTTGGATTATGGAATTCTGTTTTAGGACAAGGAAGAACCATGAAAATTCTGTTTGGATATGTACTTGTCACCAATATACAGTAACAAGGTTGAACTTGGTCACTGATAATGTATTTCAATATTTATTTTGACATGAATTCTGGATTTAGTTTTCCAGCATTAATCTTTAAGAACTTCCAAAAAGAAATATGTACTGTACTAATTTAGTTATGACTTAGAGAAACTGAATTTAAAAAAGAAATGTAGTATTTAAAAGAATGTAGTTTAAAAATACAAAAGAAAGCAACCAGAAGTGAAAAATAAAATTTGAGTTAAACTATTATAGCTGCTAATTAATGTAACATATGCATAGAAAAAAATGTAGCTAGTCCAGGGTTTGAACGAAGGACATCCTCCATCAAGATAAATGCTTTACAAGTTAGGCGATGTTGGCCTCTTTGAAGGTGGTATCCTTCAGTTTGAACTATTTTTTTCTCTCTCATGCAACCAAATAAATTAAAGTTACCTAAAAAGATCCTGAGAAAAGCTGTTTATTGGTGTCCTACATGCATGTGAAAAGTAAAGTATACTCCATGCTTGTCATTTCAAATTGGTATTTCATATTCGAGCCATGCTGCACAGTTAGCTATTTTATAACTAAGAAACCCACGCAACCACTTACTTTGTATATCATGTTGCATGATCATCCAAGTAATCAGCTCTGATGTCTATTTCTATATTTAGATAAAATCCCAATTGTGCTTATTTATAGATTTGGAAACGATGGAAATTTATTATAATATATTTCATGATTTCCACTGTCTAACAATTTTGGTAATGTTAAAACAATCTTCACTTTTAAGTATAGGCTTATGCAGCAATTATGCACAAACTACCCAGAAAATGGGTAATGTGGTGTTATATGTATAAGATATAGGCAAACTTGTGGATACCACCTTTAATGTACACATTATCTCCCACATCTCTGCATCTGTGTTTATCTTCATTCTTTATGCTGAATTTTGATAATTAAAAAAAATATTTGAAAAAAGCAACAACACTGTTTATTTAGATACAACTCGAAAGAAACAATGATGCTATGGATTTTGAATACACTGTCACTTTTCAAATACTACATTTAATACTGACTTCATAAGTATACAGGGAGCACATTCTTTACATTACTATTATTTACCCTTTACCATTTACAAGGTGCCATTCTTTAGGATTTGACTCTTTGCATGTCTACCAGATGCCATCAGATTAGGATTTGATTCTTTATTTGTCTACCAGATGCTATCTGATTAGGATTTGATTCTTTATTTGTCTACCAGATGCTATCAGATTAGGATTTGTTTCTTTTACATGTCTACAGTATATTGTCACATAAGGATAGGCCTCTTTTACATGTCTACAAGGTGCCATCAGATTAGGATTTTTCTCTTTTACATATGTACAAGTTGATGCTTTACATGTTTACAAGGTGACATCACATTAGGATTTGTCTCTTTACATTTCTACAAGGTGCAATCAGATAAGGATTTAACTCTTACATGTCTACAAGGTGCCATAAGATTAGGATTTTGCTCTTTACATGTTTACAAGGTGATGCTTTACGTGTTTACAAGGTGTCATAACATTAGGATTTTTCTCTATTACATGTCTACAAGGTGCCATCAGATTAGGATTTGTCTCTTACATGTCTACAAGGTGCCATAAGATTAGGTTTTGTCTCTTACATGTTTACAAGGTGACATCACATTAGGATTTGTCTCTTTACATTTCTACAAGGTGCAATCAGATAAGGATTTAACTCTTACATGTCTACAAGGTGCCATAAGATTAGGATTTTGCTCTTTACATGTTTACAAGGTGATGCTTTACGTGTTTACAAGGTGTCATAACATTAGGATTTTTCTCTATTACATGTCTACAAGGTGCCATCAGATTAGGATTTGTCTCTTACATGTCTACAAGGTGCCATAAGATTAGGTTTTGTCTCTTACATGTTTACAAGGTGACATCACATTAGGATTTGTCTCTTTACATTTCTACAAGGTGCAATCAGATAAGGATTTAACTCTTACATGTCTACAAGGTGCCATAAGATTAGGATTTTGCTCTTTACATGTTTACAAGGTGATGCTTTACGTCTACAAGGTGATGCTTTACATGGTCAGGAGGTGTCATAACAGTTACATAGGACTAGTAGTCCTATGCTTTCCCATTGAGACCTATATTCTGGTAAAAACAATTCAATTTGCAATTCATTTTAGAAAATAGAACTTTTAGACTGCTTTTAGTTTAGTCCCTGTCCTTTACCCTTGGCCACACGGAGCTAGACATATTTTTTCCTCAAGAACCTTGGATATAAAGGTATTAGTGGGGATTCTTTGTGTAGATGTGACAAACATACATGATTGATCCAAATACCAGATCTGGCGTAAGCTTCTATTTTGAATATACTTGGTCTCCGAGATTTGATTAAGAATGCTGTTGAGCAAACAGTCGGAAACTTTGGTCTTATAAATCATAACACACGTAGCGTGCTGGTCCTCTTGCATGCATTGATACAGTAATCTAGTTAATATGAATGGGGGATTTCATCTTCCAGCCTTAACTCTTAACCTGCATTTCACAGGTTGGTCAAACATAAGCAGATAGCATAGATGCGGATCAACCATGCTCCACATGGAACTACTTGATCAGGATTTGCGCTGCTGCTGAGTCATTAGTAACATAACTAGTTACTGTTGACAGATTTCATGTGGTTGTCCTCAGTTGTAGTAAGACAAGGGTTAATGTACCATCAGATGATGTGGGGCTTTCATACCATTGAGATTTGATTACCGTTATGGCCTGCTTTCAAGGTTTTAATGGGTGACACTCTGTAATCACATTGTCAGGTTGTAATATTGATGGTGCATTTATTGGGGCATTTTTTTAAGTTCATGAAAAAAAGTTGACAGGCATGACAAGAAGAAAAAAAAAGAGGGTGTTAAATGTGATAGGTTGAATAAAGAATGAAGAAATGAAAAGAAAAGCAAAGAAAATGTTTTTCATTTATGTTGTAGTTGTTTTTCCATCTCATTAGCCACAATTTATAAACATTCACATGCTTTGATTAAATTAAATGCTGCATATATTTATTAGAAGTGCACTGTACAAAGCCTATTATATGGATAAATCATTAGAAGCTATAAATTACAAAATAAAGTAATGTAAGAAATCTGTACCTTTTAATCAGATGAAAGTGTTTTTTTCTAATTTTTCAAGTTTTTGAATCAGTAGTTCTTAAATACTTTAACAAAATTATTGAAATCAGCACTTAAAATAATTATGCTGCACACTGATGCCTTTCATACAATCTATAAAATGTATACAAATAATACGATGATATAAACATTAATTTTAACTGTTTATCATTGGTGTGCTTTACAATGATTGAACTCACAACATGCTGCAATATGCTCACACAGTGATGGCAACTGTATGTCTGAAAACCATCTCTGGATGTTGGGTTGCTGTTGGCATGTAGAACCAAACAAAACAAAAAGTAAAAAAAACATAATTATGTATTTCTGTAAATATCCTATATTATATAACTTATGCTGTGTTCTTCCATAAAGTGTCCTTCTGGATATGTCTAGGCCTGCACTGGAAAGATAATACACAGTAGAGCTGATGAGCGGCTACTGATAGGATAGACAGGAGCTATCTGATTCAATCTATTTCATTCAAGGTGGTGTGTATTGGCTCTTAACCTATATACCTCCCTTGTTATAACTGTATCAATACCCTACCTTGTATGCAACTTCAGGCAGAGGGTATATCATGGTATACAGGGGGGCCCAGTAGCTCATTTTATGGATATCTATATCTACATGGGTGCCCATGGCTGAGCGGTTAGATTCGCTGACTTGTAACTCCTCAGCCCCTCACCACATGGGTTTGAGTCCCAGTTAGGGCAAGAACTGTCATGTGGGAAGGTTTTCTAGCTAACCCGCTGTGCGCTGCTGGTTCCTAATGTAATGTTCTACCATTATTATCTTAAGGACTTGTATTAAAATTTAAAAGTGCCATTCGGTAGTTGCATGTCAATGAAGCAACAAATACAATCTATGACTTGTGTGGTTTGGTCAGTCTTTCATATCATTAATAACTCTTCTCAAATGTAGTATATGTACCTTTTAATATTTTATGGGTGGTATCTGACAATTTTCCTATATGTAATACATGTAACAATATCTTAACCCTGTTCTGGAGAATGTTTGCACTATTGCTGCATAAACTTACTTATGTAAAAGCTGTCTATAACAATGTATTTTAAGGTGGTACAAATTGTGAAATGTATCGCTTAAAATGTCGATTATTTCCAATTTTATTAATAAGTATGATAGGGATGTTTATGTAAAAGGATCTCAAAAGTAAGTGGTCACTTTGGTTTTTGTAGTTTAGAAAGAGCAAACTGTGCAGCCTGGCTCAGATAGGAAATACCTGTTTACAGTGACAATTGAGGATTTATGCTTTGCTGTTCACACAGATCTAGGGCTCCAAAAAATTTCAAATAACATTTTGCAGGAGCTTTCCAGGTAAAAATGACTTATTTTGTTATTTGAGAAAAAATATTTGATCTAAACTGTTGGATACCTCCTTTAAATGCTATATGTTCCATTATTTTTTGTAGATCTGCTTAAAAGTTGGTTTTGTATTTAAAATAATTCTAATTGTCAATTATTTTTGGAATGGCATTTTTGTTGGTTATACATGTGTATTGACTGACATTGTGAAATGGCATGTTTGTGTTTCAACATCATTGCCATCGATTATGTCTGATGAACCGATGATAAAGTTCACATCAATCCACAACTACAAGTATGCTTTACATGGAACACCAATACTTATATGATAGCTTTACATGCAACACCAATACTTATATGATAGCTTTACATGCAACACCAATACTTATATGATAGCTTTACATGCAACACCAATACTTATATGATAGCTTTACATGCAACACCAATACTTATATGATAGCTTTACATGCAACACCGATACTTATATGATAGCTTTACATGCAACACCGATACTTATATGATAGCTTTACATGCAACACCGATACTTATATGATAGCTTTACATGCAACACCGATACTTATATGATAGCTTTACATGCAACACCAATACTTATATGATAGCTTTACATGCAACACCAATACTTATATGATAGCTTTACATGCAACACCAATACTTATATGATAGCTTTACATGCAACACCAATACTTATATGATAGCTTTACATGCAACACCAATACTTATATGATAGCTTTACATGCAACACCAATACTTATATGATAGCTTTACATGCAACACCAATACTTATATGATAGCTTTACATGGAACACCAATACTTATATGATAGCTTTACATGCAACACCAATACTTATATGATAGCTTTACATGCAACACCAATACTTATATGATAGCTTTACATGCAACACCAATACTTATATGATAGCTTTATATACAACACCTAACCTAACAAATCATTATGAAGCAAACACATTTAATTGTTTTCCACAATTCCTTGGTAACTACAAAATAATTACATGTGTATAGGGGAATTTTAAAACAGTAAAAAAAGGAAGAGCTGACTGGCAGTCCACTATTTGATACAATGTATGCGTAGAGTTTCTTTTGAATGCTTTTTCATGTAACATGTGTTAAGTTGTTCAAACATTCCACTTTAGACAGATATACTACAAGGAATTAAGTATTTTACCTGGCGAAACCATTGCACAAGTGGCATTGTTTATAGGTGTTAAGCTCTTGTTAAATGTGAGTTGAAGTACAAGATAAAAGTAGGCACAGTTTGTTTTTTCTCACGAAAGCATGTGTTTTAGTTTTCATTCATTCATGATGTGTTATAAACTGGTGACACTTTTTCTGAAAATGAGTCTACTGAACTAATTATTTTATGCAAAGTTGAGTATCTTACTTCCATGATTGTTTTTAACATTTACAGTATTTACAGTATTGGAATCATCTTTTAAAAGACAAAAATATAAAAGATATGTGAATACATCATCCTGGGTACAGAACATAGGAAATATTGATAATATTTGCTACATCTGGCAGTTTGCCTATATCTAATATATGTAACAATATCTGACCTGTGTTTTCTGCAGAAAAATCATACTTTAATATAAGCTTTAGCAATTTTCAACAGAATCTCAACTTAAGGGCAGTAAAACTCATCAATCAACACTTACAATGTTTTTTTTTTTCAAATCTATAAATAAGAACATTGGGGTTCCTGCTAAAAATAGACATTGACGTCACTGCGGATTACATGGTTGAGCTATCACATGAATGGTCACATGCTTTTTTGGTTGTTTAAAAAAAGATATCTGTGCAGCATGGCTCAGATAGGAAAAACATGTGGTGTTATGCATTACTTTTCAGCCATTGGACATTTGTACAACATCGATAAACAGTATTGTGCGAGATCTGTTAGATAACTGTGGTTTACTAAGATGTTTAATGAAAATATTTTTGGTCCAAACTGTCAGATACTGTCTTTAACATCATCCACTTGGATGTATCAATACCAGATTGAACAACCAATCTGTGTGAACATGCTCCAAGAATTAAGAGTAGGGACTACTTTCAAACAGTGCTCCCCTGTGTGAACATGCTTCAAGAATTAAGAGTAGGGACTACTTTTAAACAGTGCTCCCCTGTGTGAACATGCTGCAAGAATTATGATCAGAGATAACTTTCAAACAGTGCTCCCTTGTGTGAACATGCTCCAAGAATTAGATCAGGGACTACTTTCAAACAGTGCTCCCTTGTGTGAACATGCTCCAAGAATTAGATCAGGGACTACTTTCAAACAGTGCTCCCTTGTGTGAACATGCTCCAAGAATTATGATCAGGGACAACTTTCAAACAGTGCTCCCTTGTGTGAACATGCTCCAAGAATTAGATCAGGGACAACTTTCAAACAGTGCTCCCCTGTGTGAACATGCTTCAAGAATTATGATCAGGGACAACTTTTAAACAGTGCTCCCCTGTGTGAACATGCTCCAAGAATTAAGATCAGGGACTACTTTCAAACAGTGCTCCCTTGTGTGAACATGCTCCAAGAATTAAGAGTAGGGACTACTTTCAAACAGTGCTCCCTTGTGTGAACATGCTCCAAGAATTAGATCAGGGACAACTTTCAAACAGTGCTCCCCTGTGTGAACATGCTCCAAGAATTAGATCAGGGACTACTTTCAAACAGTGCTCCCCTGTGTGAACATGCTCCAAGAATTAGATCAGGGACTACTTTCAAACAGTGCTCCCTTGTGTGAACATGCTCCAAGAATTATGATCAGGGACTACTTTCAAACAGTGCTCCCTTGTGTGAACATGCTCCAAGAATTAGATCAGGGACAACTTTCAAACAGTGCTCCCCTGTGTGAACATGCTTCAAGAATTATGATCAGGGACAACTTTTAAACAGTGCTCCCCTGTGTGAACATGCTCCAAGAATTAAGATCAGGGACTACTTTCAAACAGTGCTCCCTTGTGTGAACATGCTCCAAGAATTAAGAGTAGGGACTACTTTCAAACAGTGCTCCCCTGTGTGAACATGCTCCAAGAATTATGATCAGAGACAACTTTCAAACAGTGCTCCCTTGTGTGGACATAATATAAGAATCATGAGCAGGGACTACTTTTAAACAGTGCTCCCCTGTGTGAACATGCTTCAAGAATTATGAGCATGGACTACTTTTAAACAGTGCTCCCCTGTGTGAACATGCTCCAAGAATTATGATCAGAGACTACTTTTAAAGGGTGCTCCCCTGTGTGGACATAATATAAGAATCATGAGCAGGGACTACTTTCAAACAGTGCTCCCTTGTGTGAACATGCTCCAAGAATTATGATCAGGGACTACTTTCAAACAGTGCTCCCCTGTGTGAACATGCTTCAAGAATTATGATCAGGGACAACTTTCAAACAGTGCTCCCTTGTGTGAACATGCTCCAAGAATTATGATCAGGGACTACTTTTAAACAGTGCTCCCCTGTGTGAACATGCTTCAAGAATTATGATCAGGGACTACTTTTAAACAGTGCTCCCCTGTGTGAACATGCTCCAAGAATTAAGAGCAGGGACTACTTTTAAACAGTGCTCCCCTGTGTGAACATGCTCCAAGAATTAGATCAGGGATAACTTTCAAACAGTGCTCCCTTGTGTGAACATGCTTCAAGAATTAAAAGCATGGACTACTTTCAAACAGTGCTCCCTTGTGTGAACATGCTTCAAGAATTATGAGCGGGGACTACTTTCAAACAGGCCTATCCTGTGTGGACATAATATAAGAATCATGAGCAGGGACTACTTTCAAAAAGTGCTGAAAAGTTCTAAATGACAGTGACACCTGTGTGCATATTACATGCTTAACATGGTATATGAATGTCTATTTTTCAAAATATAATTACCGGTATATCTTTTATTAATGTATGAAACTTGTTAACAATATGGAACGAGCACCAAAACCAGCTAGTTGTGGAGCATCATTGTTTAGAGGTGACTTCTTAAAGATATTGACGTCTTCATCTTTTTTCAGAATGCATTACCTTTCCAAAGACCTAAGTACTTCAAATAACTAGATAAAATGCTGGTAGAGCATCAAACCCAGCAAACAAACTTTATCAAGTCAAACATTACAGCTGCATGTGACAATACATTCACAATGTTGGCTGACAGACACTACATTGTCTTGTCAATGCTTGTTTCTTGGCTATGTTGTATGAACATAACCCAGCCAGCAGTTAAGTATATCAGACCATCAGACAGTATACTTCTGTGTACATAACGAAGCCAGCAGTCAAGAATATCAGACCATAAGACAGTAAGCATATGTGTACATAACAAAGCCAGCAGTCAAGTATATCAGACCATAAGACAGTAAGCATATGTGTACATAACGAAGCCAGCAGTCAAGTATATCAGACCATAAGACAGTAAGCATATGTGTACATAACGAAGCCAGCAGTCAAGTATATCAGACCATCAGACAGTAAACTTCTGTGTACATAACCAAGCCAGCAGTCAAGTATATCAGACCATCAGACAGTAAACTTCTGTGTACATAACCAAGCCAGCAGTCAAGTATATCAGACCATAAGACAGTAAGCATCTGTGTACATAACAAAGCCAGCAGTCAAGTATATCAGACCATAAGACAGTAAGCATATGTGTACATAACGAAGCCAGCAGTCAAGTATATCAGACCATAAGACAGTAAGCATATGTGCACATAACCCAGCCAGACCATCAGACAGTTAACTTCTGTGATCATAACCCAGCCAGCAGTCATGTATATCAGACCATCAGATGGAAAACTTCTGTGATCATAACCCAGCCAGCAGTCAAGTATATAAGACCATCAGACCATAAACTTCTGTGTACATAACGAAGCCAGCAGTCAAGTATATCAGTCCATAAGACAGTAAGCATCTGTGCATATTTAAGCCAGCCAGCAGTCAAGTATATCAGACCATAAGACAGTAAGCATCAGTGCATATTTAAGCCAGCCAGCAGTCAAGTGTATCCTCTTTTAGGATTTATCAAAACATACACCTTAAAGCAGCTGTGACACACAGTTGATGTAGTTTACTTTTGTTTAATTTTGCAATAAAAGTGTAACTTTGTCAATCCAAAATGAGATTGATTTTTTCATAGCTGAGTACTCTTGTTTTTGAAATACTGTGCAGTGACCATTTTTTATGGTCGTTATAGCAGCGTTCAGCTCTATTTGGTGGAAGAACACCTCAGAAACATGTCTGGGTAGAACCACCGACACAGCAAGTCAGCTGAAAGACCTTCTCACATCTTGTCCTTCGCATTGAACGGGATTTGAACCCACGCTCTTAAAGGCTTAGCAGTCAGAAGAGTTACAAATCGGCAACTCTACCACAATGCCTAAGGCGGCCCAAATGAGAACTCTTTCATGTGAATTTGTTTTCCATGATTTAGTTGTCTTACAAATAAGAGAGTTGGTAGCATCATACAGATTTTCACACCATTTTAATCATTTGAGGTCATATACTGTCTATGTTTTGTATGTACATCAGACATAAGCAGTAAATAGATGTGCCAGTGTATGACATATTTCATATAAATACTCCTCCCAGATCTCTTGACCTTGACTATAATGTAAGGTCAATAAAAGACATTCTAACTTCCACAGAAACAATGTAATCATTACTAATTCAGAACAAGAAGTACACGTATATGGTACAAAAGACTTTCAATAACAAAAGCAAATGACCCCTCCTTGAGGCACAACTAAATTTCAGATTAAACTGACCAGAAACAATAGAAACTCAGTAAAATCATCACATACATGTAGGTTATGTTGGAAGATTTATCATTATATTGTGCTAGTTGAGTAAACTTCATAAACAAAGCAATTTAAAAGTCTATGTGGCACAATCAATAGAGTGATGAAGTTCCATGCAGTAGGTTTATTTATTGCTTTTTTACATTTTTTCTTTTACATGTATCTTCCTGTTCGATTGCCATGCATATTGACGGATCTTGAATATTTCAACAAATACGTTTTTGATATGTAGTTATTTTTTTTAATTACATGTATATATGTATATATATATCATTGAAATCCATTTTTAGGAGGTTGTGAAGGTTAGTCAGATTTTAACTGTGTCCAGCCATCAATAACCTATCAGAGTGATACAATTGATTGTTACATTATTTCACCACACAGGGGGCAATGATTAACTCTTGATTCCGATTTAATCAATTGGATGCTGGGAGTGAAAATAATGGAATCGTTCAATTTTGGCTAAAATTGTTAGTAATGCAATGTAACATATTGGTACCAGCTTGTTCTTGCCATTGACTTGGCATGTCCAGATCAGTACAATAGTACATGTACTGCAGTCTAGAGCCAAACCTGTTTCATTTATATGACTGATTTTTATTAGGCAGAGAATGGAAAGGTATTAACTGGCATCATAAATCATTGTTGACAGGTAAAATAGTGGTACCTGGTAGAATTTGACATTAACTATGATGCCATAGTGATTGGATGCTGAAGCTAAAGCGATGCTATAAATGTCAAGGTAAATAAGTAAATAAGAAAAGGTACTATAAAAATTTCTGGATATTTAAATCTAATCTACAACTAGACAAAGGCAAACAAGGTAAATGTGACAAAAACACAGAGACGAGACATAACACACAAAAAGAAAAACCATCAGTTACCGCTTTGGAATGGTCAGTCGGCAAGTCGGCCAACTGGGGTGCTTAAACCTGGTTTGTGGAGCGCTCCAACCTAGAACTTCCTGAAGGTTTTTCTATCGGACAAACAGTGTAAATAAAAATATGCCATCAAAGTGGCTGATGGATAGCGTTTCATGTGACACAAGGGAAAAAACGATCAAATGATCTAGAGCTATTCAACATTGCTTTCATTTTAATAAATAATGAAACAGGCTGTTACATGACAAAATGAACACACAAAAATGCTGCCGAGTATCTTTTGAAGTTCCCAAACAAAAAAGATTTAAAGGTGTATACTCCATGTTTTTTGTTGTTCACAGATAATTAGGTACTTATCATTTAAAGTTTATACCCAGCTTCAAGCTAGTACACTATAGTTGAACTTAGATAGTGTTCTGTTCCTGTTCCTTTTATCCAATTTTTGTCACTTTCATGCTCGGATAACACTTCTAATTAAACAATTAACTTGTTACTCTTAACCTGCTAAGCAAAAGTTGATTAGATGTAGGCAAAAGGTTAAGCTTATGATCAGCAAACTTCTGCTAGGATCTACTAGAAACTGTCTGATCAGAATCTTCTAGGAACTGTCTGATCAAGATCAGCTTCAAACTATCTGATCAAGATCTGCTAGAAACTGTCTGATCAGGATCTTCTAGGAACTGTCTGATCAGGATCTTCTAGGAACTGTCTGATCAGGATCTTCTAGGAACTGTCTGATCAAGATCTGCTAGGAAATGTCTGATCAGGATCTACTAGAAACTGTCTTATCAGGATCTCTTAGAAACTGTCTGATCAGGATCTTCTTGGAACTGTCTGATCAAGATCTTCTAGAAACTGTCTGATCAGGATCTTCTAGGAACTGTCTGATCAAGATCTTCTAGGAACTGTCTGATCAGGATCTTCTAGGAATTGTCTGATCAAGATCTGCTAGGAGCTGTCTGATCAGGATCTTCTAGGAACTGTCTGATCAAGATCTGCTAGGAACTGTCTGATCAGGATCTACTAGAAACTGTCTGATCAGGATCTCTTAGAAACTGACTGATCAGGATCTTCTTGGAACTGTCTGATCAGGATCTTCTAGGAACTGTCTGATCAAGATCTGCTAGGAGCTGTCTGATCAGGATCTTCTAGGAACTGTCTGATTAAGATCTGTTGGGAGCTGTTTGATCAAGATCTGCACTGTTTGCTGATAAGCATTAGCAACATAGCAACGTTTACTTTAGCTTTAAGTTAACTAAGTAAAAATTGGAAGTTACTAGTTTATTCTAATAATGTGTTACAGGCAATAATGTGAGAGAAGCAGCCTCAGGTTACACCAGGGCAACACCAGGGTATTACCAGGGCAACACCAGGGTGTTACCAGGTCTGCATCAGGTATTACCAGGGCAGCACCAGGGCAACTGTTTTCTCAAAGGAGTATGACAGCATTGCTGCTGAACGGACATCAGGTTAGATTCATTAGTGTTCATTGATTTATTTTAACATTGAAATATTCCACATGAATAAAACTGTTGTTGATGGAATGTCTTTCTTCTGCTAACCATGAATTAGTAAAGCTAATTGAGTTAATATAGACATAAGGAGTTGTCTGATCAGGATGTGAACTATTTCTAATTCCTTTTTTCTATTTTATGAACAATCCTGTGAATCATGTGATCATTGCTTCGCTTTTTCATGTACTTCAGTAAACCTTAAATGAAAATTGGTATCCTGATGATGACCTGAGGAGGGTCGAAACTAGTTGATCAATAAAACAGTTTATATAAGGCGATATTCGTCGTTAGTTCCGCTTACCTGTTTCTTTATATGTAATGTTATTTTAATTATAGGTCTCTGTGATAATTAAGTTACTGATGGCATGTTTTGATGGTAATTGATCAATACTTAAAAGAACAACACAAAAAATAAACAAACAGAATTTGCCCTCTACTTGAGCTAAATTGTGCATTGGACTGATGAACCACATTTAAAGATACATCTTTACAACTTAAATCTGAAAAAAATACCAAGAATTAACATGTTCCTGTCCAAACAATGCAACGGTGAACTTAAGTCATCCCTTACAGAATACAAGTTCACATGATCATGCTTGTTTCTTGTTGAATTTGTGACATCATTGTTACAACAGGACAACAATGGTTTCACTTTTTATAGACAACCAAATGGACTCCGACAGTAGTATCGAGGGCTGAAGTTAATCAGTAAAGTAAACAATTACATGGCTGGTAGCCTGATACAAGACAAAATCCTGGCCCCTCACCTGCTTCATTGGTTGCCCAATCATATTATATCTGACATATTTGCTAACAATAACATGCAAAGATGCAGATGTTTATTTGTATAATTGCTTGGATCATGGCAGGAATGTTCAATAGTCTAGGTTCTGATTAGATAGCTTTTGTTGGAGTATGTCTGCACTGTTTGCTGTAAGCTTAATCAATTTGGTTAAGGGCTAGGTTTGTTTGTTGGAGAAAGTTTGTAAATTGATTCCTGACATAGCATTGATTTGAGGGGATGGGAGTGTGGTCAAAAAGGGAAACCTAGTTGGGTACTTTGTGTTGGTATTGGTTAGTTATTCAGGTAAATGTGTACCTAACATATTTCTTAAAAGAACTGAAAAGAAGACATACAGAAGAAGTCTTCATATAACTAATATTATATCCTCATTATCTAGGTGAATAATATTATTTGATCATTTAACAAGCTTTGAATTTAAATTTAAAAATCTTTTCATAAATTCTGGTTCATGGATGATTTTTTGTCAACACCTCATTTATCAAATACAATCTTTGGAATGTTATAGTACATTTAAAAACCAGATTAGTTTGAAGGACATCTATCAATATACACAAGATAGCCATGTTTCATATTACCAGCTAATAAACTTGATAGACAACAATTTTAAGCGTGTTTGTACATCTACTTTATGGTAAATTACCTTCAACTACCAATCACAATCCCAACCAAGGTCACTGGAAAACTTTTGACATATTGGGCTAATTTACTACTATAAAACTTATTAGGTGCTACACATTATTCCACATTCTTGCAAGACACTTAGGGCTTGATGAATGGTGGAGGTGGAGTTTGCAAAACAGTCACAAATAAAAAAAAAGATACATTTTAATTTTGCATACATTTTAATTTTGCAGCTTTAGTTACATGGGATATTTCTATTTTTTAATTGAGCAATTATAACACTTTCAGAATTTCAGAGATTTAACCTTAATTTCAGTGTACAAATGTGAAGTTTTTTAGCTGCTATAAACATTTATGTTTTAAGCTTACTTAAATAATACACCTAATTACCATCAACAAACTTGGTGACCCACTTTATGAAGCGATGGCAAATCATTTTATCAATAAGCTTACACTTTAGCTCTGGGAAGTTTTTATGTAGTTTTATCAATTTAATGGAATAATCCATACCCCTTTTGTGTGACCCTAAACTAAAATTAACAAGCAGGTTTGTAACTCTATCCTTTTATTGTTTTATGTTGTATCAATACCTATTTCCACAGTATTGACAACTGTGCAATTATTTTTCTGATTATTAATGGCTCCGTTATTGATATAGATGGTCCGTTACTTGTCTGTTGATTCAAATGACAATAGGAACAATGGGTCTGACATCAGCTGACAATAAAGGATCAGTCAGGGTAGCTGGGATGTTTCAATTAACATCAAATCAAAGCATTATTCAAATCAATTCATTTAAATTTGCAGACCATGAAGGAATGCACCAGTGCATGGGTTGAAAAGGGTGTTACTTTATTTTGTTTCTGTTTTCTTACTTTATTTAAACACTGCACCAACACAGTTATGTTCAGATTGGCAACAGCCAGGCATTCCTGGTGGAGAAAGACCCCAGACAAATGTCTGGGTAGATCCACTTACACACCACAGGTCAGCAGGAAGACATTCCAGCATGCAAGTTCTTAGCCTGACTGAGGCTTGAACCCAAACATTAAAGGGCTGAGGAGTTATGAGTCTGCAACCGCTTGGATATGGGCAACCTTTATACAATTCTTCACCTGTGAAAAAGAGGCATATTTTCACTAGTGCTTATTAATGTTATTTTACAATGCTAGTGCATATATGATTTTTATTGGTATCGGATTAACACAATGATTAATCTAGAATTGGCAAACCTTAAAAAAATCTTAATTTGAGATTTTGGCTTCATTGATAGCAATTTTACAATTGGCTTGCAATTGCAATTTCTTATTATTTTCTTCTTGACAGAACCTGGGAAGTAGACTAAGTCTTGCCACAATTTGCTGCTTTCAGTTTCAACCTTCAAGGTGGTGTCCAAAAGTTTGGACAAAAATATCTTTTCTCAAATAACTAAATAAGTCATTGTTACCTGAACAGATCTTGCAAAATCCTGCTCAAACCCTTAGTCATGCAGATTCTGCTAATGATTGTGAATGGTTCATAAAGGTGTAAAATGGTGTATATATACAGGAAAGGGTTTTAACAAACCATGGCTCTGGGAGGGGTGCAACAATATTTGAATGCAATAGATGAGAAGACAGAATCATGGATGTCTGAAATTCAAAGTACCACAAAGAGTCAACCCCTAAAGTAAGGAAATGAATAGCAAGTTGTGCAGTCACAGGCATAAAATTATAACAAACAATTTGGGAAAAAGAAATGAGCCGAACACATGAGACAACATGGGACAACAAACTTTGTACCAAATGTATGGATAGCTCATGGAGTTTCATACCTTTGATTAAGGACAGGTACATGAATATCAATAATATGACAAGACTTTGGAAAATTTCTGCTACAATATTATAATAAGACATGTTAGACAACTTTAAATTGTTACATAACAAAATAATTAACAGATATTTAAAAAACAAACAAACCAATGTTATCTTTATTCTGTTGTGTTTGCATCCTTGAAGCACATGGCCCTCTTTATCTGCAGGATTAATTTTGAATTTTTTTAATATTTTGGTATCAGTATTTCTCTTTGAAATTTGTTTGTTTATACTTGTTGTTTATACTTGTTGTTTATACTTGTTGTTTATACTTGTTGTTTATACTTATTGTTTATACTTATTGTTTATACTTGTTGTTTATATTTGTTGTTTATACTTGTTGTTTATATTGTCGATTTATGTAAAAGAATATTACTCAGTAGGAGACAGTTTTTGTTCAAGTTGAGGCTTTTATTATTGTTTAATGGCATAAAACATTAAGTTTGAGGTTTCAACTAATTCAGTTAATGACCGAACTAATGGGTATCTTTAAAAAGAACATCAATAATTGTTGACAATGCTCTTACTGCATGTTAACCACACTTCAAAAGCAGAGAAGAAGTTGGAAATCTGCCTCTGATCATGAAGTGGCAAGATTTGGGAAGATGTTCTGAACACAGTCCTGCCAGTGCAAAGGATTTTTACAAATCAAGTAATTGATAACTGGTCACAAAAATTGGGTCGGTGATATGATATTATGTTTAAGCAGATAATAAATCACTGTTTGTCACATTAGGTGAGACTCAAACTCTAGTTGCCCTTTCTGAATCACTCTGGCCATGGTAATGCAATTTGCCCTACTTTGATTTGGTAAATAAGTAATTATTTGCATTTGAATTAAAATTGACCTAGATTTACCAGTATGAGTTCTTATGTCTAGTGACAGTTTTAATTGATTGTATTACATCATATAATTGAAGTTGGCACCTTTTAAAATGCGGAGATCCAATATTGATGAAAGCTTTAAAATATTTTTTTATTCTGTTTTCTTTTGAAGTGGGTCTACACTTGGCGCAAGTTCAGTTTCAAAATATTTAAATTAATGCCCGATATGGAGCACTCGCTTGGCTTTAGTGTCATTCAGAACAGTCTGTAAACACCATTAGGTCTTGTGTTCATGTCACCATTAATTCTATTCATAACTAGATTACATTTTGTATAATTCATGTCAATATTTTTTCATGTATACATATTTTTTATGTACATGGTTTTGCCGTATGTGGGTGAACAAGACAGTTCTTTAACTTTCACATTTCATGTTTTGTATAATTATGTTAAGTGAATGGTTATTTAAGAATGTATCTAACACTTTATTTTTATCTAATGTATATAACAATATCTGACTTTTTTGGGGGGGTATTTGTGCATAATTTCTGCAGAAAAAAATCATACTTAAGTCTAAGCTTTGACGATATTCAACAGTTTTTCAATTTTAGGGAGTAAAACTCGTCAATCAACACTAAAAATGTTCATTTTTTAAATCTAAAAATAAGAATTATTTGGATTTCTGCTAAAAATAGACAGAGCTAAAACATAAGAGGTCCTGTGGTGTAGTAGTTTAAAATAGCTAACTGTGCAGCGTGGCTCAGATAGGAAATGCATTTTTGTTTTGACGATTGTGGCGTTATGGTTTACTTTTAACACAGGTGTAGGACATAAATAAATAGCATCTCGCGAGATCTGTTCTGCCTGGCAGGGCTGGAAAAATATGGTAACCCGACGTCTAGGCCAAGCAAAAATGCAGTTTCGGGCTACTGGTCATTGTTCATTGAATTAGTCTTGGACAAGTTATAAATCCACAGTCTGACAAGTGACAAGTAAACAGCGGTTCCTAATTAGTGATGAAGACAATCAATGTCACGCCCGGAGCATTTACCAACAACACGTAAAGGTACATGTCCAATGCAAGCACCTCTCCAAAACAGTCAATCACAAAGCACAATACATAAACGCTTCTATACAAAGACCTTGTTAGTTGTAGATACGACAAATGTGTTGTTATGTTCGTTGATTGAAAACAATGCAAACTTTTGGACAAGTCTTTTTTCTCCAGGTTATTTGTCCAGGACTAGTTTTTAAAAATTTTTTTTCCAGCCCTGTCAGGTTACAGTTATTTATTGGTTGTTTAATGAAAACCATTTTTGTCCAAACTGCGGGATACCACCTGACAGCACAATATACATATAAACAAATATTTAAAAAAATAAACAAGTTAAATCAACTGTGGCCATATTGCTTTAATGTTAGAAACAGAAATCAGAACAGAATTGTTTATCTTAGGAAACAATGTTTTTGTTTTTCTTTACTTTGCAAAAGAGTATAGAGTGTTAAATGTGGTATCTTCATACAGCATCTGTCATAGTCTTTGACCAATGTCTTCTATCCCTCCAGCTTTCATGCTACTTTGAAATATATCTTTTGACATAGGGGGGCAAAGCGTAAATATTTTATTTTCGTTATATTTTAATTATACACAAGGGCAAATTAAAATTCATAATTCTTCACTAAATGTCAAAACGATAAGTTCATGTTGTCACACTGGCCATTTAGTGGTACTGTGGTAAACAAACATTAAATCAATTTGACAGGAAAGTATAGCTTATTTATATGTTTGCAGAAAATACTAAAAACAATGTAATTATCACTGTAGGTGTGAAATCAATTCGAGAATTTGAGTTATAGGTCTGAAGTAAATGTTATCTAGGGACCAGACAAGGACCTCGAGTTACACATAAATGTTATTTAAATGCTAAAAAAGCCATAAATGAGTTGCAGCGGAAGCACATTAAAATGCTTTTAAATAAAAGCCCATCATAAAAACCACTTACATTAGATTTTCATAATGATCAATTTCCATCATGTGTGTCACTGTATGTATAAATAAACATTCCATAAAGTTCTATTACACATTTACTATGGAAAATGAATGGTATCGTGGTAAGCTATGTTTGCCAAAAAAAGAAGTGTTAAAATAAAGAGGTGTGTTGTGTATCATAATGTTAAAATCAAAGTTCTGAAAGGAATGTGTAAACTGTTGGTGTTTTTTTTTATATGGGAACGTGACATGCTACTTCTAAATGATAGACTCCAAGCTTTATTATTTTCATGGAATGTACTTCTGGTTATTTGTACTACTACAATTTAGGCAAAGCTCCCATGAGGAAGCAGTACCTTGTACTTCCCAATGCAATATACCATTAACAATTGACTGAGAACTTCTTAGTGTTGCTAATAATAATTTTCAATACAATAAATGAACTTTATGTAAACACTTTAACATGGTACCTATATGTGATTTGAGAAATCAAATAATTAACTTTTAAAGATGTTGTCCCTTTAAAGTATATATTTGTCTATACCCCATAGTGTTACTTTCTGCTTCCTGTATTAAGCCGACAGTTTTCAAATAAATGATAGTGAAACCCTTTCAGCCCAACATACAGCCAAACTTTCCATTGTGTGAAAATCTAGACCAGTTTCATGTCTCTATTTCCCCAAAACTAAACTATTTACACTAACTAATGCAGTAATCACCTTACAGCAAACTGTGTAAACAAGTTCTTGTGTTGACCAGGCGGCTGTTCAATTAAATGGCAATCATGAATATAATTTTGCTCCATAACTTTGTAATGACTTCTAAATTATTGCCTTCAAATTGATTCAATTGAAGGTTGAGGCCTTTTAAATGGATTTGATCAGTGTTTACGATGAATTTATCAGCCTTGGTGTGAAAGAGCTTGTGGGAGCAATTATTGTGGTTTGTCACATAGTAGTGAGGACAACAATGGATGGTCCCCTGTCAGGAAATAAGCAAGAGGAATGGCTCAATCAGATCTTTGCATAGCATGTAAATTATCATGAAGAAAGTATTCTTGTTGATGTGTGTGTGTATTTGGGGTGTTTGAATTCATCATCAGCTTATTTCATTTGAGTGTTCCCAGCAGCTGAATGTATAATTGTACTTGGGGACTTAAAAACCAAAAAACGCATGTAGAAAAAGTTTCATGTATCACATGTCTGTATATACTCAGCTTGATCAGTGACATCTTCAGTTAACCACCTGACCTGGTACATGTAATGCAATCAGTAGAACATTGGCTCCAGGTACAGGAGGCCCTGGGTTCGATCCTGGGCCATGACATATCAAAGTTGTTAAAAATATTAGTGGTACAGCTCCCTTGCAAATGCCCAAGCAAATATAAGGGTAGTTCCATGACTGATCAACCCAGTGTCAGGATAATGTGACTGGGTGGGGTATCATACCAGGTGTTCAGGGCATGCTATACACAGTGAAGGCAGCACTATATCTGCTTCAAGTGAACACCATCTTCAGATAACTGATATATTGTTGGTGGGACGCTAAACATAATAAACAAACAAAAAACAGTTAACCATTTAGACCAAGGATCAAACTTATATGGTGAGAGGTATAGGTCAGAAAATCTAAAATCTGTAACTTTTTGTGATCTTACATCAGCTTAACCATACTTAAAAAACATTTGTATTTTAAAGTCCCAAAGAAAAATTATAAATATTTTTTAGTTGTACTATAAGGATCTGGCCTACATAAGGCAGGACAGGCTATAAAGGTCATGGCATTATACTCAACCGATAAGGACCTCAAGCTGACTGACGACACCTGAAACGCGGAGTCTTCTGTGATCACATTTGCTGATTGCCACTGGAGAATCATGTGACCAGGATGTTTACCGATAAGATCTAAGCGGTCATCAGAAATACGGTTCATGATCAAGCAATAATCTAAAAAAATGTCTTAAAAATCCAATGTCACATCAAAAACTGTTGTGATTGTCACAATAAAAAATTGTTGTCAGATAATGATAGTCAAATATGTTTAATTTTGATTATTTATATTTGTTGACATCCCTATACATTCTATACACTTTTCTGTGATTTATAGTTACTGAAAAAATATCCAATAAAACCCCTTACTTTTCAATTATGTCTTCTTACTTGCTCAAGTGAACACCTCTCCAGATAACTGAAATACTGTTGTTGGGATGTAAACACAATAAACAAACAAAAAACAGTTAACAATCTATACATTGCTTTAACGTTTTTACTGGTTCCAGTGTTTGCGTCACCTTTGGTGCTTCGCATCAATGACTTTTCTTGTATTCCAATATAAAGGCAACAAAGACTTCTATATGTACCTTCCTAGATTGGTATAAGTTGTTTCCCACATTGATGTCTTTTGTCCTGGAGATGAGAAGGCAACAGCATCTTAGATTCAGTGGCTACAAAACCAACTATCATCTGTACTTATATTCATTGATATGCATTAATAAAATACCCTTTGTTTCTGTTTAGCTTATTTACCCACTAACAGAAACAAGCAAAGCTTGTTAATTTGTTAATTTTTCAGATGTCTGTCATAATTATAATTAGACTTCATAATGCTGTGTGCCCAATTAGTACCTACAAATTGATATGTGATATTTAATGATACTTAAAGGTGGTGTTCGACTGTTTGGACCAAAATTATTGTTACCTAAAAAAAGTCCTTTAAAATGCTGTTAATTGGTGCCCTACATCCCTGTTTAGTAAAACATAACATTGACCATGTCATTAAAAAACTATATTGCCTGTGTGAAACATGCTGCCTAATTTCAAAGTGAGACAACTATGGGACCACTTACTTTTAAGATCATTTTAATCATGTTACATGATTATCCGGATAACCAAATCTGATGTTGATATCTACTATAGATGAAATACCAACCAGCTCAGATATTGATATCTACTATAGATAAAATGCCAACCAGCTCTGATATTAATATCTACTATAGATGAAATACCAGCCAGCTCTGATGTTGATATCTACTATAGATGAAATACCAACCAGCTCAGATATTGATATCTACTATAGATAAAATGCCAACCAGCTCTGATATTGATATCTACTATAGATGAAATACCAGCCAGCTCTGATGTTGATATCTACTATAGATGAAATACCAACCAGCTCTGATGGTGATATCTACTATAGATGAAATACCAACCAGCTCAGATATTGATATCTACTATAGATAAAATACCAACCAGCTCTGATGTTGATATCTACTATAGATGAAATACCAGCCTGCTCTGATGTTGATATATACTATAGATAAAATACCAACCAGCTCAGATATTGATATCTACTATAGATGAAATACCAACCAGCTCAGATATTGATATCTACTATAGATGAAATACCAACCAGCTCAGATATTGATATCTACTATAGATAAAATACCAACCAGCTCAGATATTGATATCTACTATAGATAAAATACCAACCAGCTCAGATATTGATATCTACTTTAGATAAAATACCAACCAGCTCTGATATTGATATCTACTATAGATAAAATACCAACCAGCTCAGATATTGATATCTACTATAGATAAAATACCAACCAGCTCAGATATTGATATCTACTATAGATAAAATACCAACCATCTCAGATATTGATATCTACTATAGATAAAATACCAGCCAGCTCTGATGTTGATATCTACTATAGATGAAATACCAGCCAGCTCTGATATTGATATCTACTATAGATGAAATACCAACCAGCTCTGATGTTGATATCTACTATAGATGAAATGCCAGCCAGCTCTGATGTTGATATCTACTATAGATGAAATACCAGCCAGCTCTGATGTTGATATCTACTATAGATAAAATACCAGCCAGCTCTGATGTTGATATCTACTATAGATGAAATACCAACCAGCTCTGATGTTGATATCTACTATAGATGAAATACCAACCAGCTCTGATGTTGATATCTACTATAGATGAAATACCATCCAGCTCTGATATTGATATCTACTATAGATGAAATACCAACCAGCTCTGATGTTGATATCTGCTTCAGATGAAATACCAGCCAGCTCTGATATTGATATCTACTATAGATAAAATACCAACCAGATCGGATGTTGATATCTACTATAGATGAAATACCAACCAGCTCTGATATTGATATCTACTATAGATAAAATACCAACCAGATCTGATGTTGATATCTACTATAGATGAAATACCAACCAGCTCAGATATTGATATCTACTATAGGTAAAATACCAACCAGCTCAGATATTGATATCTACTATAGATAAAATACCAACCATCTCAGATATTGATATCTACTATAGATAAAATACCAACCAGCTCAGATATTGATATCTACTATAGATGAAATACCAGCCAGCTCTGATATTGATATCTACTATAGATAAATACCAACTATATCTGATGTTGATATCTACTATAGATGAAATACCAGCCAGCTCTGATATTGATATCTACTATAGATAAAATACCAACTATATCTGATGTTGATATCTACTATAGATGAAATACCAGCCAGCTCTGATATTGATATCTATAATAGATGAAATACTAACCAGCTCTGATGCTGATATCTACTATAGATGAAATACCAGCCAGCTCTGATGTTGATATCTACTATAGATGAAATACCAACCAGCTCTGATATTTATATCTACTATAGATAAAATACCAACCAGATCGGATGTTGATATCTGCTATAGATGAAATACCAACCAGCTCTGATATTGATATCTACTATAGATAAAATACCAACCAGATCTGATGTTGATATCTACTATAGATGAAATACCAACCAGCTCAGATATTGATATCTACTATAGATAAAATACCAACCAGCTCAGATATTGATATCTACTATAGATAAAATACCAACCATCTCAGATATTGATATCTACTATAGATAAAATACCAGCCAGCTCAGATATTGATATCTACTATAGATGAAATACCAGCCAGCTCTGATGTTGATATCTACTATAGATGAAATACCAGCCAGCTCTGATATTGATATCTACTATAGATGAAATACCAACCAGCTCTGATGTTGATATCTACTATAGATGAAATGCCAGCCAGCTCTGATGTTGATATCTACTATAGATGAAATACCAGCCAGCTCTGATGTTGATATCTACTATAGATAAAATACCAGCCAGCTCTGATGTTGATATCTACTATAGATGAAATACGAACCAGCTCTGATGTTGATATCTACTATAGATGAAATACCAACCAGCTCTGATGTTGATATCTACTATAGATGAAATACCAACCAGCTCTGATGTTGATATCTGCTTCAGATGAAATACCAGCCAGCTCTGATATTGATATCTACTATAGATAAAATACCAACCAGATCGGATGTTGATATCTACTATAGATGAAATACCAACCAGCTCTGATATTGATATCTACTATAGATAAAATACCAACCAGATCTGATGTTGATATCTACTATAGATGAAATACCAACCAGCTCAGATATTGATATCTACTATAGGTAAAATACCAACCAGCTCAGATATTGATATCTACTATAGATAAAATACCAACCATCTCAGATATTGATATCTACTATAGATAAAATACCAACCAGCTCAGATATTGATATCTACTATAGATGAAATACCAGCCAGCTCTGATATTGATATCTACTATAGATAAAATACCAACTATATCTGATGTTGATATCTACTATAGATGAAATACCAGCCAGCTCTGATATTGATATCTACTATAGATAAAATACCAACTATATCTGATGTTGATATCTACTATAGATGAAATACCAGCCAGCTCTGATATTGATATCTATAATAGATGAAATACTAACCAGCTCTGATGCTGATATCTACTATAGATGAAATACCAGCCAGCTCTGATGTTGATATCTACTATAGATGAAATACCAACCAGCTCTGATATTTATATCTACTATAGATAAAATACCAACCAGATCGGATGTTGATATCTGCTATAGATGAAATACCAGCCAGCTCAGATATTGATATCTACTATAGATAAAATACCAACCAGCTCAGATATTGATATCTATTATAGATAAAATACCAACCAGATCTGATGTTGATATCTACTATAGATAAAATACCAACCAGATCTAATGTTGATATCTACTATAGATGAAATACCAACCAGCTCTGATATTGATATATACTATAGATGAAATACCAACCAGCTCTGATATTGATATCTACTATAGATGAAATACCAACCAGATCTGATGTTGATATCTACTATAGATGAAATACCAGCCAGCTCTGATATTGATATCTACTATAGATGAAATACCAACCAGCTCTGATGTTGATATCTGCTTCAGATGAAATACCAACCAGCTCTGATGTTGATATCTGCTTCAGATGAAATACCAGCCAGCTCTGATATTGATATCTACTATAGATAAAATACCAACCAGATCGGATGTTGATATCTGCTATAGATGAAATACCAACCAGCTCTGATATTGATATCTACTATAGATAAAATACCAACCAGATCTGATGTTGATATCTACTATAGATGAAATACCAACTAGCTCAGATATTGATATCTACTATAGATAAAATACCAACCATCTCAGATATTGATATCTACTATAGATAAAATACCAACCAGCTCAGATATTGATATCTACTATAGATGAAATACCAGCCAGCTCTGATATTGATATCTACTATAGATAAAATACCAACTATATCTGATGTTGATATCTACTATAGATGAAATACCAGCCAGCTCTGATATTGATATCTACTATAGATGAAATACCAACCAGCTCTGATGTTGATATCTACTATAGATAAAATACCTGCCAGCTCTGATGTTGATATCTACTATAGATAAAATACCAGCCAGCTCTGATGTTGATATCTACTATAGATGAAATACCAACCAGCTCTGATATTGATATCTACTATAGATGAAATACCAACCAGATCTGATGTTGATATCTGCTTCAGATGAAATACCATCCAGCTCTGATATTGATATCTACTATAGATAAAATACCAACCAGCTCTGATGTTGATATCTGCTTCAGATGAAATACCAGCCAGCTCTGATATTGATATCTACTATAGATAAAATACCAACCAGATCGGATGTTGATATCTACTATAGATGAAATACCAACCAGCTCTGATATTGATATCTACTATAGATAAAATACCAACCAGATCTGATGTTGATATCTACTATAGATGAAATACCAACCAGCTCAGATATTGATATCTACTATAGATAAAATACCAGCCAGCTCTGATGTTGATATCTACTATAGATGAAATACCAACCAGCTCTTATATTGATATCTACTATAGATAAAATACCAACTATATCTGATGTTGATATCTACTATAGATGAAATACCAGCCAGCTCTGATGTTGATATCTACTATAGATGAAATACCAGCCAGCTCTGATGTTGATATCTACTATAGATGAAATACCAACCAGATCTGATATTGATATCTACTATAGATGAAATACCAAACAGCTCTGATATTGATATCTACTATAGATGAAATACCAACCAGCTCTGATATTTATATCTACTATAGATAAAATACCAACCAGCTCAGATATTGATATCTACTATAGATGAAATACCAGCCAGCTCAGATATTGATATCTACTATAGATAAAATACCAACCAGCTCAGATATTGATACCTACTATAGATAAAATACCAACCAGATCTGATGTTGATATCTACTATAGATAAAATACCAACCAGATCTAATGTTGATATCTACTATAGATGAAATACCAGCCAGCTCTGATATTGATATCTACTATAGATAAAATACCAACTATATCTGATGTTGATATCTACTATAGATGAAATACCAGCCAGCTCTGATATTGATATCTACTATAGATGAAATACCAACCAGCTCCGATGTTGATATCTACTATAGATGAAATACCAGCCAGCTCTGATGTTGATATCAACTATAGATAAAATACCAGCCAGCTCTGATGTTGATATCTACTATAGATAAAATACCAACCAGCTCTGATATTGATATCTACTATAGATGAAATACCAGCCAGCTCTGATGTTGATATCTACTATAGATGAAATACCATCCAGCTGTGATATTGATATCTCCTATAGATGAAATACCAGCCAGCTCTGATGTTGATATCTACTATAGATGAAATACCATCCAGCTGTGATATTGATATCTCCTATAGATGAAATACCAACCAGCTCTGATGTTGATATCTACTATAGATGAAATACCAGCCAGCTCTGATGTTGATATCTACTATAGATGAAATACCAACCAGATCTGATGTTGATATCTACTATAGATGAAATACCAGCCAGCTCTGATATTTATATCTACTATAGATGAAATACCAACCAGCTCAGATGTTGATATCTACTTAGATGAAATACCAGCCAGCTCTGATGTTGATATCTACTATAGATGAAATACCCAACTTGCTTATTTATAGAGTTGGAAATAATGGACATTTAAAAGCAATATATTTCAATTTGTACATAAAACAGTTAAGGTAATGTTACAAAAAGCCTTTTTTAAAATGTAAGTTAATGGAGCGATTATGCGCCAGTTCCCCCAAAACAGAAGAAAAATGTTGTAACATGTATTAGATATAGGCAAACCTTAAAAAACCTTTTTGGCTAGATCAGGTAATTTGGAAGTTGCATACTGTAAGTGAATCGGATGAAAAAAAACCATTACAAGTCAAACCAGAGTTTCACTGTTGGCATTCGATCGTATTTGCACCTTCCTAACCCATGCTTACTTTGATGCTTCAAATAAATATTGACATTTTTTATCCTTTATTGTAAAATTCTCAAACGTTTATTACAAAAGTGCATTCAATTCTGCAACAGGGAAGACAGCCATCTCCCAATTAAAATATCAATTACACAGATGTGACCTATGTGGTAATTTGATAACAGTTGCAATTTACTATCAATACTGGAGTAAGATGGGACATCAAAGAACTGGTTAACAATTGTAGCCTGTACTTGTGTATCTGCCACCTGATTGTGAATTGACAGAGGGCAAACCAATCTTCTCCAAGTGAGCCATCAACAATCTTGCCTCAAGTGGCCCCATGCTAGGAGGAGATAGCTATGACAGGCGTTAACTTGTTTGTTTGTTTTTGAAATGCATCCCACCAACCCAACTACCTATTGCCATTATGGTGACGTCCAGCTATAATTTGTGAAGGAAGATCTAATACAACTGTCTGGGTAGAATCGTCAATCAGGTGTAGAAGATTTCGCATAAAAGTTTCAGTCCCAACCTGGACTTGGGCCCATGAAAGTGGCAGTCATGACCTGGTTTTATGGAGGTATCTGACAGATTGCCTATATCTGATATATGTCACAATATCTGACCTCAGTTTGCAGTATCTGTACGTAATTTGTGCAAAAAAATCACACTTTAGTTTCATCTTTAATGAGTTTCAACAGTATCTCAATTAAGGACAGTTAAACTCATTAATCAACACTTAAATGTGCATTCTTTTTAAATCTTTATATAAGAACTATTAAGATTCATGCTAAAATTGACTTCGTGCCAGATGACGTAGATGAGCTAACATGTTTTTCTTAGTTAAAAAAGTAGCAAACTGTGCAGCTTGGCTCAGCTTGGAAATACATGTTTGAAATGACGAACGTGGCATTATGGTTCACTTTTCAGACAGGTGTAGGACATCAAAACAGCATTTTGAAAGATATGATCTGGTAACAATGGTTAATTATGATGTTTAATGAAATATTTTTGGTCCAAACCGTTGGGTACCACCTTTAAACCTATTATATATAGTTGACTGGGAAACAAGTTCTTCCAACTTATATTAATCCCTCTCATTTGCAAGTTTCCTGGATAGAAGTACTCAGGTTTTTAGTACCGTACCAGGAGCATTGTGCAGTAAATTGTCCTGCACCATGTGGTCAGTTTCAGTGTTAAGAACCTAGGACCCTCTGATCTTGATGGAGTCCAGCATCTTAACCACTAGACCATTGACCTATGCACCTAGGCATTTATGGCCTACCAGGTTAAAGTCATCATCTGATAGCCTCTTAGTCCTTCACTGGTTTGGACTACTGGGGTGGTTACACTAAATACCGACCGGAAGTAGAATGTGTGACATGAAATTCTGCTCTTTAGTAACAGTCTGTTGCTATGTTTTGGCATTAAATTTCCTATTTTGAAGATAATCTCAATCTTTTGGTGTCAAAAGGAAAATGAAACTATGTAGAATTAAAAGAAAGCAAAAGCCTCTAACCCCTATGCACAATAATGGACTGATCCACTTTTACAGGAAGTACATATTTCATGAATATGAAATTTGGTGGTTACCGACTGGCAATTTGGCGGTATGCGCATTCTATGAAACAGAACTTTCTTACAAATTGCAAAAGTTGCCTTATTTCTAGGTCATTCTGATTGACAATAAATAGTTTATTTCACCTATATATGGTTATGGGGGTCCATCATAACTTGATCATGGTGCCATTTGTTTCCATCTTTTTTCGCGATTCACTATAGAACAAACTTATTTAGTGGCATCTAACCTACTTACAAGCATGGAGAGTTCCCAGCAGACCTGCAGCAGTGTGTTGATGCATAACCTGGAGATCTTTCTCAAGCAGTTCCAACTGGAGCTTGCCACCATGACCATATTTGTGTCTGTGTGACATCTAAGCAAACAAACACATCTGAGTGTAAAAATCTTCTGATTAGCGTGAGCATACACTCGAGTTGCGGGCGATTTTTTTGCAACTATCCACACTGATCTCATGCAATACACTATGATGGCCCGATGTACTTACAATGGCTACAGTCCTAGGTGATGAAGGAATGCACAAGATACATTTTGGCAGTTATTGCATCGATCAGCCTGTTTGTTTAAGACTTGCACTGTCCATATTGTAGAGTATCTTCAATTTAATGTGACAGTGTGCCTGCAATAAATGGCAGCTTGTGAGTAGTCAGCAGATTTTTTGTCAATCATAAATTAATGTTCCATATAGAGCTACATATACATGTTATATTTACTTGAGATAAACTTTGTCTGTCCAAGACTTATTTTGTTTTTTTCTTGCTAATGTGAAACAATTTTTATTACCACACAACTTTCAATAAGCAGTCAGTAAGCCACAAATATAAATTTTTAACTGTAAATTGTTCCTTTATTACATTTTGTTAATGATCTATACGAATTTGCAAGCAATCTTCTTATATAGACAGGCAAAGTTGTCATAAAGGTGCCGAGACATACTGATAGAGTTGATACATACATGTGAACTCTTTCTGGCAGCAAAGTGGGAGATTTTCACTTGCAAAGTGGGAGATTTGTTATTTTCATCTTAACAAAGAAAGAAAATATCTGTTTCCAAGTAGGGAGATTTCCTGAAATGTGTAAAACACCCCTCTTTTTTTAAAAATACTTTTGAACTTTAAAAGAGGGAGTCTCCCTCCACAAGCATGAGAGCTCACATGTATGCTGATAGAGACTTAGCAGCAAAAAAGTGAAGATCCTGACCAGACAGCTTTTAGCTAGGACCTGATCTGGGTGTACACCCAGATCCTGACCAGACAGCTTTCGGCTAGGACCTGATCTGGGTGTACACCTTTTGCTTTATGATTATCTGGCCTAATATCACATTTGTTCACGTAAACACCATTTAAAGGTGGTATCAGACAGTTTGGACCAAAAATATTTTCATTAAACATCATAATATCTTGCTTGTATTTTTACATCAACATATCAAACAAAACGCTGTTTACTGATGTCCTGCACCTGTCTGACAAGTGAACCATAAGGTCACAATCGTCATTACAAACATGTATTTCCTATCTGAGCCACTCTGCACAGTTAGCTATTTTTAAACCAAGACAACCAGGGTGACCACTTATGTGTCAGCTCATCCATGTCATCTGCTGTGACGTTGATGTCTACTTTTAGCCGAAATCCTAATCTTTCTTATTTATAGATTTGAAAAGAATGAACATTTTAAATTTTGATTGACGAGTTTTACTGCCCCAAAATTGAGATACTGTTGAAAATCGTCAAAGCTTAAATTAAAGTATGATGTTCTCTACAAAAATTATGCAAAATACCCCAAAGAGTGGTCGGATATTGTTATATATATTAGATATGGGCAAACTGTCGGATACCACCCTTAATGCCTTTGCTAACCATACACATTTATCACTATTGTTTGGCAGAGTCTGCACAACTGAGGGTTTGTATTATATGCTGCACATCTATGTATTAAAAAAACTGTTTTTTTTTAAAATAACAAAATTAGGTGAAGTTTAGACATCATATATACATGTCCTATAAATGAAGGGGTTGATATGTCTTAAACATGTGTCAAATATATTTTAAAGATTTCTTTAAAATGTTCTTAAATCTTTTATTGGATTATCTCCTTTGTATAAAAACACAGCTTCCCTAATCCAGTTTTTCTGTTTAATCTTGTTTTAAGCTCACCTGAGCAAATGTTCAGGGAGAGCAATTGTGTTTACCCACAGTCTGGTATCAAGTTTCCTGCATCAAGCCAACATCTGTCAACATCCTTTAACTGATGTCTCCTCAGAAATTGCTTGGCTTAGTCAAGTAAACTTCACCTGAAAGACTTTACAAAGAATTTTGATCCATCAAAATGGCCACCAGGAGCATGGCCATTTGTCTTTTGGCTCTCAAGTCCATATATACCCATAGAGTACAACAAAATTTTCTTTCAGAATCTACAAAGACCAGAGCCTTGATATTTAGTATATAACCTCCTTGAGAAGCCCTCTTATAAGTTTGTACAAAGAAATTTGATTCCTCAAAATACATGGTCACCAGGGGTGTGACCATTTTCCATATATGGCTAG
Source organism: Sinonovacula constricta (assembly GCA_007844125.1). Lineage (NCBI taxonomy): Eukaryota > Metazoa > Mollusca > Bivalvia > Cardiida > Solecurtidae > Sinonovacula > Sinonovacula constricta. Next base: position 21,932,865 of record CM017559.1, on the reverse strand, counting down.
TAGGCATCCTGTCAGACCAAATCGCCTAGCTGAAATTTAATTTGATTGTCTGTAGGAGTCCTATGGACCTGGATGTTAAATATCTTACAATTATTCAGGGTTGCATTATGTCTAAGTCACTAAGGTGAGTGATATACCCCCATCATGACCCTCTTGTATTGCCTATAAATTTTAATCATGGACCCCATGCAATGCAATTATCATTTACGTGGAGGGATTATTTGATAGTATATGATTTATATTTTTATTCACTGCAGAAATGGTGCCTTGATTTCATACTTCAAATCACAATAATGGACTGATCTACTTTTACAGGAAGTTCATATTTCATTGAAATTTGGCAGTTACCGACTGGCAATTTGGCGGTTTGCGCATTCTATGAAACAGAACCTTCTTACAAATTGCCTTATTTCTGGGTCTTTCTGATCGACAATAAATAGCTTGTTTCACCTATATATGGTTATGGGGGTCCATCATAACTTGGTCATGGTGCCATTTGTTTCCATCTTTTTTCGCGATTCACTATAGAACAAACTTATTTAGTGGCATCTAACCTACTAATACAAACAAGGAGGGTTCCCAGCAGACCTGCAGCAGTGTGTTAATGTATAACCTGGAGGTCTTTCTCAAGCAGTTCCAACTGGAGCTTGCCACCATGGCCATATTTGTGTCTGTGTGACATCTAAGCAAACAAACACATCTGAGTGTAAAAATCTTCTGATTAGCGTGAGCATACACTCGAGTTGCGGACGATTTTTTTGCAACTATCCACCCTGATCTCATGCAATACACTATGATGGCCCGATGTACTTACAATGGCTACAGTCCTAGGTGATAAAGGAATGCACAAGATACATTTTGGCAGTTATTGCATCGATCAGCCTGTTTGTTTAAGACTTGCACTGTCCATATTGTAGAGTATCTTCAATTTAGTGTGACAGTGTGCCTGCAATAAATGGCAGCTTGTGAGTAGTCAGCAGATTTTTTGTCAATCATAAATTAATGTTCCATAAAGAGCTACATATACATGTTATATTTACTTGAGATAAACTTTGTCTGTCCAAGACTTATTTTGTTTTTCTCTCGCTAATGTGAAACAATTTTTATTACCACACAACTTTCAATAAGCAGTCAGTAAGCCACAAATATAAATTTTTAACTGTAAATTGTTCCTTAATTACATTTTGTTAATGATCTATACGAATTTGCAAGCAATCTTCTTATATAGATTGGCAAAGTTGTCATAAAGGTGCCGAGACATACTGATAGAGTTGATACATACATGTGAACTCTTTCTGACAGCAAAGTGGGAGATTTGTTATTTTCATCTAAACAAAGAAGGAAAATATCTGTTTCCAAGTAGGGAGATTTCTGGAAATGTGTAAAACACCCCTCTTCTTTAAAAATACTTTTGAGCCTTAAAAGAGGGAGTCTCCCTCCACAAGCGAGAGAGTTCACATGTATGCTGATAGAGACTTAGCAGCAAAAAAGTGAAGATCCTGACCAGACAGCATTCGGCTAGGACCTGATCTGGGTGTACAGCCAGATCCTGACCAGACAGCATTCGGCTAGGACCTGATGTGGGTGTACAGCCAGATCCTGACCAGACAGCATTCGGCTAGGACCTGATCTGGGTGTACAGCCAGATCCTGACCAGACAGCATTCGGCTAGGACCTGATCTGGGTGTACAGCCAGATCCTGACCAGACAGCATTCGGCTAGGACCTGATCTGGGTGTACACCCAGATCCTGACCAGACAGCATTTGGCTAGGACCTGATCTGGGTGTACACCCAGATCCTGACCAGACAGCTTTCAGCTAGGACCTGATCTGGGTGTACACCCAGATCCTGACCAGACAGCATTCGGCTAGAACCTGATATGGGTGTACACCCAGATCCTGACCAGACATCTTTAAGCTAGGACCTGATCTGGGTGTACCCAGATCCTGACCAGACAGCTTTCAGCTAGGACCTGATCTGGGTGTACACCCAGATCCTGACCAGACAGCTTTCAGCTAGGACCTGATCTGGGTGTACACCCAGATCCTGACCAGACAGCTTTCAGCTAGGACCTGATCTGGGTGTACACCTTTTGCTTTATGATTATCTGGCTTGATGTCCCGTTCGGTCATGTAAACACCATTTAAAGGTGGTATCAGACAGTTTGGACCAAAAATATTTTCATTAAACATCATAATATCTTGCCTGTATTTTTACATGAACATATCAAACAAAACGCTGTTTATTGATGTACTGCACCTGTCTGACAAGTTAACCATAAGATCACAATCGTCATTATAAACATGTATTTCCTATCTGAGCCACTCTGCACAGTTAGCTATTTTTAAACCAAGACAACCATGTGACCACTTATGTTTTTAGCTTATCCACGTCATCCGCTGTGACATCGATGTCTACTTTTAGCCGAAATCATAATCTTTCTTATTTATAGATTTGAAAAGAATAAACATTTTAAGTGCTGATTAATGAGTTTTACTGCCCCAAAAATTGAGATACTGTTAAAAAATTGCCAAGATACTGTTTAAAAATTGTCAAAGCTTAGACTAATATATGTTGTTTTTTTCTGCAGAAATTATGTACAAATACCCCCAAACAAAGGTCTTATATTGTTACATATATAAGATATAGGCAAGCTGATGGATACCACCTTTAAACAATATATATATACAGAAAGAAAAAGTTTGACTCAGTGTTAGGATTGATAGTCATTTGTTTATAGCATGCTGTTAAAAGAGGGCAGCACTATATCTGCTTTAAGAGGACATAATCAATGATTGGGATGGGATGGGATTTGGGATTTGCCTGCATTTTTGCCAATACTGTGCAGTGACATTTCTATCATAATAGCACAGGGGCACTTATGAGGTTTCCAGGGACTGAACCCGGCCAGTCCATTATACTGACACCGACGAATCAGGCGTATTGCTGTTTTCTTAGCCCCAAGCCTTAGAATAATCATTTTAATCCATATCATGCACTTTTTATTAAAATGCAAGACAAAATCTATACATATAAAAGTACAAGTTAAAATATTGCCGACCACATTCATCCAACTTCAAATGGGAGCTGGCTGATCTAGATCTACATTATTTGCGAAAGCCAGATCAGTCTTGACACAAACCAGTCGAAGATTAAAAATGGGGTCAGACAGTTTGGACCAAAATATTTTTCCTCAAATAACCAAATAAGTCATTGTCACCTGAAAAGGTGCTGTAAAATGCTGCTCATTGATGCCCTAGAATAGTGTGAACAGTGAAACATAAATCCCCATTCCTTATTTCAAACAAGTATTTCCTATCTGAGCCATGCTGCGGAGATAGCTATTTTTAACTAAGAAAACCAAATGACAACTTAATTTTGAGATAACATTATATCATCACCCAGGTAACTTGCTCTGACATCGATATCAATGTTTAGCAGAGATCAGTATCATGCTTATTTATAGAATTATTTAATATTAATATTAAACTACAATGGCTTGTCCTAGCCAGTAATGGAGCTGACAACCCTTCATTTAAAAGTCAATGTCAAGGCTACTTTCACCAACCAGGCAATTTGCAATTAAGGTTTGGTTTAAATGTTGGTGCCAAAAGGTGCATGCACTGAGCTCAATACCTCGATATATAAATTGGCCTTGATTGATTATTTATTGCATCATGTTTCCAAGCTGTCTAATCCCCTTCCATCCAAACTAATCTATCGCTCCCAACAATTCATTAAACCTAAAAAGAAAAGTGTCAGTGAAGTTTTTGCCTGGTTAAGCCCTCTCTATCAGAGAGAACAAAGTGTCTCAAGTGTCCCCATCCAACTAGAAGCCATGTTTGATAACAGCAACTTTGATTGTGATAGGGGCTATTTGGTTTAAGGTCATATATTTTCCCATAATACATTCATAATGGGACAGTTTCTGATATTTTTATTTGTCTAGGCAGTCATCTAAGATGGACAAAGGTCACAATTCTGCCATTTTCTAGTCTGAATGGATCATATAAAATGTGAATTAGTTGACTTTCCAAGGTTTTATTGTTTCACATTGGTAGAAGAATAAATATTACAGCACTTGGTGACTTCTGTTTTGATGGTAAATAACTGTTAGGATGGTGTTGACTTAAGGTTATTGCTTGTTGGGTTGAACATCCTACCAACAAACTTTCAGTTATCCAGAGATGGTATCCACCTAAAGGAAATTTAGTGCTGCATTCACTGGGTATTTCATGCTGTGAACACCAAGTCTCACTATCCTGACACCAGGCCAACCAGTCATGGAATTTCTCTTATATTTGCTTAAGGGAGCTATACCACTACCATTTTTAATGACGTTGGAATGTCGCCTAGGGCCTCCCATACCTGGAGAACTAACTCTTTAGCGACGCGGTTTAAGTGTCTTACAAACTTGCGCGGTTAAGCAATGGCTAGTGTTACTGGTGAATGATTGGGTGACTGTTGGAGAGCACTGGCCTGCATTGCATAACTTTAAAAACCGTTCAGTGTCTTTGAATATTGCTTTTACATAAATAGAATCTTATCAACTTTTCTAAATAAAAGTCTATTTAAGTGTTAGCAAGTTAGATGCTACTTGAATATTACTACTATTTTTTTACAACTTTGGTATATAAGGCTGGGATCAGATTAATAAATTGACCATTCAGACAGATGAGCATAGCATGCTTTGAAAACTGAGAACAATACCACACCCAGTCACATTATCCTGACACTGGTTTGACCAGTTGTGGATTGACCATCCAGACAAAATATATATATATAATCACTATTCTACTAACAACATTGGTATGGTGCGTAGGAGGTCAGAACATTAGGTTTTTCCTTCCTGAAGCTGTGCTACGATGATTAATTATCTCAACTGAATTTGTCCCAGCTTCTCTTATTATTTGTTTAATGTGGATACACCTGATGAAGAGCAATTACTGCAATTCCTTGGCCATTCCTGTTAAATCACCTTCAGATATTTTGTTAAGAAGCATCCTCTAATGCATAAAATACATACCATTATATATTTTAAATAAAATTTGTCTTGAATGAGGAGGTATTAAAAATGGATAATCCAGAAATCATCCTATCTTGCCATTTCATCAGATACATCAAATTGTAATAAAAATTGAACATTAATTCTTTATTAGAAAAACAGAAAGAAATTAGGTGTTTCACTATTAAATCCTTCCCATTGGCTGATCAGATTCGAAATTAAATTTCCAGTTGAAATGACTTATACTTATATAAAATACTTAATCTAAGAACAACTGCAGAACGTCATGTCTTGTCATCTATACCGCAATCAAGTCTTTTTTTCAATATGCCCTTATTAAAAGGCCTGTGTGTCTGTTGGTTTATGTGCCACAATAAAGAATTAAAAGAAAACCTACCCTGATAATTGCTGCCTTCACTTACACTTAATAACTGATACACAGTTTTATTTCATAAACAGATATTTTCTCATTGTTTGTATATCTTTTTCACAATGAAGTCTACTCAGTTAGTTACTGTAAGCATAAAAAAACAACAAAACATTTATTGACAGTTCTTTCAACTATATAAAGATAAGACAAGTTGACAAGAATGGTCAAGGTTTTAATGATAAAGTCAAGTAAACAAATCAATATTTATGAATTGCCGAAAGGTAATTATCTGATAGGATAGTGGTTACATGCCAGCTCCATATATTTGAGGCCCCTTGTTTGAATCCTCATGCTGGCACTTTTTTTATCTTTTTCTTTTTTCAGTAAAAGTAATAATTTTGTTCACTAAATTTTATATATAATCATTCATTTTATGAAAAATAAAGATTTTATTTACATTATATGATTTTGGGGAATGGTTTAAAAATAATGACAAACTGATGAACAGGACCTTTAATGCCAGAAAACAAGGAGAAATAAGTGTCACAAATGTTCAAATGACTTTAATTCAAACTTTCTGTTCAATATAATTGCACACACATACATATTGTTCCTATCAAACATAGTATGATTCTGATTTACGAGTAATTTAATTTTAATATTTAATCATTATACAGTATGTGTGTGCTCTCTCTTTTGCAGTCTTATTCAGATATGTATTCACTGTTGGCATGAAACTAATTAATGACAGGAACATAAATGATAAAAGTATATTTGATGAATCAATTGATAATGGTGAAAAAAAAATTGCTTCATCAGCTGACTGAATTATGTCACAGACATGAAAAACTTTGTTTACGTTGGCATTTTACAAGACAAGACAAGTTAGCTGATCCTACTGATACCATTCTATCCCTCCAGTATGAAGAGCTGTATTCAAAACCTCCACTGTGAAGAGCTTGTATAACCTTACTGGAGAGTGTCACTGGTTCAATTAAAGTGTCAGGTTCATGGTACTGTGTTGTATTGTGACATTTGTTAATTGACCCTAGCCTATATAGATATTAAATTGGCCTCCAATACACACTGATTGATGATCTCAATAAACCATTTAGATTTATTTACAGTCTAAAATTAAGTGATCTTATTTTACAGATAAAGTCCTCTTCAAGGTTCATTTTTCAATGTTTCACTAAACCTACTAAAGATTATTTAATCAGGTCTTGGCTAACAGTTTGGATCTAGATCAGTCAGTCCACACTGCAAGCTGTTGGATTAGGAAATGTACTTTTTTTGTTATATCTCTAGAAATTTCTCTATTTACATATGTGTGATATGTAGTTGAAAGTAATTTACAATACGTTGGTGTCATTAGGAAGTTTAGCCAACAAAGGATTTGGGTATACTTATACTGCTATCGTAGAGATGTTATGTTTGACTACATACTGTAATTAGATGTGGCATGCAGAAATTTTGATTGTTACTAGCCTTGTAAAGAATTGAAAGATGATAATTACCTCAAAGTTATTGCAAATTGTTAATCCATTGACTCTATTAAATGTAAAGAATGGAAAGGTTGTTCAGGTCTGTTCATGCAGAAGCGTGAGATATTGATCAATTAAAAGGCAATTTTTATGGAGGAAGTGAATACTGTCAAACAGGGGATAGTTATACAGATATCAAATTGCATATGTGTGAGAATTCACTAATAGACAATACTTGCATTTATTTTATAACCAAATTCTACTACTTTTTTTATCTCACGATGTACTTTTTATTTTTTATTGATAATAAAATATTTATTGGCCATGTAACTTCATAATATAACTTTATGACGCTTTCTGTCCATGCATGAGCTGGCAGAGTTGCTAGGGTAAATACACGTAAAACCATTTGAGTATTTGTGGTATGGTTTCAACTTCCAGTTGGAGAAATCCTGCGTAATGAAGAGTTATATAGCCAACCTACAGTGCTTCATTGCTTCTTACAAGACATTTGCCTGGGGTCTGCCATCCAATGAAGTTTGGAGAAGTGATCATAATTGTAACTGTCAAGCAAGTTAGATGGAGGCCACCATGTTTTATGTTGCGTCTCTTACAACATGTATAAAAATAATAAAACACTATCACTTATATCATGGCTTATACAGACAATTTACTTAAGAGGGTGTGACTTAACATGTGACGTTACAATAAGGATAATAGATGTTAATGTTTATTGGGCTTATCGTCCCACCAACAGTATATCAGTTATCTGGAGATGGTGTTCACTTGAAGCAGATATAGTGCTGCCTTCACTCTGTATAGCATGCTGTGAACACCTGGCATAATGCCACACCATGCCAACCAGTTGTGGAACTACCGTTATATTTGCTTCAGCACTAGCAATGGAGCTATACCACTACCATTTGTAATGACTTTGGTATGTCGTGGCCCAGGATTGAACCTGTGGCCTCCCGTACTTGGAGCCGATGCTCTACCGATAGCACTACCAGGTCCAGTTGACAATAGATGTAAATGTTTTATGTCAGCATGACTGACATAGCAAAACACTCTATTAAAGGTCAGAACTGCCCAAGACATGATGAGCAGGTCTCTATTTGTTCTCTGTGAACTCAATATCTACCTCTGCTAAGGTATTCACTAACTGATCTTGATTGATCCTATTGGCAAATATTTTCTTTGCCACAAATCTTTGCCAGTTTATTTTGATTCTACTGAAGGGTCATTAGGACTGTATGCATACAAACCTTTTCATATAAGCTGCTCTTTCAGCTCTTATGCACACACAGCCAGCCAATAAACTGGCATCTAGTTGTTAAACAGTAGCATTTAGTGTCTTCAATGCGTGATGAATACATTTTTGTATTGTGTATTGTATTGTATTTTGTGGTGTATTAGCTATTTTTGTCAGACTTGCAAAAGAATTTTTATTGTAAAAGCTATTATTGCTTCGGGCCATTAAGTCAGTTATCATATTTTTTACTATTTTGTATGCTGGGTTCATACTGCCATCAAAATGTGTTTATTTAAAAGGAGACAGTATTTGTATATTGAAAATGCCTTTTAAAAACATATTTAACATAAAAATTTTACTGTCTATATTTCTGTATGAATTTACTATGCAGAATACTGTTACTTTTTATGGTGTTTTTGCATGAAACAATTTCCACTGTTTTTCATGGATTCCTTTTGCCATTTTTTGGCACTTAATTGTACATATCAGCATTCATATTAAGTTATTAACAACACACAATGGCCATTTAACCATTTAAAAGAGTAGATGATTGATTGTCACATACAGGATGACAATGACCTCTTCTCATATCAGTATTATAAAGTTTATGCAGAAAATACGACTTCTACTATGTTTGTTTATGTCCAACCCTTCATGTAATTATTATTAACTTTGTATTGCCTAATAGACATGCATACATACAAAATGTAATGAGGAATATTGGTGGAGACGAGGCAGCAACAATGCATATCCGTATAAGAAATCTGAGCCCAAAAACTGCTGACTTACCTGGACCTTCACCATGACTTGGCAAGGCCTGGTGGTCAATGTGTGCTTTTCACCATGATTTGACAAGGCCTGATCAATGTATGCTCTTCACCATGATTTGGCAAGGCCTGATCAATGTCGGCTCTTCACTATGATTTGGCAAGGTGGTCAAGGTGTGCTCTTCATCATGATTTGGCAAGGTGGTCAATGTGTGCTCTTCATCATGATTTGGCAAGGTGGTCAATGTGTGCTCTTCACCATGATTTGGCAAGGTCTGGTCAATTTGTGCTCTTCACCATGATTTGGCAAGGCCTGGTCAATGTGTGCTCTTCACAGTGATTTGGCAAGGTCTGGTCAATGTGTGCTCTTCACCATGATTTGGCAAGGTCTGATCAATGTGTGCTCTTCACAGTGATTTGGCAAGGTCTGGTCAATGTGTGTTCTTCACAGTGATTTGGCAAGTTCTGATCAATGTGTGCTCTTCACAGTGATTTGGCAAGTTCTGATCAATGTGTGCTCTTCACAGTGATTTTGCAAGGTCTGGTCAATGTGTGCTCTTCACCATGATTTTGCAAGGTCTGGTCAATGTGTGCTCTTCACCATGATTTGGCAAGGCCTGGTCAATGTGTGCTCTTCACCATGATTTGGCAAGGTGGTCAATGTGTGCTCTTCACAGTGATTTTGCAAGGTCTGGTCAATGTGTGCTCTTCACAGTGATTTGGCAAGGTCTGGTCAATGTGTGCTCTCCACCATGATTTGGCAAGTTCTGATCAATGTGTGCTCTTCACCATGATTTGGCAAGGTCTGGTCAATGTGTGCTCTTCACCATGATTTGGCAAGTTCTGATCAATGTGTGCTCTTCACAGTGATTTGGCAAAGTGGTCAATGTGTGCTCTTCACAGTGATTTGGCAAGGTCTGGTCAATGTGTGCTCTTCACCATGATTTGGCAAGTTCTGATCAATGTGTGCTCTTCACAGTGATTTTGCAAGGTCTGGTCAATGTGTGCTCTTCACCATGATTTGGCAAGGTCTGTTCAATGTGTGCTCTTCACCATGATCTGGCAAGGTCTGGTCAATGTGTGCTCTTCACCATGATTTGGCAAGGTCTGGTCAATGTGTGCTCTTCACAGTGATTTGGCAAGGTCTGGTCAATGTGTGCTCTTCTCAGTGATTTGGCAAGTTCTGATCAATGTGTGCTCTTCACAGTGATTTGGCAAGTTCTGATCAATGTGTGCTCTTCACAGTGATTTGGCAAGGTCTGGTCAATGTGTGCTCTTCACCATGACTTGCCAAGGCCTGGTCAATGTGTGCTCTTCACCATGATCTGGCAAGGCCTGGTCAATGTGTGCTCTTCACCATGATCTGGCAAGGCCTGGTCAAAGTGTGCTCTTCACCATGACTTGGCAAGGCCTGGTCAATCTGTGCTCTTCACTATGACTTGGCAAGGCCTGGTAAATGTGTGCTCTTCACCATGACTTGGCAAGGCCTGGTCAATGTGTGCTCTTCACCATGACTTGGCAAGGCCTGGTCAATGTGTGCTCTTCACCATGATTTGGCAAGGTCTGGTCAATGTGTGCTCTTCACCGTGATTTGGCCAGGTCTGGTCAATGTGTGCTCTTCACCATGATTTGGCAAGGCCCGGTCAATGTGTGCTCTTCACCTAATTTGGCAAGGCCTGGTCAATGTGTGCATTTCACCATGATTTGGCAAGGTCTGGTCAATGTGTGCTCTTCATAGTGATTTGGCTAGGTCTGGTCAATGTGTGCTCTTCACCATGATTTGGCAAGGTCTGGTCAATGTGTGCTCTTCACCATGATTTGGCAAGGTCTGGTCAATGTGTGCTCTTCACCATGATTTGGCTAGGTCTGGTCAATGTGTGCTCTTCACCATGATCTGGCAAGGTCTGGTCAATGTGTGCTCTTCACCGTGATTTGGCCAGGTCTGGTCAATATGTGCTCTTCACCATGATTTGGCTAGGTCTGGTCAATGTGTGCTCTTCACCTTGATCTGACAAGGTCTGGTCAATGTGTGCTCTTCACCATGATTTGGCTAGGTCTGGTCAATGTGTGCTCTTCACCATGATTTGGCTAGGTCTGGTCAATGTGTGCTCTTCACCATGATCTGGCAAGGTCTGGTCAATGTGTGCTCTTCACCATGATTTGGCTAGGTCTGGTCAATGTGTGCTCTTCACCATGATTTGGCTAGGTCTGGTCAATGTGTGCTCTTCACCATGATCTGGCAAGGTCTGGTCAATGTGTGCTCTTCACCGTGATTTGGCCAGGTCTGGTCAATGTGTGCTCTTCACCATGATTTGGCAAGGCCTGGTCAATGTGTGCTCTTCACCATGATTTGGCAAGGCCTGGTCAATGTGTGCTTTTCACCATGATTTGGCAAGGCCTGGTCAATGTGTGCTCTTCACCATGATTTGGCAAGGCCTGGTCAATGTGTGCTCTCCACCATGATTTGGCTAGGGCCATAATGTTACCATAATGATCATGATAGTGTAATTTTCTCCAATGATTTCTAGGCATATTGAAACCTCTGGGAAATACCAGCCATTTATGTATTGATGTATTGCTATGTGTTTCAAAAATAAAACAATCATCTGCCCTTCAGGCATGGAAGTACTTCTATTTTTACCATTCTTTAGTAATATATTACCGTCCTGCTTGAATTAATATGAATGAATTTGACAATACAACTTATACTACAACACATTATCTTAAATAACTGTATAATTTAAAGGGGATGAGACATTTTGGGCGTAGCAGTCATGGTTGCCTTAGTGATGAGGAGGATGGAGTTCAGTCTGGATCTGCCACAGGATTCTCTGATGGGGAGAAAGAAGAGAGGCCATGTCCCCCGCCACGTCATGTGACCAAGTTTCAGAAGGCATCGGACCCTGTAACCAAAATCCTGGATAAGATTGATGCAGAATTATCTTCCTTGACCAGGTCACAAGGGGTAAGTATCAGATCTAAAAGTGTGGGGTTTCATCCTTTAACCTGCTACATTTTATATAAACCTCATAACATAATTCTTTGTTATTTGCTGATACCTCAGTGACATGAGCCATTTTTTAGATCAAAAAATACTTTTTCTAATGAGTTCCATGTGAGTATGCGATAATCTTGACCTTTTAGGTACTGATATAAGGACCCAGTTTTACACTTGGGAGTCAGAAAAAGGTTATTTTTGTGGTAAATCAAAGGTCAAATTGCAAGAGCACATTGCTAAATATTGATGAATCTTACACATAGGATATTTCACTTCTTATTAGCCATTCTGTCCATATCTTCACAAGGCACTACTTACACCTATGTTGCTTGAACATCTATTGCAAGGGATTTATGCAATAATGGCATGCCTCTATAATGATAGTGAAAGGTAAAGGATATTTTGACATTGCCTGAGTGCTGTGCTGCATTCCTTCAGGGAAAAGAGTCCCAATCGCAACATTTAAGGTAAAAAGTTAATTTAATAAACCATTTGTGAGAGTCTTCTATTAGACTTCAAAACTTGTGTAACATTAAATATGATTGGAAAAATTATTTAAGCCTTATAAAAGTTGTCTATCTGACTATCTGTTGACGAGTGTCTTGCATTGTCCTTGCAATTATGTTCCCTGCTTAACCAATTGTATGTATCTAATGTGACCACACACTAAAATAGTTGAGGGATTTGTATGGATTTTGTAAATGAGTTCTCTATAATTGTGCAATCAGTCAGAAGTTATTCTGGGAGCTGGCTGATCTGACTGAACACTTTGCTTGGGCAGTTTCAGTTTTTTGCTTAGACTTAAGATATACCAACTTTTATGACTTCCAGCTAAAAGTGTTAGAGGAAGACCCTCCACACTAGTGTTGTCTGCTCAAAATCCCCAGTGCATTAGGATGGCAATTATATGATGTGTTTAGGGGTTCTAGCTCCACCTTTTGAAAAAAAAAGAAGTGGAGTCATTTTCATAAACCTCTTGTCTTTGTCTGCATTGATTAACTTTTTTGTCAAGGTCTTTTTTATAGAAACTGTCAAAGATATTTATTTCACACTTTGAGTACTTGTTTTATATCAAAGTTACATTTTCAATATGACAGCTAACCTTAAAATTAATTTTGCACTGTCTTGCTCCTTTTTTATACTTAGAATATTCTGTGTTAGGGTTTTGTTAATTTCTATTTCTCAAAAAAAATTAAACATATAATTTTTAAACTTGAAACACTATCAAAAGCGAAACCCATTTAAATAGAGCTGGTAACCTTATTTTGTTTTATTTAGTGTTGTAATGCCCCTTATTCAACCTAGAAGTTTTTGTTTTGGTTTAAGAACTTCTGTGGTATGAAACCATAAATGTTTTATGTTCCATTTCTAAAAAATGTCGCTACATATACACTTCAAACTTGAAATATTGGTCACTATCAGAATTGGATCCAGTTTCAGTAGGGCAGGTAATCTTATAATTCATTTGGGCACAGTTAGGTAGGTAATCCTATAATTCATTTGGGCACAGTTAGGTAGGTAATCCTATAATTCATTTGGGCACAGTAGGGCAGGTAATCTTATAATTCATTTGGGCACAGTTAGGTAGGTAATCTTATAATTCATTTGGGCACAGTTAGGTAGGTAATCCTATAATTCATTTGGGCACAGTTAGGCCCCCTCTTCAACTTATACTGTAACCCAGGTATAGCTATGCTCAGTTATTATTGATGGAGGAAGACAAATGATTATTGGTTGTCAAATATTTAAGACAAATGGAAGAATCCAGACATGTCTGAGTAGAATAACTGGCCCATTGCTAGTATGCTGAAAGACATTCCCACAGTTATCATCTTGCCCAGGACTCAAATCGTAGCAGTAAGGTGTTAAGGAGTTATAATACCCGCTCTTCTCCATTATTAGAGGTAAAGGAAAAAATCAAAGACTAGCACATGTACATTGTATGCTAACTGGAAATATTCCTGATTTTGTGTTTCAAACTAAGGGATGAATGGGTGAGTTGTATTGTTTAGCTAAGTACAGCGTGTGTCTGTCTGTAGTATGATTAGTGAATTAGCTAGCACACTGTTTTAATCACTACTTCTGTCCACCATGTTTTAACTCACATCTCTTACAACAAACACTATCACTTATATTATGGCTAATACAGACAATTTACTTACAGAGGGTATGACTAAACATGTCATGTTACAATAAGGATAATAGATATTTATGTTTATTGGGCGGAGTCTACTGGAATCACGTTTGCTGATTGCCACTAGAGAGTCATGTGACCAGGATGTTTATCAATAGGATCTAAGCAGTAATCAGAAATACGGTTCATCATCAAGCAATAATCTAAAAAAAAGTCTAAAATCCAATGTCACATCAAAAACTGTCATGACTGTAACAATAAAAAAATGTTGTCAGATAATGATTGTCAAACATATGTTTAATTTTGATTATTTATTTTTTTTATTATTTTTTATATGGTATTGTTTTTTTAATTTGATTAATCAAGGAAGGGAGAAAACTGTAATGGGAATAGTGTGCTTCTTTTTATTTTTGTGTCGCCTGAAAAGGCGACATGTAGGGATTACTTTGTTAGCATCGGCGTCTGTGTCGGCGTCAGCGTTCGGATTTCCTTGTCCGGAGCCTAACTTTGTCACCGTAGGTCCAAATGACTCCAAACTTGGTATGCATGTTTCTGGCAATGACTCGAAGTGCAGGGCACAAGAACCATAACTCTACTTTGTTCTCTTTTTGAATTTTTCCCCTTTAATTGATTTTTTAGAGCATTTCTTGTCCAGAGCCTAACTTTGTCACCGTAGGTTCAAATGACTCCAAACTTGGTATGCATGTTTCTGGCAATAACTCAAAGTACAGTGCACAAGAAGGGTAACTCTACCTTCTTCCGTTTTTAGCTCACCTGAGCACAACATACTCAAGGGGAGCTTATGTGATACCGCTTCGTCTGTCGTCCGGCGTCCGTTGTCCGTTGTTCGTCGTCCGTCGTTCGTCGTCCGTTGTCCGTTGTCCGTCGTCAACATTAACCTTGTGAACACACTAGAGGCCACAATTTTTATCCAATCTTCATCAAACTTGGTCAGAATGTTTGTCTGCATGAAATCTTGGATGAGTTCATTATTGGGTCACCTGGGGTCAAAAAGTAGGTCACGAGGTCAAATTTTAAGAAAAACTTGTGAACACACTAGAGACCACATTTATAGCCCAATCTTCACCAAACTTGGTCAGAATGTTTGTCTGCATGAAATCTTGGATGAGTTCGTAACTGGATTACGTGGGGTCAAAAAGTAGGTCACTAGGTCAAATCTTAGAAAAAGCTTGTGAACACACTAGAGGCCACATTTATAGCCCAATCTTCACCAAACTTGGTCAGAATGTTTGTCTGCATGAAATCTTGAATGAGTTCGTAACTGGGTCACGTGGGGTCAAAAAGTAGGTCACTAGGTCAGATCTTAGAAAAAGCTTGTGAACACACTAGAGGCCACATTTATAGCCCAATCTTCACCAAACCTGGTCAGAATGTTTGTCTGCATGAAATCTTGGATGAGTTCGTAACTGGGTCACTCGGGGTCAAAAAGTAGGTCACTAGGTCAAATCTTAGAAAAAGCTTGTGAACACACTAGAGGCCACATTTATAGCCCAATCTTCACCAAACTTGGTCAGAATGTTTGTCTGCATGAAATTTTGGATGAGTTCGTAACTGGGTCACGTGGGGTCAAAAAGTAGGTCACGAGGTCAAATCTTAGAAAAAGCTTGTGAACACACTAGAGGCCACATTTATGGCCCAATCTTCACCAAACTTGGTCAGAATGTTTGTCTGCATGAAATTTTGGATGAGTTCGTAACTGGGTCACGTGGGGTCAAAAAGTAGGTCACGAGGTCAAATCTTAGAAAAAGCTTGTGAACACACTAGAGGCCACATTTATGACCAAATCTTTACCAAACTTAGTCAGAATGTTTTTCTTCATGAAATCTTAGATGAGTTCATAAATGGATCACGTGGGGTCAAAAAGTAGGTCACTATGTCAAATCTTAGAAAAAGCTTGTGAACACACTAGAGGCCACATTTATGGCCAAATCTTCACCAAACTTGGTCAGAATGTTTGTCTGCATGAAATTTTGGATGAGTTCATAACTGGGTCACGTGGGGTCAAAAAGTAGGTCACGAGGTCAAATCTTAGAAAAAACTTGACCATCATGTTTGCCAGTATGAAATCTTACATATGTTTTGAAGTGAGTCATGTGGATTCAGTAGGTTACTTGGTAAAATTCTAGAAAATGTTATCAACCCAGTGGCCACACTAATGGTCCAATCTTCACCAAAGATTTCTAAAGTAAATAACTCTTAATAACTTAATGCCAGATTTGAGCCTACATAAAGCCTGTGTCATCAGGTGAGCGATTAAGGGCCATCATGGCCCTCTTGTTTAGTTATTCCCATTTGATTGATTTTTAGTGCATTTCTTGCAAAGGGCATAACTTGTTGTGCATGTTTTTTGCAATGAGACAATTAAAAGGTTATTTTATATGTGAATTTTATGCAAATACATTGCTTATATCTGTACAACAAAAAACTAATTAACATTTTTTATGTTGACTAACAAAATTTTCGTCAGGCGACACATCCGACTCGCGGAGTTCTAGTTTCCACATTTCTCTTACTGGTACAATACCCACTTTTGCATCATCTTTGATGTTTTGCATCAATGTTTTTCTTGTAGCATACTGTAGTCAATGACATTGTACCAGACCAGATACAATTGAGCTGTCAAAGTGAACTTTGCCACTATACCAGCAGTATATTTGTTACTACATGTAGCACTTAAACAGGGCATTGAGTACAATGTTAAATAATCATAATTGATTATGTAAACCGAATGCATGGGTTTATTTTAATAATCCTCCCATTGCAGCATCTTAATGCCAAAGTAATCATATTCTACCTTCTTGTGATAAGGCATGTTTGTGTTTGCAATGTATTATGCTTAAGTGCTGCATAGAGAATAAATATTAACTAAATATGATGACTAATCTTATGTAACAGGGGTGGAAAAAGTGAGCCTTCACCAGGATTTGAGCTACAGATCTTCCCAACACTAGCCCATTGCTTTATTAACTAAGCTATGGAGACTCAGCTAATGAAATACCAGAGAAACTGCTACACTCCTTCCTCTGCTACACTTCTCCCTCTGAAACTGCTTCACTCCACTCTTTGAAACTGCTACACTCCTCTCTCTGAAACTGCTACTCTCCTCTCTCTGAAACTGCTACAATCCTCTCTCTGAAACTACTTCACTCCTACCTCTGATACTGCTACACTCCACTCTCTGAAACTACTTCACTCCACTCTTTAAAACTGCTACACTCCTCCCTCTGAAACTACTTCACTCCTACCTCTGAAACTGCTTCACTCCTACCTCTGATACTGCTACACTCCTCTCTCTGAAACTGCTACAATCCTCTCTCTGAAACTGCTACACTCCTCCCTCTGAAACTACTTCACTCCTACCTCTGATACTGCTACACTCCTCCCTCTGAAACTGCTTCACTCCTACCTCTGAAACTACTTCACTCTACTCTTTAAAACTGCTACACTCCTCCCTCTGAAACTACTTCACTTCTACCTCTGAAACTGCTACACTCCTCCCTCTGAAACTACTTCACTCCTACCTCTGAATCTGCTTCACTACTACCTCTGATACTACTACACTCCTCTCTCTGAAACTGCTTCACTCCACACTCTGAAACTGCTTCACTCCACTCTTTGAAACTGCTTCACTCCTCTCTCTGAAACTGCTACACTCCTCTCTCTGAAACTGCTTCACTCCACACTCTGAAACTGCTTCACTCCACTCTCTGAAACTGCTTCACTCCTCTCTCTGAACCTGCTACACTCCTCTCTCTGAAACTGCTACACTCCTACCTCTGAAACTGCTACACTCCTACCTCTGAAACTACTACACTCCTACCTCTGAAACTACTACACTCCTACCTCTGATACTACTACACTCCTACCTCTGAAACTACTACACTCCTCCCTCTGAAACTACTACACTCCTCCCTCTGATACTGCTACACTCCTCCCTCTGAAACTGCTTCACTCCTACCTCTGAAACTACTTCACTCCACTCTTTAAAACTGCTACACTCCTCCCTCTGAAACTACTACACTCCTACCTCTGAAACTGCTACACTCCACACTCTGAAACTGCTACACTCCACTCTCTGAAACTGCTTCACTCCACTCTTTGAAACTGCTTCACTCCTCTCTCTGAACCTGCTACACTCCTCTCTCTGAAACTGCTACACTCCTACCTCTGAAACTGCTACACTCCTACCTCTGAAACTACTACACTCCTCCCTCTGAAACTACTACACTCCTCCCTCTGATACTGCTACACTCCTCCCTCTGAAACTGCTTCACTCCTACCTCTGAAACTACTTCACTCCACTCTTTAAAACTGCTACACTCCTCCCTCTGAAACTACTACACTCCTACCTCTGAAACTGCTTCACTCCACTCTTTGAAACTGCTTCACTCCTCTCTCTGAAACTGCTACACTCCTCTCTCTGAAACTGCTACACTCCTACCTCTGAAACTGCTACACTCCTACCTCTGAAACTACTACACTCCTACCTCTGAAACTACTACACTCCTACCTCTGATACTACTACACTCCTACCTCTGAAACTACTACACTCCTCCCTCTGAAACTACTACACTCCTCCCTCTGATACTGCTACACTCCTCCCTCTGAAACTGCTTCACTCCTACCTCTGAAACTACTTCACTCCACTCTTTAAAACTGCTACACTCCTCCCTCTGAAACTACTACACTCCTACCTCTGAAACTGCTTCACTCCACTCTTTGAAACTGCTTCACTCCTCTCTCTGAAACTGCTACACTCCTCTCTCTGAAACTGCTACACTCCTACCTCTGAAACTGCTACACTCCTACCTCTGAAACTACTACACTCCTACCTCTGAAACTACTACACTCCTACCTCTGAAACTACTACACTCCTACCTCTGAAACTGCTACACTCCTCTCCCTGAAACTGCTACACTCCTCTCTCTGAAACTGCTACACTCCTCCCTCTGAAACTACTTCACTCCTACCTCTGAATCTGCTTCACTACTACCTCTGATACTACTACACTCCTCTCTCTGAAACTGCTTCACTCCACACTCTGAAACTGCTTCACTCCTACCTCTGATACTGCTACACTCCTCTCTCTGAAACTGCTACACTCCTCTCTCTGAAACTGCTACACTCCTCTCTCTGAAACTGCTACACCCCTCCCTCTGAAACTGCTTCACTCCTACCTCTGATACTACTACACTCCTCTCTCAGAAACTACTACACTCCTCCCTCTGAAACTGCTTCACTCCACACTCTGAAACTGCTTCACTCCTCCCTCTGATACTACTTCACTCCTCTCTCTGAAACTACTTCACTCCTCCCTCTGATACTACTACACTCCTCTCTCAGAAACTACTACACTCCTCTCTTTGAAACTGCCACACTCCTCTCTCTGAAACTGCTTCACTCCTACCTCTGATACTACTACACTCCTCTCTCAGAAACTACTACACTCCTCCCTCTGAAACTGCTTCACTCCTACCTCTGATACTACTACACTCCTCTCTCAGAAACTACTACACTCCTCTCTCTGAAACTGCTACACTCCTCTCTCTGAAACTGCTTCACTCCACACTCTGAAACTGCTTCACTCCACACTCTGAAACTGCTTCACTCCACACTCTGATACTACTACACTCCTCCCTCTGAAACTGCTTCACTCCACACTCTGAAACTGCTTCACTCCACACTCTGAAACTGCTACACTCCACACTCTTAAACTGCTACACTCCTCCCTCTGAAACTGCTTCACTCCTCTCTCTGAAACTGCTTCACTCCTACCTCTGATACTACTACACTCCTCTCTCTGATACTACTACACGCCTCTCTCTGATACTACTACATGCCTCTCTCTGATACTACTACACACCTCTCTCTGATACTACTACACTCCACACTCTGAAACTACTACACTCCTCTCTCTGATACTACTACACGCCTCTCTCTGATTCTACTACACACCTCTCTCAGATACTACTACATGCCTCTCTCTGATACTACTACACACCTCTCTCTGATACTACTACACTCCACACTCTGAAACTACTACACTCCTCTCTCTGATACTACTACACGCCTCTCTCTGATACTACTACATGCCTCTCTCTGATACTACTACACACCTCTCTCTGATACTACTACACTCCACACTCTGAAACTGCTTCACTCCACACTCTGAAACTGCTACACTCCACACTCTGAAACTGCTTCACTCCTCTCTCTGAAACTGCCTCACTCCACTCTCTGAAACTGCTACACTCCTACCTCTGAAACTGCTACACTCCTCTCTCTGAAACTGCTTCACTCCACACTCTGAAACTGCTTCACTCCACACTCTGAAACTGCTACACTCCACACTCTGAAACTGCTACTCTCCTCTCTCTGAAACTGCTTCACTCCTCTCTCTGAAACTGCTTCACTCCTCTCTCTGAAACTGCTACACTCCACACTCTGAAACTAATTCACTCCTACCTCTGATACTGCTACTCTCCTCTCTCTGAAACTGCTTCACTCCACACTCTGAAACTGCTACACTCCTCTCTCTGAAACTGCTACACTCCTCTCTCTGAAACTGCTACACTCCACACTCTGAAACTGCTACACTCCTCTCTCTGAAACTGCTTCACTCCTCTCTCTGAAACTGCTACACTCCTCTCTCTGAAACTGCTACACTCCTACCTCTGAAACTGCTACACTCCTACCTCTGAAACTACTACACTCCTACCTCTGAAACTACTACACTCCTACCTCTGAAACTACTACACTCCTACCTCTGAAACTGCTACACTCCTCTCTCTGAAACTGCTACACTCCTCTCTTTGAAACTGCTACACTCCTCTCCCTGAAACTGCTACACTCCTCTCTCTGAAACTGCTACACTCCTCCCTCTGAAACTACTTCACTCCTACCTCTGAATCTGCTTCACTACTACCTCTGATACTACTACACTCCTCTCTCTGAAACTGCTTCACTCCACACTCTGAAACTGCTTCACTCCTACCTCTGATACTGCTACACTCCTCTCTCTGAAACTGCTACACTCCTCTCTCTGAAACTGCTACACTCCTCTCTCTGAAACTGCTACACCCCTCCCTCTGAAACTGCTTCACTCCTACCTCTGATACTACTACACTCCTCTCTCAGAAACTACTACACTCCTCCCTCTGAAACTGCTTCACTCCACACTCTGAAACTGCTTCACTCCTCCCTCTGATACTACTTCACTCCTCTCTCTGAAACTACTTCACTCCTCCCTCTGATACTACTACACTCCTCTCTCAGAAACTACTACACTCCTCTCTTTGAAACTGCCACACTCCTCTCTCTGAAACTGCTTCACTCCTACCTCTGATACTACTACACTCCTCTCTCAGAAACTACTACACTCCTCCCTCTGAAACTGCTTCACTCCTACCTCTGATACTACTACACTCCTCTCTCAGAAACTACTACACTCCTCTCTCTGAAACTGCTACACTCCTCTCTCTGAAACTGCTTCACTCCTCTCTCTGATACTACTACACTCCTCTCTCTGAAACTACTACACTCCTCTCTCTGATACTACTACACGCCTCTCTCTGATACTACTACATGCCTCTCTCTGATACTACTACACACCTCTCTCTGATACTACTACACTCCACACTCTGAAACTGCTTCACTCCACACTCTGAAACTGCTTCACTCCACACTCTGAAACTGCTTCACTCCACACTCTGATACTACTACACTCCTCCCTCTGAAACTGCTTCACTCCACACTCTGAAACTGCTTCACTCCACACTCTGAAACTGCTACACTCCACACTCTTAAACTGCTACACTCCTCCCTCTGAAACTGCTTCACTCCTCTCTCTGAAACTGCTTCACTCCTACCTCTGATACTACTACACTCCTCTCTCTGATACTACTACACGCCTCTCTCTGATACTACTACATGCCTCTCTCTGATACTACTACACACCTCTCTCTGATACTACTACACTCCACACTCTGAAACTACTACACTCCTCTCTCTGATACTACTACACGCCTCTCTCTGATTCTACTACACACCTCTCTCTGATACTACTACATGCCTCTCTCTGATACTACTACACACCTCTCTCTGATACTACTACACTCCACACTCTGAAACTACTACACTCCTCTCTCTGATACTACTACACGCCTCTCTCTGATACTACTACATGCCTCTCTCTGATACTACTACACACCTCTCTCTGATACTACTACACTCCACACTCTGAAACTGCTTCACTCCACACTCTGAAACTGCTACACTCCACACTCTGAAACTGCTTCACTCCTCTCTCTGAAACTGCCTCACTCCACTCTCTGAAACTGCTACACTCCTACCTCTGAAACTGCTACACTCCTCTCTCTGAAACTGCTTCACTCCACACTCTGAAACTGCTTCACTCCACACTCTGAAACTGCTACACTCCACACTCTGAAACTGCTACTCTCCTCTCTCTGAAACTGCTTCACTCCTCTCTCTGAAACTGCTTCACTCCTCTCTCTGAAACTGCTACACTCCACACTCTGAAACTAATTCACTCCTACCTCTGATACTGCTACTCTCCTCTCTCTGAAACTGCTTCACTCCACACTCTGAAACTGCTACACTCCTCTCTCTGAAACTGCTACACTCCTCTCTCTGAAACTGCTACACTCCACACTCTGAAACTGCTACACTCCACACTCTGAAACTGCTACACTCCTCTCTCTGAAACTGCTACTCTCCTCTCTCTGAAACTGCTACACTCCTCTCTCTGATACTACTTCACTCCTACCTCTGATACTACTACACGCCTCTATCTGAAACTGCTACACTCCTCTCTCTGAAACTGCTACACTCCACACTCTGAAACTGCTACACTCCTCCCTCTGAATCTGCTTCACTACTACCTCTGATACTACTACACTCCTCTCTCTGAAACTGCCTCACTCCACTCTCTGAAACTGCCTCACTCCTCCCTCTGAAATTGCCTCACTCCACTCTCTGAAACTGCCTCACTCCACTCTCTGAAACTGCCTCACTCCACTCTCTGAAACTGCCTCACTCCTCCCTCTGAAACTGCCTCACTCCACTCTCTGAAACTGCCTCACTCCACTCTCTGAAACTGCCTCACTCCACTCTCTGAAACTGCCTCACTCCACTCTCTGAAACTGCCTCACTCCTCCCTCTGAAACTGCCTCACTCCTCCCTCTGAAACTGCCTCACTCCACTCTCTGAAACTGCCTCACTCCTCCCTCTAAAACTGCCTCACTCCTCTCTCTGATACTACTACACTCCTCTCTCTGAAACTGCCTCACTCCACTCTCTGAAACTGCTTCACTCCACACTCTGAAACTGCTTCACTCCTCCCTCTGATACTACTTCACTCCTCTCTCTGAAACTACTTCACTCCTCCCTCTGATACTACTACACTCCTCTCTCAGAAACTACTACACTCCTCTCTTTGAAACTGCCACACTCCTCTCTCTGAAACTGCTTCACTCCTACCTCTGATACTACTACACTCCTCTCTCAGAAACTACTACACTCCTCCCTCTGAAACTGCTTCACTCCTACCTCTGATACTACTACACTCCTCTCTCAGAAACTACTACACTCCTCTCTCTGAAACTGCTACACTCCTCTCTCTGAAACTGCTTCACTCCTCTCTCTGATACTACTACACTCCTCTCTCTGAAACTACTACACTCCTCTCTCTGATACTACTACACGCCTCTCTCTGATACTACTACATGCCTCTCTCTGATACTACTACACACCTCTCTCTGATACTACTACACTCCACACTCTGAAACTGCTTCACTCCACACTCTGAAACTGCTTCACTCCACACTCTGAAACTGCTTCACTCCACACTCTGATACTACTACACTCCTCCCTCTGAAACTGCTTCACTCCACACTCTGAAACTGCTTCACTCCACACTCTGAAACTGCTACACTCCACACTCTTAAACTGCTACACTCCTCCCTCTGA
This sequence comes from Sinonovacula constricta, assembly GCA_007844125.1. Taxonomy (NCBI): domain Eukaryota; kingdom Metazoa; phylum Mollusca; class Bivalvia; order Cardiida; family Solecurtidae; genus Sinonovacula; species Sinonovacula constricta. The sequence continues at coordinate 21,908,843 of CM017559.1, read as the reverse complement.
AACTGCTTCACTCCTCTCTCTGAAACTGCTTCACTCCTACCTCTGATACTACTACACTCCTCTCTCTGATACTACTACACGCCTCTCTCTGATACTACTACATGCCTCTCTCTGATACTACTACACACCTCTCTCTGATACTACTACACTCCACACTCTGAAACTACTACACTCCTCTCTCTGATACTACTACACGCCTCTCTCTGATTCTACTACACACCTCTCTCTGATACTACTACATGCCTCTCTCTGATACTACTACACACCTCTCTCTGATACTACTACACTCCACACTCTGAAACTACTACACTCCTCTCTCTGATACTACTACACGCCTCTCTCTGATACTACTACATGCCTCTCTCTGATACTACTACACACCTCTCTCTGATACTACTACACTCCACACTCTGAAACTGCTTCACTCCACACTCTGAAACTGCTACACTCCACACTCTGAAACTGCTTCACTCCTCTCTCTGAAACTGCCTCACTCCACTCTCTGAAACTGCTACACTCCTACCTCTGAAACTGCTACACTCCTCTCTCTGAAACTGCTTCACTCCACACTCTGAAACTGCTTCACTCCACACTCTGAAACTGCTACACTCCACACTCTGAAACTGCTACTCTCCTCTCTCTGAAACTGCTTCACTCCTCTCTCTGAAACTGCTTCACTCCTCTCTCTGAAACTGCTACACTCCACACTCTGAAACTAATTCACTCCTACCTCTGATACTGCTACTCTCCTCTCTCTGAAACTGCTTCACTCCACACTCTGAAACTGCTACACTCCTCTCTCTGAAACTGCTACACTCCTCTCTCTGAAACTGCTACACTCCACACTCTGAAACTGCTACACTCCACACTCTGAAACTGCTACACTCCTCTCTCTGAAACTGCTACTCTCCTCTCTCTGAAACTGCTACACTCCTCTCTCTGATACTACTTCACTCCTACCTCTGATACTACTACACGCCTCTATCTGAAACTGCTACACTCCTCTCTCTGAAACTGCTACACTCCACACTCTGAAACTGCTACACTCCTCCCTCTGAATCTGCTTCACTACTACCTCTGATACTACTACACTCCTCTCTCTGAAACTGCCTCACTCCACTCTCTGAAACTGCCTCACTCCACTCTCTGAAACTGCCTCACTCCTCCCTCTGAAATTGCCTCACTCCACTCTCTGAAACTGCCTCACTCCACTCTCTGAAACTGCCTCACTCCACTCTCTGAAACTGCCTCACTCCTCCCTCTGAAACTGCCTCACTCCACTCTCTGAAACTGCCTCACTCCACTCTCTGAAACTGCCTCACTCCACTCTCTGAAACTGCCTCACTCCACTCTCTGAAACTGCCTCACTCCTCCCTCTGAAACTGCCTCACTCCTCCCTCTGAAACTGCCTCACTCCACTCTCTGAAACTGCCTCACTCCTCCCTCTAAAACTGCCTCACTCCTCTCTCTGATACTACTACACTCCTCTCTCTGAAACTGCCTCACTCCACTCTCTGAAACTGCCTCACTCCTCCCTCTGAAACTGCCTCACTCCACTCTTTGAAACTGCCTCACTCCACTCTCTGAAACTGCCTCACTCCACTCTCTGAAACTGCCCCACTCCTCTCTCTGAAACTGCCTCACTCCACTCTCTGAAACTGCCTCACTCCACTCTCTGAAACTGCCTCACTCCTCTCTCTGATACTACTACACTCTTCTCTCTGAAACTGCCTCACTCCTCTCTCTGAAACTGCCTCACTCCTCTCTCTGAAACTGCCTCACTCCACTCTCTGAAACTGCCTCACTCCTCTCTCTGATACTACTACACTCCTCTCTCTGAAACTGCCTCACTCCTCTCTCTGAAACTGCCTCACTCCACTCTCTGAAACTGCCTCACTCCTGTCTCTGATACTACTACACTCCTCTCTCTGAAACTGCCTCACTCCACTCTCTGAAACTGCCTCACTCCACTCTTTGAAACTGCCTCACTCCACTCTCTGAAACTGCCTCACTCCACTCTCTGAAACTGCCTCACTCCTCCCTCTGAAACTGCCTCACTCCACTCTTTGAAACTGCCTCACTCCACTCTCTGAAACTGCCTCACTCCACTCTCTGAAACTGCCTCACTCCTCCCTATGAATCTGCCTCACTCCTCTCTCTGATACTACTTCACTCCTCTCTCTGAAACTGCCTCACTCCACTCTCTGAAACTACTTCACTCCACACTCTGAAACTTCTACACTCCTCTCTCTGAAACTGCTTCACTCCACACTCTGAAACTGCTTCACTCCACACTCTGAAACTGCTTCATTCCTACCTCTGATACTACTACACTCCTCTCTCAGAAACTACTACACTCCTCTCTCTGATACTACTACACTCCTCTCTCAGACCTACTACACTCCTCTCTCTGATACTACTACACTCCTCTCTCAGAAACTACTACACTCCTCTCTCTGATACTACTACACTCCTCTCTCTGATACTACTACACTCCTCTCTCTGATACTACTACACTCCTCCCTCTGAAACTGCTTCACTCCACTCTTTGAAACTGCTACACTCCTCAGAACTCTTACAAATAAACATGCATGCATGCTAGACTGGTGCTTCTGTAAGTTTTCATTTTCACTTGGAGCCATAATCAATCAGTGATTTACATTAATGTTAATTTCTTGTTCAGTGGACATTTTAGAGACATATTTTACAAGACCCTTTGTTGAGAGTCATTTAGCGGATAAGTTAATATATGACTGAATCCAACAATTCTATTAGTCGATGGTGATACTGATTTATCAATCGGAATGATCGTTATCGCCATGCATGAGAGACATAACACTCATAAGTATGTTGTTCTTTTATTTTGTCCATAATGTCAGAGATCACAAAACTTTATACATTTAAACATCCAATGTAGCTGGAAAGAATGTTATATTTAGTTTATCTGGAAATAATGTAATATTTAGTTCTGGAAAGAACGTTATAGTTAGTTTATCAGGAAAGAGCGTTATATTTAGTACTGGATTTATCAGTTTCTGAGAAGCAATTTTTTAACACTTTTTTTATATGTTCCAAACAGACCCATAAAGTCAGTTCAGTATCATAAAGTTATTTCCATACTGATGTGCTATCCTAGGAAGGCTCTCATACCTTGTTTTTTGTGTGAATATGTCTCTACAATTCAGAGAACTTGATGTAATACAAGATATTTTCATCATTTCAACCATTCTAACTCTAATATTTACCCACACTTTCCTATTGCAGAGCAGCAGCACAGCAACCACTGCCACCGACAGCACGGTTGTCCACCGGCCACACAGTCTGGCATCTACTGAGAGTAGTCGGTTAGAAAACGGCAGCCTGTCACTCAGTCAGTTGGGTAGGTTCCATCCAACTGTCACAAATATTGGTTTGTTTGAGGTTTAAAGGCCGTGCCAACAAAGTAAATCACCTGCCAACAATGTTTCAGTCATCTTGAGTTGATATATATTGACCACAACTGTAACAGTATGCAGTGAGTTCTTACATGATACCACACCCAGTTGCATTACCCTGACTCTTGATCAACCATTTATAGAATGCCCTTAAACATGTAAGTGGGACTTCAGCAAAGGACCATTACCAATAAGAAAATGAATTTGTTATGTCTTAATGTAAAATTTAAACTTGGCATGTATAGATACAGTTTTTCGATGTTGGTAAAATTTAAGTAGAAAAGCTTTGTTTATTTGCATTAACATAATGTGGCAAACTTATTTAATTCATCATGGTGCCTGTTGGTTATTGACAAGAGAGCAAGATGTTTATATCCTCAAGTTGTAAAGTTATGTACAGTGTAGTTGGATTTTTACCTTTACTTGTTGTAGGGGAAGTAACACTTGTATGACTACAATAAAAGAACCCTGTTTTAGCATTCTTGTTCTTGCTGCTTTGCTTTTTTTTGTTATTTGTATCTTTTAGGCTCGATAAGCATAAATAAATACTTTTGGGTTATTAAAAGTTTTTAACATATTAAAATACAATATACCACTAAAAATCACATTTGTGTTAAAGGTAATGTTAGATTTGTGTTCAAAATATTAAGAAGATTACTTGAACACTGATCATTATTCCAACTTGACTCTGACGGTTTTTACAACTTGTACTGTTAACAAGTTTTGAAGGTTAGGGATCTTGGTCCAAAATTCAGACTTATATTTAACAACATGTATGTCAAAAATAAAAAAGCTACATATTATTATAAGCTATAAAAATCCCATTTAACAAATATGGATTCTTATTCGTTTTGACAAGTTTGCATGAAATAATGCAAGAGATTTTTGCCTTATGTAACAACCGCAGAAGTAGAAATATAAGTGCTTCAAACTAGCCTTGCTGCTGGATTAATTCTGTAGTAGCAGGGTTTAAGTGGCTTGCAAAGTTGTGCATTTAAACAACGGTTACCTTAGCTGGTGTACTGATGGGTGGCCGTTGGAGAACGCTGGCCTGCGTTACACCTAATAGCAAGAATAATTCATGGAACCATAGATGTATATTTAATTTTATTATTTTAGGAACCAGCCACAAGTCTTCCTATGGTCAACAACATTCTGGTTCCCAGTACACTACCAACACAGACAAAGATACTGGCTTTGGGACCAGATCTAGCAGTCTTCGCAGTAACTATTTCCATGACAACAGCCTCCATAGCCACAATCACCATAACGACAATCACCCTAGTAGCAGCCACCTTGAAAATGGACATTTTGCCAGGAATGTAGACAAAAATCACAAGGATAAAAATCAATCAAGTCCTCATCAGCATGACAACAAGCACCGCGACCTTGACCCAGCATTTCTGCAGCTGGAACCAGGAGATGAGTTCAAGGACAAATGTAGTCTCTATACCAGGCCAAGGTCAATGTCACCACCCAGGAGAACACCTGTGACAGAAAGGTCAAGGTCATTATCACCAGAGATGATGTATCTTAGCAATGGGCACATCGGAGGTCAGAGTGATGGTGAGTTTTATCCAAGTTTCAATCTTCTAACTGGCTTCTTGAAAGACAATCAGATAAAATCACTAATTTCACTCATTAAGTTATGTTATAATGAAATAATCCATATTATTATGTAGATCTCCTAGATACCTTTTTCTGATCAGCTAATAAATTGTCTAATAAATTGTTCTTGCATTTCTGTTTTGGGGTAGTTTGTGTTGGGCGTAAACACCAATAAATGTTAGAATGCCACCCTTAGGAAAGTAAGAGTGAAAGACATTAGTTTTGTCATATAAGTTCAAAGTTTCGGATTTTATTCTGTTGACTTAATTACTAGTGTTTATCAGCCATGAGAATGTTTTAAAGTGTTCTTTTTAAATTCCATAATGTCTGCCTTATTAACATTAAAAAGGTTTTATTTAAAGCATTAGAAAATGTATTAAGGAACCTCCATATACATTATTCTAAGAGATGTAATATATCTAGTTGTTGATAGTTATTCTGCTTTTGACCCTGGCTTATAAGAATATTATTAAAAACCTCTTTTTCACCTCAGTAATGCTACTTGAAAAGTCACAAGTCTTGATAATAGATATATATTGCAAAAGGAGCAAAAGGAAACTTATGCTTTTAAAAAGTTCAATTTCAATGCATTATGTTAAGAGGTACCTTATTGACTTATATAGGGAATTTTCGGCTGTAGTAAGTTTACATGTATAAGACTACAAGTATTAGACTTTAATCTCTTAATACTGTTGTGCACCTCAAGCAGCTTAAGTAGACCAATGAATGTCCAGATTGAACTAGCTCTCCTTCCATGGAGTATGGAAATGGTCTATACAGAGATTTAAATCAATCTCCTGTCTTTGAGTACAGAAATGGACTATGTTAAGATTAAAAATACTATCCTGTCTTCAAGTTAATGGTCCATGTGGATTTGTGAATATAAATCTTTTTAATATTGTGTGCTGTGTTCGCAAACTTCAGTTATAATTAGTGACTGTTGAAAAAAGTTTTAATTACTCGCATGTAGATTGAAATCTTGTTATATGTCAAGTAAAATTGGTTAAGATAAAAGTTTATACAGACAAAATAAGTAAATGAATTTTCAGACAGTTAAACTGTCTTGAAAAATAAAACATCTCATGTCTGAAATTCTTACAATTTTATGAACTGGAAACTATTGATGTTTGATGATACAAAATTTTAATTTCCTGAGCCAGGGAAAATGCAAGGATGAGTAACTTTTCTTCATCAAGCTGGAGAAGTGGTCAGGATTCATTGACAAAAGATAAAAGTCCCAGTACTTCATCTTTGACAATGTCCGGAGTTGTGCGAAGCAGTGGATTACCTCCCCCTGATATGTTCAGGTCTGATGCAGTGAATATTTATATTATAACAGATGACAAATCAAAGCAGGAGAAACAGAATGCAGCTGCTGCAGCTGCCCTAGAGGCTAAACAGGTGGACGATAAGTTCAGGGAAATAATGCAGAAACGAAAAGGTGAGACTTCAGAAATCTTATTTTAATATGCTGTTTGCAAATACTGCAGATTCTGATCAGACAGTCCCTACTGTTTACTCTGTGTGTGTAGCAATGTGATAAGGAGAGAATGTGTAAGCGGTCTGGTTTGCTCAGTCAGTAGAGCAATTGCAGTTAGCTAAAGGTCCCGGGTTCGAGTCCCAGACTGGCTGCGTATTTTTCTCCCTATGTTACAACGGTGCCGAACGTAAATGAGTCGTTACAGTACAGATGCTTGAGAAAAGCCTGGGAGTTGCATATGGTCTGTGAAAATTCAAGGAAGAATTTCAAGTTGCCCGGGGTGTATGTAGCCAGGTGATAGGGAGAGAATGTGTTAGCGGTCTGGTTAGCTCAGTGGGTAGAGAATTTGCACTGTTAGCAAAGGTTCCCGGGTTTGAGTCTCAGACTGGCTGCACATTTTTCTCCCTATGTTACATGTGTAATTGTAATATGTCCATAGTGAATATGCCTTATTGCAAAAGTTAACATGGTAAAAAAAATCATGTAGTGAAAGAAAGATTAGGCATTAGAATTAATATTAAAAACTTACTCTTTGCAAAGTGTGTAAATCCAGAACAGACTTCCTATAAAGCTTTCTCTTCTAATTGTACATAACAATGTTATGAAGTGCTTTATTGAGAACTTAACATGATGAGAGTTTAACATAATACAAATATAAATAAGGAAAGGCACTTTTTAAAGTAAGTTTCAATTTCTGTAAGACTCTGTCACACACAAGGTATGGAAAGACAGACTCACTGTTCCTTGTCATAAATACAATAACAGTGATAAATACAATAAAACAGAAAAATGTTAACATGTTTTATTTATAGTTATTAATAGTGGAGAATGGTACATGCTCAATTAACATTATAATATTAACACCTGGGTTGTGTCATTGTGGTCCAGTTATTTGGTTAGAGGTCTTATTGGCTTCATTCGCACAAAGTAAATTCTATTCCTGTATAGGCACTGTGTTTTCTGTAGTATCCTTTGTTCTGGTTTTGGCCCCATTTAAAAATAATCTTTTTTTGTTTGTTTTTTGTTAGTGTGTATTTATCCTCTGTTGAATGCGGAAGGATGTTGTTCATCCCCTTGTCTATCTATCCATCTTCATGTTCTTCTGTCATTTTGACATTCTGTCCATCAATTTTCTTTCTTGTTCCACACATCAGTTATGTTTTGTTGAATTTAGATTTACACTTGAATGAAAGATTTCTCATAATGGTGTTGACAGAGGGTTATAATGATAACATTATGCCTTGTGTGCATGTCTTATTGTTTTATTACAAGTTGCAAAGTTTGCTTTTATTCAGGTTTATACCATAGCACTAAGTGAAATATAGAATCAAAACCAAACCAAACTCAAACTTAAACTTAATGTAACCTCTCGAGCAATGAGAGTTAAAAACCACAGTTGTTCTCGGTGGATTTAGGTTCTTTATTTAAGGGTTAACAAAGTTGCTTGAAAGTAATAAAACCAATATTTAACATCGAGTATATATTATTACGCACAATTATGCACAATAGATAATAAATTTAAATACAAAAAAAAATGAAACAGATAAATTACCTTTACATTCAATACGAATTACAATGGATTATTTCAAGTAAATATAAATGTAGAAACATACCAGTCCAGCTTATAAATCTTGTAAAAGATTCAGTGTGTATATATTGAATGATCAGTGATGGTGCTTCCAGTAAGGGGTTCAATGGCATAATGAATGGGAGAGGGGAAAATGGTATAAAGAAAGGCGGGAAATCCATTGCAAGTAAAAACAACTCACACACCTGACAAACCTGTTTAAAACCACCTCATTCACTGACCATGACGCTTTAACGGTATTTATATACAGGACGCCAAAAGGTAGAACGATGTACACGAACAACATGAAACACGCGGACAAAATACAACACTTCTACACAAACACACACTGGTTACATTAAAATTCAAAACTCAAACCTAGCCCAAAGTGAAGTTACTAAAGGTGTTAGTTCTGAGAATGAAAAGAAGTATCCATCCTGATTGGTTAGTATTTTTAGATTGTTATGCACTATTTTGTTAGATAAGCTACCAAACCAGTTTCAGACCAAACCACTCACCCAACACAGCACAGGCAAGACACAGTGGACAGAGACTTGACACATATGACTGGACAAAACATGACTGACCACACACACACAAAGGTTAATGACTAGGACATACTGATAAACTAATACTACTTATGAAGCCTGGGTAACATTGGGAAATGGTGCATGTCGGTTGATGTAATGCTTCAACACCTGATACAGTGGGGATGGGATTAGCCGGCATTTTTGCCGATACTGCGCAGCGACATTTCTATCATTACAGCACAGGGGCACTTATGAGGTGCCCAGGGACTGAACCCGGCCGGTCCATTATACTGACACCGACGAGTCAGGCGTAATGCTGTCCCCGTAGCCCCGAGCGTTAGGAGGGAAGCCACTACTACCAACTTTAAAGTCTTTGGTATGACCCGGCCGGGGTTCGAACCCACGACCTCCCGATCCGCAAGCCGACGCTCTACCATCTGAGCTATTGCGGCCGGTCCCTGATACAGTGTAATTGACTACTGGTTAAATAGATTTTATTAATTTAATATAACTTTATTGCTGTCCAGTATCATATAGCTCTTGATAGAAAGAACAATAAAAGCCGGGAATTCATGCACATCAAATGAGACAATATTTTATTAATGGGTTTAGAAATAGCTTCAAAAGCCATCACATTTATGACCCCCTTGGAAGCGAAGGCATGATTATTTGCAGATATTGGTCAGTAGACCACATTGTTTCTGATTTCTATCTAGAGAACACATGAGCCCCAAATCCTCAAATTGTCACAATTTAATAAGTTATTAATTGATATTGATCATTATAACTAGATGACCCCTATTGGTTTGCGGTCAGTGGGCAAAAGGTCAACGTCACCATGACCTTGAATATGATTCAGATTCATAATTGGAGGATGCATGGGTTCATAATCTGTATACTTAATTACATGTTGATAAAACCCTATTTAGTTTAGGAGTCAGTGTAGTAAAGGTTAAGGTCATAGTGACTTTACCTGACCTGTTAGCGCAGTCGGTAGAGTGATTGCTCTAGGTACGGGAGGTCCTGGGTTTGATCCCGGACCGCGACATATCAATGTCATTAAAAATGGTTGTGGTATAGCTCCCTTTGTAACGCCCAAGCAAATATTAGGGTAGTTCCATGACTGGTGGGCCCGGAGTCAGGATAATGTGACTGGGTGTGGTATCATGCCAGGTGTTCATGGCATGCTTTACACAGTGAAGGCAGCACTATATCTGCTTCAAGTGGATACAATCTCTAGATAACTGAAATACTGTTGGTGGGACAATAAACCCAATAAACAAACATAGTAACTTAAAATATATATTTTTGTTTCTGATCAATATCCCAAGAAGGCATGTGTCCAAAATCCTAAAACTTGGAAGGAACATTGATTATGATGAGTAGATGACCCCTGTTAATTTTTTATAGAAACTTTTAAACCTACTACAATGGCTAGACTTGTAACTCCTCAGCTCCTCACTATGTGGGTTACTTGTAACTCCTCAGCCTCTCACTATGTGGGTTGTAACTCCTCAGCCCCTCACTATGTGGGTTACTTGTAACTCCTCAGCCACTCACTATGTGGGTTGTAACTCCTAAGCCCCTCACTATGTGGGTTACTTGTAACTCCTCAGCCCGTCACTATGTGGGTTACTTGTAACTCCTCAGCCCCTCACTATGTTGGTTACTTGTAACTCCTCAGCCCCTCACTATGTGGGTTACTTGTAACACCTCAGCCCCTCACTATGTGGGTTACTTGTAACACCTCAGCCCGTCACTATGAGGGTTACTTGTAACTCCTCAGCCCCTCACTATGTGGGTTACTTGTAACTCCTCAGCCCCTCACTATGTGGGTTACTTGTAACTCCTCAGCCCCTCACTATGTGGGTTACTTGTAACTCCTAAGCCCCTCACTATGTTGGTTACTTGTAACTCCTCAACCCTCACTATGTGGGTTACTTGTAACTCCTCAACCCCTCACTATGTGGGTAACTTGTAACTCCTTAGCCCGTCACTATGTGGGTTACTTGTAACTCCTCAGCCACTCACTATGTGGGTTACTTGTAACTCCTCAACCCCTCACTATGTGGGTTACTTGTAACTCCTCAGCCCCTCACTATGTGGGTTACTTGTAACTCCTCAGCCCCTCACTATGTGGGTTACTTGTTACTCCTCAGCCCCTCACTATGTGGGTTACTTGTAACTCCTCAGCCCCTCACTATGTGGGTTACTTGTAACTCCTCAGCCCCTCTCTATGTGGGTTTGAGTCTCTGTTGGGGTGAGATCTTGCACTTGAGGAGGCCTTCTGTGCACTGGTGGTTCTACCCAGACATAGGTCTGGAGTCTTTTTCCACCAATAATTAGCTGTTGCCAAAATAACCACTATTTTGTTGGTGCAATGTAACAGAACAAAAACAGAACGATCAAGAGATCTCAGCAGTTGTCAAAGAATCTATAACTTCCATTTTTCAGCAGTGGTTCTCAAGTCAACAAAATTTATTGTAAATTTGGATCGCTGGACAGAATATGCAGTAAAAATTTTAAGATGATTAATGTCTACAATACAATTAATATTTAAGTGTTCCCTGCAGGTGGCCAGTTGCAGCGGGGAACTGGAGATGATGACGGCCAGACCATTCGCACTGAAGACTTCAATGATCGATTCCAAGATGCCCTGGTCTATACCTCAGGTACATACCCTCACCGTTTTCGTATCAGTTCCTATACCTAAAACTGAAGATTTCAGCCTTTTGGCCCACAAGGTGTCATATTTCTGTTTAGATTATCTAACATAGTAGTTAATGATAATGTTAATGTTTATTTCAGAGACAGCTGTTGCTAATTATGAAGGAAGTGCTGCAAGCACTCTGGTATTCTGAAAAAATGCCATAGTTTGAGACAATGACATCCAGTGTTTATAAACAGGCATGCATAAATTTTGTCTAAGATGAATTTTCTTTTCTGAAACTACCATTTCTCAACCCCACTTTCAATGTTGTGTTTTTTGTTTGTTTTTTGTTTGTTTTTGAAATACATTGCAGCTACCAATTCCAGCTTCTTGGTGGAGGAAGACCCTAGACACATGTCCAGATTGGACCACCAGCTGGTAGACCTTCTCACATTAAGTCTTTCACCCGAATGGGACTCAAACTCAAGCGGTGAGAGGCTAAGCAGTCAGAGGAGTTACAAACCAGTAACTATACCACTATGCCACGTGCACACCCCCAGTGTAGTGGACATAAGCAGATGGTTAAGCAGTTAACCTACTTTACAGCAGGAGTGTAGGTCACTAACACTGAGAGTGGAATAGTCTTTAATTGTTAGGTCAGCCACTTCCGTTTTCTAGCAGTACCTAACTTTATTTTCACTGCACTTACTGTAAATATCAGAAAGAAAAGTGAAATTAAAGTTTTCACGCTTCAAGCGGAATTCTTAAGAAAGATATAATTCTGCTTCACCATAAATTTACATGTATCTAGCTGTAGCTTTGATCTACAAACTGTGTATCAGTTATATGCTGTCTTTACTTATACATTTATTAAGATATAAAACTAACATTCATTTGACATACATCCATTCTACTATTGAATAATGTATTTAGATTGAAATTTTCTCCTTCTGCATTTTAACATTATCAAATGTATGATCTTTCTTGTCAGTATTTTAGTGCTATAGGAAAATGTCACAACCAGACATTCAAGTTGGGTCTTTGGGGCATCTTCAGTCACACATTGTCCTTTAATATTTTTTTTCATTTAAAATAATTTTAGTAATATGAGACAGAAGTGATGTATGTGAAAATTTCTGTTTTTGTAGAAAATGTATTATAGTTGTATTTTATGAATGTTTGTTTGTGAAGAGTAGATTTTGCCAACCATCTTTACAACATGAAGACTTACATCCATATTCGCAAAAGAGCTGGTAAGGAGAAAAACTCAAGATGTACAACCTGGTTATCAAAGGATGCTGTTATATGTTGATACTTTCCTTTCTTTATTCATCCAATCAAAATGCACCATCTCATTCACTTAGCCATTAAAAATACAGCAAATATTTCACTCAACGACTAAAAATGCAGGAAACTCATCAAAACCATTGAAAATGTAGAATATCTTCCCTTTCCTCCTGACAGATGATCAGGCGGAGCGTGTACGCCAGCTTGAAGATGATCTCCGTAGCGATGGTGGGTCCGATACTGATACCATCCAACAAAAACTTGCGTCCCTTACCTCCGCCCCTTTCCGTAACAAAACAACAGGTGCTGACACAATATGTTTGTCTTCTAGCCTCTCCCAGTATATAACAACCCTGAACCATTAACATTCTTGTTCTCTTACATTATATACTGGACTCTACTCACATACAAAGATTGGAAGTTATCACATTTGTGGCTAGGGTATGAAAAAAAGGTCTTGTGGTCTTGAAGGCAACAAATTGGTGTATATTGACCATATGATTTGGTGCCATGTTTCCGTATATATACACATTACAATACAAATGGTGTAAACTATTGGCACTATTTTCAAAAGTATATAAAGAAAAGAATAAGTTCAGTCTAGGATCTATTTAAAAAAATCCACCTTGTAATTGATATTATATATCTGCAGTTTAGCATAGTGAATATCTAATTAAATTACAACACTTAATACTTCATTGTTCTATTATTGCCATTTCCTTTTAGCCAATTTCATACAACTTTTAAGAAAAGCTAGTGCATCAGTTAAAGTGGTGCCAGCATTTTTTATGTGACCTTTATGCTTGTTTATTTTTTATTATTCAACCACATGTTTGTATTCCAGAATGCATATTGACCCCTTGCATTTGACACTAATTTAGAAATATTTTTCTTCAAAACTATTACATAATGGTGGCACTGAAAATACCTTTACACAATACTATGACATTATCTTGGCACTAAAAAAGAGTGAACTGTTTTTCTTTAGCTCTCCAATCTTTGTATCTGACTGTCAGTCATGGTGTGCCACACACCAATATGCTTATATACTATAATTCTAACCTATACATTCCTCTAGACCTCATTATGTACATATAATAGATGTCACTGTAAAGGATACAAGATACACTAGGTTTCTCCATACAAAATAGGTAATCTATAATTCATGTAGCTAGCTAATTTAAGGCATGATGCAATTTGAGAAAACACTGTACATAAATATTTATCACATTACTTGACATGTATTCAGTAAGTAGCGCCCATCGATTATATATGATTATCCACAAGTTAGTTTTTGAGGCGAGATGTTGTTTGCGTGATGACATTTCAGACTATATTGTTGCTTCCTGTACCAAAATTCCTGTACTGTAAACTAAAATTCAAAGCATTTATTTTCAAAAGCAGCTAATTTTTTTTGGTTATGTGATAAATAGAAACTAACTTCCATATTCATTGAATACTTAAAATATTAAAGGAGTTGATAAAACAGTATGAAACTCTCAGAGCCCCATTTTGTATCATTTCATACAACTTGTTTAATATTTTCCATATTCAATGAACGCTCTTGTCAGATCCTCTATTTATATTATATGTATGGTAGTTATAATAGATTACATGCATGATAGACTTTTACTTGTTCAAGTACATTGCACTATATGTGACAGTGTATTCTTTAAGTGTAATGTTTAGTGTACATAGGCATGATAAAATGGAAACATCTGTTACTCTGTACATTATTGATACATATTCACAATATATCATACATTTTAAATTATCAGTAAATGCATTATACAAGAAGTTTAGCTTTTCTGATAGTCAACAAGTTTATATATTTTATTCATTACTACATGATAGTGAAAGTCCAATACAAGGTGCTAGATAACTAGACATTGGTGAACTGTATAAATGTACCTTGTGTACATTAGATTACAGGTAAATGCATGCTACCTGTTGATTACATGTGTTTCATTTACCATATGTACTATAGCAAAGATTACCAGTGTATGTAATTATGTAACTATGTAAGTGTGTACATTAAAGTGTATTCATAGTATCTATACATAATATAGGTGTTTACTGGATTACACAGTGATGTCATGACACATGTTGAAACTTTGTCCCTCTTTAGGTTACCCTTATGGTTAAATGGTTAAAAAAAACATGGGACTTGAATACTTTTATGTTTCGTCATCCTTTTTTACTGAACCTCACCAGTTTAATAGCAATTTCAAATACAATGTTGAAAAAGATATACTGAAAAGCTTCTGCATCATTGAACAGACTTGCAGTTTCTTGGTGATTTTACTGAGTAATATGACTGGTATTTTCTTGAACTAAAACTACATTCCCAATATAACAGTAAGCTCATTTTATTTATTTTTTTTAAAATAAACATAAAACAAAAACTTCCGTAAGGTGAAGTCTTAGCATCTTTGTCTCCCCTTCTTACGTTTCTGTATTATATGTTATTAAGTATATTGTGCAGCACAACTACATGTATTCTTGCCTATCATAACATATCCTCCATCAATCTACAGTGTATGTACCCTCTAAAACATGTCTGCTGCTATCATAACATATCCTCCATCAATCTACAGTGTATGTACCCTCTAAAACATGTCTGCTGCTATCATAACATATCCTCCATCAATCTACAGTGTATGTACCCTCTAAAACATCTCTACTGCTATCATTACATATCCTCCATGTATCTACAGTGTATATACCCTCTAAAACATGTCTGCTGCTATCATAACATATCCTCCATCTATCTACAGTGTATATACCCTCTAAAACATGTCTGCTGCTATCATCACATATCCTCCATGTATCTACAGTGTATGTACCCTCCAAAACATGTCTGCTGCTATCATCACATATCCTCCATCTATCTACAGTGTATGTACCCTCTAAAACATGTCTGCTGCTATCATAACATATCCTCCATGTATCTACAGTGTATGTACCCTCTAAAACATGTCTGCTGCTATCATAACATATCCTCCATCTATCTACAGTGTATATACCCTCTAAAACATGTCTGCTGCTATCATAACATATCCTCCATCTATCTACAGTGTATGTACCCTCTAAAACATGTCTGCTGCTATCATCACATATCCTCCATCTATCCTCAGTGCATATACCCTCTAAAACATCTCTGCTGCTAGCATAACATATCTCCCATCTATCTACAGTGTATGTACCTTCTAAAACATCTCTACTGCTATCATAACATATCCTCCATGTATCTACAGTGTATGTACCCTCTAAAACATGTCTGCTGCTATCATAACATATCCTCCATCTATCTACAGTGTATGTACCCTCTAAAACATGTCTGCTGCTATCATCACATATCCTCCATCTATCCTCAGTGCATATACCCTCTAAAACATCTCTGCTGCTAGCATAACATATCCCCCATCTATCTACAGTGTATGTACCTTCTAAAACATCTCTACTGCTATCATTACATATCCTCCATGTATCTACAGTGTATGTACCCTCTAAAACATCTCTGCTGCTAGCATAACATATCTCCCATCTATCTACAGTGTATGTACCTTCTAAAACATCTCTACTGCTATCATTACATATCCTGCATGTATCTACAGTGTATATACCCTCTTAAACATCTCTGCTGCTATCATCACATATCCTCCATCTATCCTCAGTGCATTTTCCCTTATAATAGTACAGTTCCTTATATAGTCAGATCACTGTTTCTTTGACCATCAGTTATATGTAATATACTTTGGTTGATTGATTAATTGTTCAAGACTACTCTAAGATTGAAGTCTAAGGTTGATAGGATAAGATTGACACAAACATGTTCTTTATATCAACTCAGAAACACTTTTTAGCCGTATATAAATAAAAAATAACAAATTTTTCAATCAACATTATTTTAAAAAAATTATATATGTATTTTTAATTACATCGTAATTTAAAATTTATATGAAGAATGAATTTAGTGTAAGACAAAATTGCTAATAAATCTTAAAGCTCACATATATTGTAGCACACTGAAAGCCATTTACTTTATTGTACACTTACTGTAAAACAATTATTTCTTTTTATTTCTACATGTAAACATCCATTTTCATTCTTGTCATCTTCTATTGCCTGTCTGCCATGTTGAAATTTGTTCTATTTTCCTAATGGTTGAATTATGTTGAAATAAAACTTGATAACAAGAAAACAAGGAAAAGGTTCTTTAATTGGCATCACAACAAATGGTACCACAACAAGTACAATTACACCGGACCTGGTAGCGCAGTCGGTAGAGCATCGGCTCCCGGTACCAGAGGCCCAGGGTTTGATGTTGTTAAAAATGGTAGGGGTATAGCTCCCTTGCTAACGCTCAAGCAGATATACGGGTATTTCCACCTATGGTTGGCCCGGTGTCAGGATTATGTGACTGGGTGTGGTATCATGCCAGGTCTTCACGACATGCTATACAAAGTGAAGGTAGAACTGTATCTGCTTCAAGTGGACACCGTTTCCAGATAACTGAAATATTGTTAGGACAATAAACCCAATAAACATGTACAATTGATATAACAACAAATGCAAGCGTACCACTGCTAATACAATTGGTATCACAATAAGTTAAATAAGTATTACAATAAGCATGATTGGTATTGCAACAAGTACAATTGCTGCGTACATAATATAATATAATAACATATAATAAACTGATTGGCTTAATAGTGAGGCAATAATTTAAAATTATAATAAAATACAGAACGTGCTGCTCTATATATCATATGCCTAAATAAAACTGTGATCATATTGCTTTAAAGTTAAAGTGTTACATATTTAAGTCTACATGTTCTATATATATATATATTATCTTAGAATGCTTTATTTTCAGAAAGAAAGGAATGTAGCTGGTTTTTAGCAGATCAGAACATATGCTCATCATAAGCTATTGTGATTGTCCATCATCGGTCACATACTTTAAATGACATCTCTTCTGAAACCTGAATTCAGCTAAAGTTTATCAGTAGCTTTAGTAGGCAAGGTGAATGGAAAAGTTGTTAAAAGAATTTTGATTTGTCAATAAGTATAGCCGCTAGAGGCATGGTCATTGTCCATATATGGCTACAAAGTGAAAGTTTAAAAAAAATAATGGACAGAAAGTACAAGAGCCGTGATATTTGATACATACATGTCTGTTCCTCAGGTGGCCCTATATCAAAAATATGGCCACCAATGCATGGCCATGTATTCCATAATTGGATATTCAGTGAAATATCAAACTTATTTCTGGTCAAAACTTCTAGGTTAAGTGGAAACTAATTGTTGAAATGATGCTTGTGAACTTTAACAATGTTACAGTTATTTTGTTCTGTTTGTAAACTATTGCTTAACATCTATGGCACTCAGATGAGCAATAAAGGGGCCATTATGGTTATTTGAATATCGCAAATTAACATAAACATTTCAATGAAAAATTATATGTCTGCTTTACTGTTTTGTCATCAAATAAAGAATTATGTTTATGTATCTTTCTTCAAGTTAATATAACCCTGATTGTGATTGCCATTTGGAGACTCCTGCTTCCAATTGCTGCCATATCAGTAGATAAAATACCAAATTGAACAGTTGGCTTGTAGGAACAATTCCCAATGACAACTTCCTTACTTAATTTTGACGGCCATTTTATTCTTCCTCATTTAACACCAGATGGAGGCGGTCGTCGAAGCCCAAGAACCCCAACCTTTACAATGGAGCGGTCCAAACGTAAAACAGGTCTTTCGTTTGAGGGGCGTCCAAGAAAAGGTTCCTTTGATTTTCCCCTTACACGTTTGTGATTAATTGTTCAGTGCATGTCATGTATGTTGTACTGTGCTTTAAATCATGGCATATAACAGACTTTCACAGAAATGATGCTTTGTTGCTTTCCCTCTCACATGTGTGTGTATTATGTTCCATGCATTATGTTTATGTTTTAACAGTGTCTTATATGTTATAAATTTAAGAAATTTTGTGTTCCCAGAGAAGTGTTTCTATTTTCTTTTAATTATGGCCTGTATTTAATTCTGGAGTGGAGGGTACAAAGGTTTGGATAGAATTCCATTTTTACATAATTAGAAATTGCTAAAATAGATTTCCTGAAAGAGATGTGCATTCATTACTCATGTTTTACATTAAATTTTACTTCTAACAGTTTGTTTTTGTTTACAAACATAACTTTGTGTTCAAAATATAACAACCTGAGAGAACTCTTCAGGAAAAATGTCCAAAATGCAATTCCTGAGTTAGCTCTTTAGCATATGAAGGTATACAGAAAGTAATGGCAAAATGAACAAGGTACTTTGGCAATTTTATTAACCTCTAGCTTGCTACATTTGTTAATAACCCGGAATAATTCTAAGTCATCTTAACATTAACAGGCAAGAGTGACTAGTTATATTACTAGAGATTCAGCAGCAAATAGTGTATATCCTAATCAGACAGGTCCCAGCCTTGAGCTGGTTTACCTGGATCTACACTATTTGCCAAACTCATTATGAGATACATGTTTAGCAAGCTAAGGGTAAGCATGGGGCATTGGTGTAAATGATTACAGATTTGACCAGAAATAAAAAAAGAATAATTCAACTTTTGTCAGTGCAGATGACATACATGTATGAATGTGTACTCACTGTATCCAATTAAGTCATAACCTTTTTACCTCCAAAGAAAAAGATGTCAAAAATGGACAGTTACTCTAACTGATGCATAAGTTGTGTAATGGTTTGACAGGGAAATAGTCTTAACAATCGCACTTATGTGGGTTTTTAATTGTTTACTTTGTCTTACTTATATGCCTCTTGTTGATAATCCTTTAATAATTGCAATGCATTTTTGTGAGTTTAATTGGCTAATAACAAAGGACATTGATGTAATTTGTTTGTGTTTTTTTTAATCTCACAGCAGTAGTAGATTGTTCCATATATGTTTTGCTGAGCATTATGTCGGTCAAGACCTCCCAATTCATTTGTACATTTTAACAGGTTATAAGTTAATGCCTGCAAAGGTCTTACATTGTCAATGGTTTCCTGTTAACAGATTAAGAGAGATTAGTTTTACAAATCCATTGAGGTGGATTAACATGCTTAACTTATCCTGATTTTGTCAGCACAAAATTAATGTTCAATTAAAAAACAATTAAGCAATTGACCACTTTGAAATAATGTGTGAGCCATTTATTTCTTCTTTTTGCTTTGTCATTTGATTACATGGTGCCAGTATCTAGAAAGAAATATGCATTAGATTTAAATGTCTCTTAGACATTAAAATTTAAGCAAATGTAAATAAACAAAGCACTTGTCTACTCTACTGTATTGTTTAGAGTAGATTTGTATATATGTGTCTGTAGAGCTTGCAATGATATTATGAAAGTAATAAAGATTAAGAGTTTGAAAGAGCTTTTAACTTCTTTAGAGGAATATAGCATTATGGGTGATTTACTGCAGATTAATTCACATTGTTGCATCCAGTTGTGAGTAAATTAATCACCATGACTGGAGACCCGAGTGATCAATTACAAACCATCAGAATGAAATGCTATGCATTATAATGTATAACATTATGCAAAACCAGAATGTTTTGCCATTCTTATATGTTTATTTGACTTAACAGTTATGAAAGGAAAGCAAATGTGTTGGTTTATTTTAAAATTCAGTTTACTTCCCTTGTATCTATGACATCACCAAATGATAGTTGATGTCATTTGTTAACTTTAATTGTTAGAAATGCCTTAGCACGTTAACAACTCTATAGTTTTAAAGAAGAAACTACAAATAAATATTGAGTCTTGATGCATCAGCATTTAATAAATTTGACCAAAATTATATTAGACCACTAATACAATATTAGAGACCAGATCTGGTAGCGTAATCGGAAGAACATCGGCTCCAAATAAGGGAGACCTGGGTTCGATCCTGGGCTGCAACATACCAAAGTCATTGAAAAGGTAGTGGTATAGCTTTCTTGCTAGCGCTCAAGCAAATATAAGGGTAGTTCTATGACTGGTTGGTCTGGTGTCAGGCTAATATGACTGGGTGTGGTATCATGCCAGGTGTTCATGGCATGCTATACACAGTGAAGGCAGCACAATATCTGCTTCAGGTGGACACCTTCTCCAGATAACAGAAATACTGTTGGTGGATTGATAAACCCAATAAACAAACAAACAATATTAGTGCATGGTTAATAATTTAAACTAACAACATGATAACTTGTAATCAGTTTTACTGTGCATATATCTGGAAGTAATGCATGGTACAATCCTATTATGTTTATTGAGTTTATTTTGTTGATTGTGTTTAAATTGCTGTATGCTGTTATTTTGTAATAGAAAAAGTTTACTTGTTCATGTATATTGTATGATATTTTACTTGTTTAATCAGTATTTATGCTGTTGTTTGTCTACTATGACTAGATGTTTTCAGGCTTGTTATATCAGGAGACTTACTTTTGTTCTTTCCAGTAGTTTGTTTGCTTGATTTACTATATTAGTTTTTTGTAACAATAAATAAAGACCAATAAATAACCTAGTTTATGTACAACTTTGATCTTCTTGAACAAATTTTGCCAGCATGGGTGTTGATAAAGATAACTAATTGTGCCACAAGTTCCATGGTGCCTCCTCTCTGTTACATTGACTGCCATGTTTGATTGGGGATTCATTCTCTCTGTTACATTGACTGCCATGTTTTATTGGGGGTTATCCTTACTGTTACATTGACTGTCATGTTTGATTGGGGGTTCATTCTCTCTGTAACATTGACTGTCATGTTTGATTGGGGGTTATCATCTCTGTAACATTGACTGTCATGTTGGATTGGGGGTTCATTCTCTCTGTAACATTGACTGCCATGTTTAATGGGGGTTCATTCTCTCTGTTACATTGACTGCCATGTTTTATTGGGGGTTCATTCTCTCTGTAACATTGACTGTCATGTTTGATTGGGGGTTCATTCTCTCTGTAACATTGACTGCCATGTTTGATTTGGGGTTATCCTCTCTGAAACATTGATTGCCATGTTTGATTAGGGGATTCATTCTCTCTATTACATTGATTGCCATGTTTGGTTGGGGATTTATTCTCTCTATTAAATTGACTGCCATGTTTGATTGGGGATTCATTCTCTCTATTACATTGATTGCCATGTTTGATTGGGTGTTCATTCTCTCTATTAAATTGACTGCCATGTTGGATTGGGGGTTCATTCTCTCTATTACATTGATTGCCATGTTTGATTAGGGATTCATTCTCTCTATTACATTGATTGCCATGTTTGATTGGGGGATTCATTCTCTCTATTAAATTGACTGCCATGTTTGATTAAGGGTTCATTCTCTGTAACATTGACTGCCATGTTTGATTGGGAGTTATCCTCTCTATTAAATTGATTGCCATGTTTGATTAGGGGTTCATTCTCTCTGTTACATTGACTGCCATGTTTGATTGGTGTTTATTTTTACCAATCCAACAATAACACTATTGGATGCATTTAAAGATTAAACTTGTTCTTCTTAGGTAACAAAAAGAAAAATGTGTTTATTGAAACAGTGAGCATAAACAAGACTTGTCAAACTATTGTACACATACTGATACATTAAAACTGCATAATTTATTGGTAAGATGGTGTATATTATACATAAATAATGATAAGAAAATGTGGCATACATATTTTTATGTTAGAAGAAGCTGCATAGATATTTAAAAGATATAAGATAGATATTTAAATCAAAAGTTCGAAAATTTATATAATTGTGTAATAATTCATTGTAAATCCATATTTAATAAATATTTAAAAAAAGTATTACATGAAAGAAAATATTTCATGAATATTTAAAAGTATGTTGTGAATGGAGATGTTTTTTAAACATGTAAATAAAAGATAATGTAAAAATATTATATAACTGAAGATGTCTCATGAATATTTAAATGTATATTGCAAAATGTAAATATTTTATAAGCATGTAAAAAAGGAATAATGTAAGTGAAGATGTATATGAATATTTACAAGTGTAATGAAAATGCATGTGTTTCCTGAATTTTTACAAAAGTACAATGTATAAAGTTGTGTGTCAATCACCCCATGTTTCAGGGGGAACTCCACCTGTCTATCCAAAGCCGACACCCACTACATCACTGCCACGCCCCTCTGTCCGGGCCTCCCTGAAATTGGCTCATGGTCATGCCAGTGATGCAGATTCTGTCCAGACTGAGGACTTCGAAAACAGCTTTAAGGTACAGTCTAAACATTGGCAACATTGGAATGAAGACTAATGGTCTAAATGCCTAAATATTTTAAGGGCATGTTTTGCATCCTTATAAAAAATCCAATAAATAAAATTTGGTTAAATTAAGGGTAAACAGAGAAAAACAGGAAACTTAGCAGGATATAATTCTGGTAAAACATGAGTGTAAGTATTATATTTCCAATGGATAGATTTCATAATGTTATAAATCTGTACAAATCAGTTAAAGAAATTGTATGCCTTAATAAACTATTTGACTTATCAGGCTGTTTAGCCAAATACCAGAACTTCGTACATTACTTTATTATATTTTATTTTCACATAAGACGTAATATGCTTTTTGTTTAAATGAGGTTGTAATTGAATAATTTGATAATATGACATCTTGGTATTAGTTCATTAACTGTATTTTAATGTAAGTTCATTTATTAAGGTAAAATATGTGATCTATCTTTGTTAGCACAGTGATGTAAGTATTCACAATAGCACAATACATCAGATTTGCTTTTTCACAAATATATGCTATCAGAATAATTAATTTGATATAACATACTCTGATCAATGTATGTAGTTGTATATTTTATATGTCAGCAAAATATATCCCTAGCTTTAGGCGAAAGTATTTTTCTGTGAGTGTATGTTTTCAAAATGTTAAACATTAAAAAATATGTAATCATTTTACATCAGATCACAATGTTCAACACATTTTTCAACTATTGTCACCTAATTATAAGTTTTTGTTCTAACTCATTTGTATACTTAGACAGAAAGTGTTTGCCCTTCTTTGTACTTTATATTCAGTTATTTTCTTGTGCTTTCTTTATTATGCTTTCATGTTTTTGAGTATCTTGAAACAGTTTTGCTTCACTGTATGTTTTGCTTAATACATTTCTATAATCAAATCTCCTTAATAATCCTCATTTCCATTCAATGAAAATACCATCTAATTCATCATCTGATGATGTCTGTTGTATTTTTTTATTCACTTTATGACTAACACAGTCATGTGTACTATTGATTATAGATTCAGTATTTACAAGTTTAAGCATGGCATGCAGGTGTCTTGTTCTTATAGGTCTTGTTTGCCTTTTTAAGGTCAAGCAAGTGTAAAAGAAAATATAGAATTTGAAAATTAGCTCAACGAATAAGTTGTTTACTTAAATGTAGACGTGTATGCCAAATTTTAAGAAAATTCTTCACCCAGTTTAGAATTTATGGATATTTTTGTCTTCTAAAACTTGTATTTAAGGTGCCTCTTTTTATAAAAATGAGAAAACTCCAAATATTATGTAATATCCTTTTTAGGAGAAGTGTTTTGCTGTTAAGCATCTTCAAGAAACAAGATATAGCATTAGACAAACCAACCAAACATATTTCTTGATTAGTTTGGCTCAAACTATCCCAAATATGTAATTAATTGTTTACAAGCACATCTAAGATCATTTTCCCAGTTTTCCGAGCTCCTCATAGCTACATGATTTATTTCAAAGTTGCCAAAAATGTTCTGTTAAGTATTTTTGTTGATGCTGGAAAAAAAAATTCATCTTTTTTTTTAGACTTTGAATATATGAGGTAACGAATTTGTAATCAAATTTAGCACAAATCATACAATTAAAACACAATTACAAAAATAAAATTAAAAGCTATACATGTTTTCTTCTTAATTTGGTGTTGTGATGTAGAAATAATTGTCAAAGTGTAAAAGTAGAAAGAAAAAAAGTTGAACATTCGCACCCATACTGGGATTCCAACCCTCAACCCCTGGTTTTGAAGATTTTAACCCTGATTTTGATACTCTTTAATTGGATGTGAAGCATTACATTTCCTCTACCTTAAGTTCTATTTTTTTAAAGTTTTTTATTTTGCTATCTCAGTGCCAAAATAATAAAGTTAATTTAAATACTGAAAATTTCTCTTTGCCATGACCACATAGTTACTCTGACCAGCTACAGGAGATGATTATTATGCACATTTCATAATAATATTTTGACCTTTGACCTCTGCAGTAATGTTTGGTGCATGTATTATCTTATTGCAGCTAAATTACCACCCCTATAGGTCAATGATCAGTTCATGCATTCTTTTATGTTATCATAACACTGACCTCTGATGGGGACACAGTTGCTTTTTATGACCTTGACCATTGACCCCTACAAGAGTTCTGATATACATGCACTTTATCATTACTTCATGACCTTAACCATTGACCCCTATGCAGGAAGTTATATCCATGCATTTTGTCATTACTTTATAACCTTGACCATTGACCCCTACAAGAGATGTTATATCCATGCACTTTATCATTACTTCATGACCATAACCATTGACCCCTATGCAGGAAGTTATATCCATGCATTTTGTCATTACTTTATAACCTTGACCATTGACCCCTACAAGAGATGTTATATCCATGCACTTTATCATTACTTTATGACATTTACCATTGACCCCTATGAGAGATGTTATAACCATGCACTTTAGCATTACTTTATGACATTTACCATTGACCCCTATGAGAGATGTTATATCCATGCACTTTATCATTACTTTATGACATTTACCATTGACCCCTATGAGAGATGTTATAACCATGCACTTTATCATTACTTTATGACATTTACCATTGACCCCTATGAGAGATGTTATAACCATGCACTTTATCATTACTTTATGACATTTACCATTGACCCCTATGAGAGATGTTATAACCATGCACTTTGTCATTACTTTATGACCTGGACAATTGACCCCTACGAGAGAAGTTAAATCCATGCACTTTGCCATTACTCTATGACCTTAACCCCGACATGAGAAGTGATATCCATGCACTTTGCCATTACTTTGTGATCTTGACCCCTACAAGAGAAGTTTTATCCATGCACTTCATAATTACTTTATAACACTGGCTATTGACCCCAATCATTACTTTATGACATTTACCATTGACCCCTATGAGAGATGTTATAACCATGCACTTTATCATTACTTTATGACCTGGACAATTGACCCCTACAAGAGAAGTTATATCCATGCACTGTGCCATTACTTTATGACCTTGACCCCTAGAAGAGAAATTATATCCATGCACTTCATAATTACTTTATGTCATTTGCTATTGACCCCAACGATAGATATAATATCCACGTGCCTTGTCATTATGTTATGACCTTGACCTTTACAGGAGATGATGGTACCTGGAAACCAAACAGAGAGTGACTTTGAGCCAGTCACCAATGACCCCATTCATACTAAGGTCAAACAACTGCTTCAAGCCACAGCCAAATGTAAGTACAGAAACTGTTGTAATATGCTTGAAAGAACCACCTCAAATTCACAGTTGTTTGTTTTTGTGGTGTTCACATGTTTGTCTTGCCTTACCGAAACTTTAATATTATTTTTGGCCTTAAACTCCTTCCCCTTGAAGTTTAAATTTTAGACATATCAGATTGTGATATTTATATGATATTTTATTGTTAAAAAATAATATATTTTAGTCAAAATTATTAGCAACTTTTGTGAGTAAGAAAAGAAATCATTACATGTGCACATAACTTGGCACGCACTGTTATCTACAATCGCCAGCCATAAAGCACAAGTCTGACTTTGTACCCAAGAGTGTATTCTCATATTGTTATACCCCACCCTTGTCTGTCCATCTGTGGACACAATTTTGCCGTTGATTTTCTTGTACAATTTGGCTTCATTTCTGATGAAAATTCAGTATTATCTCCAGTACTAGAGAATCTGTGCATCTACCTTTTGGTCATTGTCAGATGAAAATTGCATGAGTTATTGCCCCTTTTAATGTCATTTCAGACATTGCTATAAGAGGAGATTTAAAAACAGGGAGCAGGTGGAATGCTTTTTTGGCCATTGAATTACAGTTTTAGTTTTAGTTTAAAGCATGCATGAACTGCATACAAATGAGCTTAGAAATAAATTGTGTGTCACAAATATTGTTAAAAAGTATAATTATTGCATGTTTAATAGTGATCTGTTACATTGCCTGATTGTCAAATTGTGTGTTATGTATTATTTATTTATTTTGCATGTTTTTAAACTTTTTAACACTGATTTTACAAGTAAGTCTGGTAATGCACATTGACATCTATAGGGTGTTTCAAAAGTAGGTTTCACACATTGATATTGTTGGTACATGTACAACAATAGGCATTGTACTGTTCCCATATAGTTTAATATCAGGGACTTAAGCAAAAGACAAAAGCAGAAGTGGGGCATTGTTTTTGTAACAATTTATCATTTAATCTGCGAGTTTGTTGAGAAAGAAATTGGATATTACTTAGCAATATTTAATCCAGACCAAGAGACCAACCTACATTGATGTAATCTACCAGTTTTACTGTGTTTTTTATAAAGTATTGTTAGTTTTGAGTTGCTCTCTGTTGATTATATTGTGATTCTCATCACTACAATCAAGCATGAGCTTCATTGTTATTTGTCAAGGGAAGTTTTTCTTTTCAAGAAAGTAAGACAAGTCCTATCTTCAGCTTGCCATGTATTTTGCTGAACCTGGCCCCGGTTTCTCTTAACTGCCTCAGCTGAGGAATACCTCTACCTCAAAATTCTACTTAGCTGAGAAATCTCGGAAAGTTCATTTCACAAAAGCCTCTCAACTCAATTTTGAGTATCCTCAACTGCTGAAAAACTTTCTTGCTAGCGCCATATTTGAGAAAACAGTCTGAAGTTACTGGCAGCTTTCCTCAAATATTTGAGGACAACTCAAGAGAAATGCTCCTCAGTATGTTTAGTGAAATTAGAACTTAAGGACATCTAATAAAGTTGTGGACAATCTCAAAGTTGAGGTTAAGGAGGGACTTGAGAAAGTTCAGTGAAACTGGGACCAGAACAGTTTGACCCAGACTACTATACTGTGACAACATTTAGATGTGCATTCATACCATGGCAGCATGACAGGATATTCACCCTAAAAGTGGTATCTGACAGTTTGCCTATATCAGATACATGCAACAATATCTGCCACCTGTTTCAGACAATTTGGGCATAATATCTGCATACACTCATAATTAAGTCTATGTAAAGACAATTTTAAACTGTTTATTTTTTTAGAGGTACAAGTCCTAAAAAAATTGGCTCAGATTGTTCATTCTTTCATATCTATATATAAACATATTGGGGGTTTCTGCTTAAAACCAACATCAGAGCAGATTGCATGCATGATGATAAAACTTGATCTTAAAAGTAAGTTACATGTTACATGGTTAGATTAAAAAGAGCTAACTTTGCAGCATGGCTCAGATAGGTAATACATGTTTGCAATGACGATGTAAGGAGTTATATAAATGTCGGACATAAACAAACAGCATTTTGCAGGATCTTTTTAGGTAAAACTAATTATTTGGTTGTCAGATGTCACCTTGTAAAGGTGGTATCCAACAGTTTGGACCAAAATATTTTTTCTCAAATAACCAAATAAGTCATTATTACCTGAAAAGGGCCTTCAAAATGCTGTTCATTGATGTCTTAGATCTGTGTTAACAGTCAAGCACAGATCACCACTCGTCATTACAAACAGGTATTTCCTATCCGAACCACACTGCATAGATGGCTATTTTTAAACTCAGAAAACCTCGTGACCACTAACTTTTGAGATCACGTTATATGGTCATCAGGGTAATCCCTTCTGATGTAGATGTCTATTTTTGGTCAGGGTAATCCCTTCTGACGTAGATGTCTATTTTTAGACAGGTGGTAATCCCTTCTGATGTAGATGTCTATTTTTGGTCAGGGTAATCCCTTCTGACGTAGATGTCTATTTTTAGACAGGGTAATCCCTTCTGACAAAGATGTCTATTTTTAGACAGGGTAATCCCTTTTGATGTAGATGTCTATTTTTAGACAGGGTAATCCCTTCTGACATAGCAATCTCCAATGCAGTGATCTCCCCCTTTTAGTAAGGAGAATCTCTGCTACCACACAGAAATCCTTCCAGATCTGGAAGGATTTGATTTTTTTACTGTTAATTTTTGTTCAGTAAAATGACAATCGGAATGAATGTGTATGTTAGAAAAACGACTAATAATGGATGAAAAAACAAATTCTAACGATAAAGAAAAAAAAAATAATGTATTTATCACTACAATCGCAACAACTCGGCCATTTCCGTCCTTTCACCGAGGGCGAAATTTCAGTGTTACACCGGTTCAATGTACACAATCAATGGATACTGTTGAAGAAATTCACAAAGTAATAACGGAGTTTGACTTCTCCATAAAAGCGAAACCCAAACAGATCGAGTGTCTGCAGTCTCTGTTGGCAGGCAAAGACTAATCTGCCTATCTGACTATCGTCACGTGATTTTGTATGATGGCAGTGGTTTTAAGCCAGCGTAGCGATGTCGTAAACCCTGTGCGGAGTTTGCTGACATAGATGTCTATTTTGGTCAGGGTAATCCCTTCTGATATAGGTGTCTATTTTTAGCAGAGTCCACTATCGAGAGTTTTATAAGTTGGAAAGAATACACATTCTGAGTGATCTTTATCATGATTTGTTCTGTCTACCAATTCAGTTAGTGTTGAATATCATATTTATTAAGACTTAAGTATGGGTTTATACACCAATTATGCCCGAATTCCTCAAAGCAGTGGTTCGATATTGTTGCATGTGTTTGCAAACTGTCAAATACCACCTTTAAGTGTGTACTAATTTTAAGATTTAAACATTTTATTCTTATTTTGTTCATGTTCGCTATATTTTAATGGAAGTTAGACAACTCTTATAGTTTAGTATGAGATGTTTTGTTCTGTTTATCTCCCAGCATCCCGAAGTATTGTGACTGACTTTAGCTGTTCAGGTAGAAACGCACTTGTAGCCATTGGGAATACACAAAACATTTTTAACTGAGAGTACCTGTACATATTTTTAGTTTGGTAGCATTCATTACTGCTTGCACTCTTTGAAGAAAGCAACAACAAAAAATGTTGGTGATGCTTTTTTCATTAAGGGCTTAGCAATACACTTGTTGGTTAAACTTTTTATGGGGAGCTTAAATAACAACATTAATATTGCCTGAGGAAAATTGGTAAAACAGCCACTCTTGTAATCCTTTTTTCCCGGAACTTTGGGTGGGGTATGTTTTGTTGTCCTTTTCATAAGAGGTTTGAAAGACCCATTAGTTTTCTTTTTTACTAAAAGCATGGGAAATTTGGAAAAAACAACAACATTGGTTCTCTTTTTCAATGAGAGCTTGAGAGCAAAGGGGAAGTGGGGGAATTGGTAATATCTTTTTTACTTTAAGCTTTCTGAAACAATTGAAAGTTTCCATGTGATGTCATAATCACCAATAAGACATTTTAAGGCAGCCATCTTTGAAGGCAGAAGCTAATGCAGGCCGAAATCAGGAAATATGTGCTGTATTTAACTCATCAGTGTGTTTACAATTTTTCAGTCTGTTTTACTGAATTTTATATCAAATTTAACAGCATTTGTGAAGAACAGCTATATTTTGATAGTTTAAAAGATAAAAAAATACAACCAAAGAATATACACTGTTCATTTTGATTAAGGATGAGCCAGTAATTTTATTTATTTCTGTTTATTAATTCTTTGTGAATTTATCAATTCTAAAAATATTGTATTTTAAAAATATGAATTTCAAGAGCTTTCTAATGGTGTATATCTTTTAATTTGTGGACCGCAAATTAAGAAATTACAAGAAAATAAAATTTACGTGTCTATACAGTTCATCTGAAAATCCCTTGAATTTGCCACCAAAGATGGCTGCCAAGATAAGGGATCTTCACCATATGGAAACTATCTATTGGTTAGATCTACTTTCGCTGTCACTTAGAGGTTGAAAAAAAATCAATTTTATTTCTTTGTTTTTTTAAATGGTACATTTCTAATTACAAGTTTATTATCTTGTCTTGAATAGGAAGTTTTAATTCTGTTTCAAATGAAGTTTGAAGTTAAATTCTGTAGATAAACACGAAACAAGTGATTGATGAAATTGATAAAAATCTTGGAACACTACTTGTAGTAAATTAAATAATCTTAACCTTGATATTTGTTGGTAATTTTTTTTTAATAATTAATGATGGTTTTTTACTTAAGAGAATGTTTTTGAAGAGAAATGTTTTGTAATCTCTTTAGTAAATTATATCATTTTTCCACAAGATTAATTTCATTTTTGATGTTTTTTCTATGGCATTATTTTCACTTACTTTCAAGGAACTCAGTATAATAGAGTTAGTAATAGATGTTTATTATACATAATATTGTAGCTCCTCATCCGTGAACCTATGAGTTTAAGACCCAGTTCATGTGGCAGTAGTTGGATTTTTCTCCTACATACAATGGCCCCATATCTTAATAATGACCACATATTGTACCAGCTTGATTGTAAATAAATCAACAAATGCTGGGTCATAGTCACAAAAAATCCAAGATATCTTTTTCTGGCTTAAACTAAAAAGTCTTTAAATCTAAAAATATTTCCTTACATTTAAGAAAAGTTCTCAAATTTTATTCATTTCTGAAATTTAATCTGGGAAATGTATTCACATTTTAAAAAAATTAACAAAGTTTCTTAATTTTGGTAGGATATTTTTATTTTATTTTTTTCATAAACACAACCCCTAGAGTGCAGTTTTACCAATACAAAAATACCTTAAACAACATATTAAAGTGTTAAAGGAAAGAATCTTAAACCAGAAAAAGTTTATATTTAACTAAGACCATAGACATTATTCAAAAAGTATAAATTGAAGGTGTACAGCTTAAGTTTCAATCACAGATGTGAAATAATTTGGATCTTTGTTAATAAAGCAAAAAGCTATATACTTTAACCATTCTTAGGCATTTGATTGGTCAGATTTGAAAACAAGATGTTATTTTGACCAATCCGATCAGATCTAGGGTGAATTGCACCAATTTCTGTAATTAAAAAAATCATCTAAATATACTGAGTGTATTAGTAAAATGATATTTTGATGGTATGATTTACTTACATAGAACACACTTAAACTTTGTTTATATTGGTAGGATTTGCCCAACTAGTTTTATAACCTTTGACCTATGTCACACATGTACTTTCTTAGTAGGAAGATTTTGTTTATTTTGACTATTTTCTAGATTGTAGGTATATTATATTTTTATAATTATATTTGTATACTCATCTTTTCAGAGGCATGTACCACTAAATAGATGTTGGATGTTTATAATATTTGTATTTGTTTGTAAACCTTATATTTCACCATTATATGGACACATTCAGCATATGTACATGTACAATGACCGGACCTGGTTGCACAATCGGTAGAGTGTTGACTCCAGATACGGGAGGTCCCGGGTTCAATCCCAGGCCACAACATGCCAAAGTTGTGAAAAATGGTAGTGGTATAGCTCCCCTGCTAACGCTTAAGCAAATATAAGGGTAGTTTCTTAAATGGTTGGCCCGGTGTCAGGATTATGTGACTGGGTGTGGTATAATGTCAGGTGTTCAGGGCATGCTAAATACAGTGAAGGCAGCACTATATCTGCTTCAAGTGGACACCGTCTCCAGATAACTGAAATACTGTTGGTGGGACGATAAACCCAATAAACATGTAAAATGTCATGATGATAAAAAAGAAAGAAATATAAACTTTGTATGTTTTGCGTTTTGCCTAAAAATCAAATCATATATATTTGTTTTGGGAAATTATGTTGTCTCTTTAGAATAATAGCATGACTGTTTAGAAACACCACACACTTTTATGTTGTCAATGTTTCTCTAGAGTTTTTTTTTTCATACTTAAAAGTTAACCAGATGAAGGGTAAAATTTATTATTTTACAACAATGGAAAAGTAGCTATTACTTAGAGATTAGTTTGACTAATTATTATATAATGATATTGTTTTCTTTGTAGATGGTGTGAATACAATGTTAAAACCCTTGCACACAAGTTCTATTTTGAAAACACGAACACAGTTTAGTTCAGGTACCCATCCCACCTGTTTGTAACTGAGTGTGTTTATTTTCACTATATCTCCACCATCTTGGATCACCATAACAACCATCACCATGGTAACCATGAATATCTAGGTCATGGTCATTGCACATTGATCACTGGGTCACTAGGTCTGTAGGTCATGTAACCATGTTTCACCCTAATATGAATTTATATGCATCATGTTGGTAGAGGTTTTTTTTCTTTATATTCTTTATTTAAACATACATGTACTCAATTATACTTTATTAGACCATACTTATATTATTTAATTATTCCCAGTTGTTACTTTTAATAAAACCCCATTAAAATTAAATAATTGTCTTTTTGTATAAGAAAGCTGTATTAAAATGAAGTTACACTATCTTCGAACTGAATAAACTTTTTGAAAAAATAAAATTGGAATGTGACTTTTTGAGAAAACTGTTATACTATGTCTACTCTCACATGATTGCTATAGTGTATAAACAATTATATTTAGATTTATATATAAAGGTACTCGTATTGCTTTGTCCTTATTATTAAACTATTAGTAGTGTAAGAGTTTCCTTTTTCAACTAAACCTGCATAGTTCACTTTGTATGTTTTATGTACATACAAGGAATTTTCAACACATTTCAATCATGAAGTAATTCCATTGCTGTTTTTTCGTTTTGGCTTCAGATAAAAGAAAGTGATAGCTTGCTCTTTTCTTTGAAGAATTGCTTTATAGATTTGCTGTTTTCTGCATTGATCAAATTCAACACAATGGTTTATGTGGTGATACATTTTTCATAAAGTTTTATAGGCTTTATTTGTTAACAAGATATTAAATTATCCTAGAAAAAATACATGTAATGTGCTTGTGTCTGTGTAGTGTTACTTGTGAGTCTTAAAAAAATAACACATAAAAGAATCTAAAAACAGATCAAATTAATTCAATATTATCTATATGCAATTAAAAAGTTATTTATTAATTTGATACCACCATTACACATTATCTATACAAGTAATTGGATATTTCAAGTCAATCTTTGTACCTAAACGCTAATATTGTAACAATTTGCTATGTTGACAATCATAAGGGAGCAAACAAACACAAACAATAAAGACTTTATTAATCGGTTGTTTCCAGACAAGCCAGCCAAATCTGAAAGTCGCCCAAAGCCCCATGTTCGAATCTCTTCCCAGCCCACCCAATATCAAGATAAGGGAGAGGACTCAGATGATACTCTGTGCTCAGATAAGGAAGATAGAGTTACTTCCCCAAGGTAAGTTTTTATGGATAATATGTGTTTATCGATGGAGATTATCTCCACATGAGAGGTCACTTGCTTTTTAGCTCACAGTAGCTGCTGCTACCATGAAAAAAAAAAGGAACAAGATTTGATGAGGTTATAATATTTTGATTTAGATTTTCAAAATGTTCATTCCATAATAATTTTATTTTGACAGTATAATCAGTTTACATTTAAAAAACAAACAACAACAACAGATTGTTTTATATTGTAACATTTTAACTTTTTGGCTCATTTTAGAATTGACACTGATATTAGCAAACACAAGAATGATCTGCTCTATTGTCACATGCTTTTCAAGGTGCCTGTAGTTATTGTAGCATATGGAAAAGAACATTTACAAACCATTAAAAATGATGTAAGCATACTGGATTACAACATTCAGTATGCGACCTTTATTGATCAATTTTAGTTACAGTTTATGCTCATAAAACACAAACAAGGCTGGTGAAACTTTAGATTTTTTCCTTTTAAAGTAATAAAAATTCCAATTTACTGTTCTGACTTCCTTGCTTCCCCAAAAACATAGGTACTGGGGTATCTTTCTCTTTGCTGTTACATTTTTAACAAATTCCTACTTGCTTAAACGTTATTTTTCGCATGTTGTTATAATATTAAATAAATTCAAGCATACCCCAAAATTCATCTGGATATTTTCTTTAGAAACTCCGTCTATCTGAGGTCACTGTACATGCTTCTAAATAGTATGACTCTTTTTCAGATATCTGGAAAAAATAACGGCCATTACATTTTTGTGCTTAGTTTCAAATCTGTTTCAAAGATATTATTTAAAAATGTACATTGCTTTGTGTTGCTTGTCATGACTCTGTCATTAGTACTTTTTTGTCAAAACTATCAAAACTTTAAAGTTTGACAATTTTGACAAAAAAATAAATATTTAATCAAAGAAACATGGAAATATAAAATACATTTTAATTACAATTTATATATTTTATTAAATATGAAAAAAATAAATACAACCAAATCATTGTGTTTATGCAACCTGATTTGAAACTAAGCAAAAAGATTAGTTGATTGGTTCTGTACTAGGAGGTTTTCTGGTTTGATCAGCAGACCAAACATGACATGTTAACCATTACTCAAGACTATAAACAAAACATTTCACCAGGTAGATTCTACCTGCATACTGGTTCTATACAGGAAGTAGGCAGTCTACAAGGATATAATCTAAGTCCTAAGATGATGTTCTCCAATATACTAGAAACAAATGCTGATACTAAGTGTCCCCTGGCATTGTATTGTTTCTAGCTGACATCATATACTATGTTCTTCACTTCACTTCTGTCAATATCTGCAAATATTTAAAATGTCACCTGTCAGTATATTGTCAGTATATTGATTTTCTAAGCTGTATAAGACTTATTTTTTTCAAAACATAGACTAGCCTTGTAATTTTTATACTGCCCAATATTTATTAAGAAAAAATGCATCACTAAATACTGAAAAGCTTCTTTGACATATATGCATAATGCATGTACACTGCAGACACACACCCTTGTCAAAGGTGATGTTACTTTTTTCATCTTTTGGAGGATAGAAACTGTAGAAAGACAAACTAAAGCATAGGTACAGAATATGTATCACAATCATATTTGATTTCATCTGAGAACTCCCCCCCCCCACCCCCTCCAACACACAAACACACTGCACACAGGTTTTATGAAGAAGGAACATTTTCTTTAAATAATGTTGTGTTTATCACATTTTCTTTAAATAATGTTGTGTTTATCACATTTTCTTTAAATAATGTTGTGTTTATCACATTTTCTTTAAATAATGTTGTGTTTATCACATTTTTAGATGTTTTACAGTTAGCTTTCCATGCAACATGTCTTAATCTATTGTCCTTAAGTTGAAAGTCTTTGATTGATGGAAGTCTATAAATCAAGTGCAACAATTATTTGTTCCCCACTACCTCAGTTAACACATTTAAAGGTAGACACTGATTTATATGAAGACAGTGTTGAGACTTGTATACACAACTATAATGATACATGAAATACATGTACATTGAAACTCACTAATCTGTGCACTGCATTATTACATTTCTTCTTTTAGTCCTGTTGTTTGTATCATTTATGTAATTTTATAACATCTACAACAAGTGGTATTTTGACAACATCCAAGCAGTATTTTGACAACATCTAAGCGATATATTTTTACAACATCCCAGCGGTATTTTTACACCAACCAAGCAGTATTTTTACAACATCCAAGTGGTATTTTTTCAACATCGAGGCGGTATTTTTACAATATCCCAGTGATATTTTTACAACATCCAAGCGATATTTTTACAACATCCCAGCGGTATTTTTACAACATCCCAGCGGTATTTTTACAACATCCAAGCGATATGTTTACAACATTCCAGCGATATTTTTAAAACATCAACGAAGTGATCTTTTTACAACATCCACTAAGTGGGTTTTTTACATCTAAGCGGTACTTTTACAACATCTAAGTGAAAAAAAAGTTTTTAAAACAGTACTATTTTATATCTTAATTTTATACATACATGTGACTTGACTGTGAACAACTGTGACACTTGCCCTGGACATCTTATTGCAAGATATAAGAACATGTGCTGGTGAAGATTTACAATGACACACAGACTGCTCTTGTATGATTTACCATCAAACGATGGAACATTTTTAGACCAGGGAAGCCATTCAAATTTCCAAATGCTTGTTATATGATTGACAACTTTTATTACAACATTCAATCTTATTATCGGTATACAAAGGTTATTTAATTATCCATGCAATTATGGTGATTTTTATTATTTAAATGTTAATTTTTAGCCCAGTTGTCATACATGACCGGTAATTTCTAATTCTTCTAGTAAATGATTTCTTTTTTAACCCATTAGAAAATAATTTTGTAAACAGGATAAATAAGTAATCAACTCATGTTCAGCCTTTTGTCACCTGGGCAGTGTCATGACACTATACCAGCTGTCATTGACTGGTAACTTACATGACTACAGCATCATCTGTTGGCTTTGGTGGGCGATTGTCTGTCGTCTGCAGCCAGTAACTATAGTATCCCAGGTGAAATCTACTGACAAGTTTAACTGACATGGCTTAAGGGTGTGGTTGACTCCAATAGTTCCTGTCTCAGTGCTTTGGATGACCTGGAAGACAGGTACCTGCACATTTATAAAGGTAGGTAAAAACATTTTTACTCTTGTGTACTTCCCCAAAAATTGTGGTACATTGACATGTATGTTTATTTGTTTTTGTATTCTTTAGAATACTGCAGAGAGTCAGCAATTTGATCTCTATTTGTGTCTATTTTTAATCATTAAATCTTAAAAAGTCTATGTTCAGATATGATTTTTGATAACAAGACTGTATTTTTCTTATTAATGGAAATTTAAGAACCATAATTTGTCTTCAGGCCAATTGGAATTGACCTCAAAATCTTCTGAATTTTTTAGGAATTTTTGTAGAAAGAAAAGTGTAAACCATTTACTAGTAATTAACTTCTTGTTCGGTTTTGTATTTTAATTTCCATTAGAGAAGGGAATGAATCAAATGAAACCTGATTGTGCCTCATATATATGGTACAGTTTTTTTGTCCTAAGATAACCTAACTTGCTCCATGTTTTGATGAACAGTATTTAAAATATACTTATAAGTATGATGAAATTGACCTCAATTTGCTAACAAGATAAAAGGACATATAAAATAAAATGAATCCATGATCCAGACATGTCCAGTTTTGTCTGAACCAAACTGTCCTAAAGAAGTTGTGCACCTGTTTCTATTTGAGGTTATATTGATATTGCTGAATTTTAAATTAAACACACACAAATAATTTCAGAGACTTTCTTCCTTAATTAGTAGGAGCCATTTACAGGCGCCTTCCCTTTAGAAAACCTCTTTAAAATTATGTAGTTTTCCCCAAAAAGTAATTTTACATCATGTTTGTTCATTCCCCTTTAAGGCAGAAATCACACTATTTTCTCCAGAATTAGAGGGCAATGGTTGCCTTCCCCTGGCAATGAAAAAAAAAGCCTTGAAGTTTATCAAGTATTTGCACAATGCATTCAGGTAATTAAGTATGAAAACTATAATATTATTATACATATTATGGTAATCATATATCTGTTCAACTTTATTTTTAGACTTTTTTATCAAATTTTATTTGTGCACCCATTTTAGCTGGCAGGATTGTAAATCAGTAAGAAGAAATACAATGTGTATTTTTTTTTGGTAAATAAAACCAGGAAGAGAAACTAATTTGAGGTTTGAGGAATTTGAAAGAAAAAAAGTATTTTGTGGTAGGCACACATGATCTGTGTACTGAAAAAAAAAGGTACATCAAGATCAGCCAGCCCCAATGAGAGTTACCTCATGATGATCTGCACTATTTTCTCAAACAATTATGCACATAATTCTCTCTTTTTTTTACATTTGTTTATAGTGGGCATGTCAGTATAAAATAGCAAGATATAGGTTTAAATGTTGGACACAAGATAAAGAGTTACAAATCGGAATATTTCACACTTCTTGTTATGAGGATGCCATATATGGACAGATATCATATTGATCTTTGTCCCTAGGTCCACATACGGTCTATGGTCAGACAGAGTGCTTTGCTTTCCATATCATCAAGACACCAAAGGACTTTCTTAAGCCCCCTCCCCCCTCCCTTTTTTTAATGAGGCACCTCAATATTGAGGAATCATTTTTATTGATTGTTTCTTTTCTATCAATTGTTTTTTTTCTATCAGTGGATGTGTTGTTTTGATTGCTTTGGTCACAACATTTCACATGGAAGAATTATACTGGAAATGATTTGTCAGCTGATGTTAATGGTTTTAAAATAACAGTTATATTTTTATTTAATTGCTTTCCTTATTTTGTTGAATGATTAACCAGGTGTAAGTTCGAATAAAATGGATTTTTTTTTTAAATTTGGGGTGATGAGGGTCAGGGGCATAGATTGCATCAAAACAAAATAAAGGCACCAGTAAAGTAGCTTAGTTGGCAGGGAACTTATACCCTTAAAGCTGACTGATCAGACTCTGCAATATCTGCTTCCAAATCTCTATGGATACCGGTATTTCTCTTTATAACCATTGCATGAAGTTGTTTACAGAGTACGGGGAAATGTAAATGGGTTGTTGAATAATGAAGCCTTAAAAGGGTTAATGCAAATCAATTGTTTAACTGTACAATGTACCTGGAATAGGGTCAGTTTGGGGTACAGGAGGCCCCCTGGGGTCAACCATAGTCATGCAAAATGGGAGTGGCACAGCTCCCCTTGCTAATGTTTAACAAATATTTTGGTAGGTCCATGACTGGTTGGTCAGGTGTCAGGAGAATGTGACTGGGTCTTGTATGATGCCTGGTATTCACAGCATGCACAGTGATGGCAGCTCAATATCTGCTTCAAGAGGTTAAGTGAAAGATTGTTGGTGTGATAATCAACACAACAAAGAATCACACAAATATTGACTTGTTCCTGACTGTGAAGTTCATATTGTTAGTTGATGCTGTTAAAACATAAATTGACTGTCCGGTTATTTGAACACTTGTAACATGTAGAAGCACATGTAGTTGTGCAATTTCTGCCTTATCAAGTCATGGACATTATGGTTAAGGTCTCTTATGTTTTGCTAGCTCTTAAACTGCTAAGTGGGAATTAATAACTCTTGGACTTTTAAGGTGGTATCCAACAGTTAATACCAAAAATATTTTTATTATACAGCTTAGTAAACCATTGTTGTATGAACAGATCTCGTAAAATGCTGTTTGTTGATGTCCTACACCTGTCAGAAAAGTGAACCATAATGCCACAATCATCATTACAAACATGTATTTCCTATCTCAGCGTAAGCTGCACAGTTAGTTATTTTTAAACCGAGAAAACCATGTGACCACTAATGTTTAAGTTTACCCACATCATCCGCTGTGACGTCCATGTCTATTTTTAGCAGGAAAACCCAATCATTCTTATTTACTGATACTGTTACATATATAAGGTAAAGACAAACTGTCAAATACCACCTTTAATAAATAGTGTAGATCCTGACCAGTCAAATTCTGCTGGAATGGGAGCTCTCTGATCAGTATCTACACTATTTTCTAAGTTATCAACTGATATCTTAACATATGCATGAAATAGCTAGCATATCACAATAAATTGAGCATTGATTATGAAGATTATACTGCATAATGATTAAAAGCTAACAAAACCACATGGTTGGCATTATTGTACTGACTTGTTTGATGTTGGATATCTAACCTTGTGCACAGATAACCTTGCACATCTTTGCATGATCAAATAACAGGCCTTCTTTCATGGATGATTTTTCTGGTTTCTAATGAACTTAGCAGCTTTTGTTAATATTACTTGGAGCCTGATGTTTTTGGATTGTGTCACATGGTGTGTGTTGCTGATGTTATGCAGTGTATGCATTATATACTATTTACAAAATACCGGACCAAGTAGTGCAATCGGTAGAGCATCAGCTCCTGGTATTGGAGGCCCCGAGTTTGATCCAGGGCAGCGACCTACCAAAGTTGTTAAAAATTGTAGCTCTCTTGCTAATGCTCAAGCAAATATAAGGGTAGCTCCATGGCTGGTTGACCTGATGTCAGGATAATGTGACTAGGTGTGGTATCGTGCCATGTGGTCATGGCATGCTATAAACAGTGAAGGCAGCACTATATCTGCTTTAAGTGGACACCGTCTCCAGATAACTGAAATATTGTTGTTAGGACGATAAACCCAATAAACTCTTTATGATA
The DNA here is from genome assembly GCA_007844125.1 of Sinonovacula constricta. Classification (NCBI taxonomy): domain Eukaryota; kingdom Metazoa; phylum Mollusca; class Bivalvia; order Cardiida; family Solecurtidae; genus Sinonovacula; species Sinonovacula constricta. The sequence continues at coordinate 21,867,994 of CM017559.1, read as the reverse complement.
TATCTCCCATGGGGCCTCACTGCCCTCTGCAGCTAGATACCAAGTTTATAATCAGGATTTAGATTCTGATCACAGGGGTGTAGTGCTGACAAAATAATTAACTAGAGGTTAATTTTGAACTCATTGTATTTTGGTCACATCCTGTAGCACTTTTGACTATTATGTTTGACCTAAATATAGGTAAAAGTCTATAAGGTGGAAAATATTGTATGTTTAATGTAATAGTTTCTAAAATAGGATGTTAATGTCTGTGTTGTAAATTTTGTTCTGATGTTTATTCAGAAGAGGTGGTTGTTTTGAAACTGAAGACTTGCCTGCTTTCCAGTGTGTTAATCAATTTACCATGGAATAATATAATAGTGATCATTATTTGCATAACTATAATTGCTTACAGTGTAAAACTTCCACCGCCCAAAGAGTGCTTTGATATTTATTGTGTATAGTTAATTCCCCAAACCCTCCTCCCCTGCTCCAAAGAAAACATGGCATATAGTTTTTAAGGATGATCTGTTGGTAGAACAGTCTGTTGGTAGAACAGTCTGTTAGTGACGAACAGTCTGTAGGTAGAATAGTCTATTGGTAGAACAATCTGTTGGTAGAACAGTCTGTAAGTGTCGAACAGTCTCTTGGTAGAACAGTCTGTTGGTTGGTAGACCATTTTTCTGAAGTATAACAAGAGAACCCTGAGCTACCAGGTGCATAGCTGCTTGTACACAGAATATTCAGCTGTGTACACATTGTCCCAAAAGAAGGAATACTTAAAAAGACAAAATCTGTAATAATAATCTTACCATATTATGGGTAAGTTGAATATCTCTTGCAATTAACTATTATCCATTTTTGCATCATGGAAAAATTGTAAAATTGCATAATAGAGTTCTCAGATAATTCCATCCTTAAGATGATCCCACCTTGATGGTATCTGGTTGAGGGATATGAACAGATTTGCCCAATTTTGTTACCACTTTATATGTCATGTTTCATTAGATGTACAATGGTAACTGCATTTAATTGACAGATAAACCATTTTTATTAAGACATCATACTAGTCATAAGCAGTAGGGTCTGTTAAGTCACAAGGCTTACTGACATAAATCCAAGAGACAACTCATGGTTTAATTATTGTTATATTTCCTGTTGCTTAATTTTCATATCACCTTATTCCACCCGAACCATTTGTCTGTTGCTATTGTTTTATCAAAATGGCCTTAGTGTAATTTTCCTCTTCTCCAAATCACCACATTTTTAAGACATGGTGAGAAAAGTATGTCTGCATAAAACCAATGATTTATTTTGGATGAATTATTTTATAAATTCTAACAGCCTGAAAACTAACACTTATGTTTGAATAGCTTCTCAATTGGAGATATGTCATGATTAAATACAAGTCTTGTTTTACTATTTATATGTTTGTAACATTACATTTGACTCAAAATCAGTTCGTATCGTGATACCAAAACCACCCCATAAGCCCACCATGGATGTTCTTGAAACACAAAATTTTGTGGGGGAGAATGCTCCTGGATGCTGGCCCCTAGCATCCTTGTGTACACATCATAAGATGCCTAGCTAAGCCCCTGCCTACAATCCTCGAACTTGGAAGAGACATTTGATCAATGATGAATAAATGACTTCTATTGGTTTGGGGGTTAGTTGCCCAAAGGTCAAGGCCACCATATGAACATAATTTCAAAAGTGTGTCTTAAGTCTGTGTACGAACATAACTTCAAAATTTTGACCTAAATCAGTTTATGAACATAACTTCAAAAGTGTGATTTAAGTCTTTATATGAACATAACTTCAAAAGTTTGACTTAAATCAGTTTATGAACATAACTTCAAAAGTGTGACTTAAGTCTGTATATGAACATAACTTTAAACGTTTGACTTAAGTCTGGGTATATTAATTCCGAAGTGGTTAACATAAACTTCATTTATGTTTTGTTTGTTTATCAGATTTTTATGTGGAATATTATCTATATTATATTTTAAAAATATATGATACATTATGTAAGGATATTATGGTATCATTATATTATTATAAAGCAGTTTTATGAAGGTCCCTGAGAGACTCTGTGCTTATATACTATAATCATGATACTTATATACTGAAGGAAAAAAGTTTAGCAAGTTCAGAGAGGACTGACTCCTAGGGAACTTTGTGACCCACGAAGGATCGTCCGTTTTGCTGTGTGCATACAGGATTTTCGTGAAAGTTACGTTTCACGCTTACATAAACTTTTTTCCTTCAGTATATGGATTTCTGTCAGATTGTTAACTTTTCAACCTTCATGGATTTCTGTCAGATTGTTAACTTTCAACCTGGATGGATTTCTGTCAGATTGTTAACTTTCAACCTTCATGGATTTCTGTCAGATTGTTAACTTTCAACCTTCATGGATTTCTGTCAGATTGTTAACATTCAACCTGCATGGATTTCTATCAGATTGTTAACTTTCAACCTTCATGGATTTCTGTCAAATTGTTAACTTTCAACCTGCATGGATTTCTGTCAAATTGTTAACTTTCAACCTTCATGGATTTCTGGCAAATTGCTAACTTTCAACCTGCATGGATTTCTGTCAGATTAATAACTTTCAACCTGCATGGATTTCTGTCAGATTGTTAACTTTCAACCTTCATGGATTTCTGTCAGATTGTTAACTTTTCAACCTTCATGGATTTCTGTCAGATTGTTAACTTTCAACCTTCATGGATTTCTGTCAGATTGTTAACTTTCAACCTTCATGGATTTCTGTCAGATTGTTAACTTTCAACCTTCATGGATTTCTGTCAGATTGTTAACATTTAACCTGCATGGATTTCTATCAGATTGTTAACTTTCAACCTTCATGGATTTCTGTCAAATTGTTAACTTTCAACCTTCATGGATTTCTGTCAGATTGTTAACTTTCAACCTTCATGGATTTCTGTCAGATTGTTAACTTTTAACCTTCATGGATTTCTGTCAGATTGTTAACTTTTAACCTTCATGGATTTCTGTCAGATTGTTAACTTTTCAACCTTCATGGATTTCTGTCAGATTGTTAACTTTTCAACCTTCATGGATTTCTATCAGATTGTTAACTTTCAACCTTCATGGATTTCTGTCAGATTGTTAACTTTTCAACCTTCATGGATTTCTGTGAGATTGTTAACTTTCAACCTTCATGGATTTCTATCAGATTGTTAACTTTTCAACCTTCATCGATTTCTGTCAGATTGTTAACTTTCAACCTTCATGGATTTCTGTCAGATTGTTAACTTTCAACCTGCATGGATTTCTGTGAGATTGTTAACTTTCAACCTTCATGGATTTCTGTCAGATTGTTAACTTTTCAACCTGCATGGATTTCTGTCAGATTGTTAACTTTCAACCTTCATGGATTTCTGTCAGATTGTTAACTTTTAACCTTCATGGATTTCTGTCAGATTGTTAACTTTTAACCTTCATGGATTTCTGTCAGATTGTTAACTTTTCAACCTTCATGGATTTCTGTCAGATTGTTAACTTTTCAACCTTCATGGATTTCTATCAGATTGTTAACTTTCAACCTTCATGTATTTCTGTCAGATTGTTATCTTTCAACCTTCATGGATTTCTGTGAGATTGTTAACTTTCAACCTTCATGGATTTCTGTCAGATTGTTAACTTTTCAACCTTCATGGATTTCTGTCAGATTGTTAACTTTCAACCTTCATGGATTTCTGTGAGATTGTTAACTTTCAACCTTCATGGATTTCTGTCAGATTATTAACTTTCAACCTTCATGGATTTCTGTCAGATTGTTAACTTTTAACCTTCATGGATTTCTATCAGATTGTTAACTTTTCAACCTTCATGGATTTCTGTCAGATTGTTAACTTTCAACCTTCATGGATTTCTGTCAGATTATTAACTTTCAACCTTCATGGATTTCTGTCAGATTGTTAACTTTCAACCTTCATGGATTTCTGTGAGATTGTTAACTTTCAACCTTCATGGATTTCTGTCAGATTATTAACTTTCAACCTTCATGGATTTCTGTCAGATTGTTAACTTTCAACCTTCATGGATTTCTGTCAGATTGTTATCGTTCAACCTTCATGGATTTCTGTGAGATTGTTAACTTTCAACCTTCATGGATTTCTGTCAGATTGTTAACTTTTCAACCTTCATGGATTTCTGTCAGATTGTTAACTTTCAACCTTCATGGATTTCTGTCAGATTGTTAACTTTCAACCTTCATGGATTTCTGTCAGATTGTTAACTTTTCAACCTTCATGGATTTCTGTCAGATTATTAACTTTTAACCTTCATGGATTTCTATCAGATTGTTAACTTTTCTACCTTCATGGATTTCTGTCAGATTGTTATCTTTCAACCTTCATGGATTTCTGTGAGATTGTTAACTTTCAACCTTCATGGATTTCTGTCAAATTGTTAACTTTTCAACCTTCATGGATTTCTGTCAGATTGTTAACTTTCAACCTTCATGGATTTCTGTCAGATTGTTAACTTTTCAACCTTCATGGATTTCTGTCAGATTGTTAACTTTCAACCTTCATGGATTTCTGTGAGATTGTTAACTTTCAACCTTCATGGATTTCTGTCAGATTGTTAACTTTCAACCTTCATGGATTTCTGTGAGATTGTTAACTTTTCAACCTTCATGGATTTCTGTGAGATTGTTAACTTTCAACCTTCATGGATTTCTGTCAGATTGTTAACTTTCAACCTGCATGGATTTCTGTCAGATTGTTAACTTTTCAACCTTCATGGATTTCTGTGAGATTGTTATCTTTCAACCTTCATGGATTTCTGTCAGATTGTTATCTTTCAACCTTCATGGATTTCTGTGAGATTGTTAACTTTCAACCTTCATGGATTTCTGTCAGATTGTTAACTTTCAACCTTCATGGATTTCTGTGAGATTGTTAACTTTTCAACCTTCATGGATTTCTGTGAGATTATTAACTTTCAACCTTCATGGATTTCTGTCAGATTGTTAACTTTCAACCTTCATGGATTTCTGTCAGATTGTTATCTTTCAACCTTCATGGATTTCTGGGAGATTGTTAACTTTCAACCTTCATGGATTTCTGTCAGATTGTTAACTTTTCAACCTGCATGGATTTCTGTCAGATTGTTAACTTTCAACCTGCATGGATTTCTGTCAGATTGTTAACTTTTCAACCTTCATGGATTTCTGTCAGATTGTTAACTTTCAACCTTCATGGATTTCTGTCAGATTGTTAACTTTCAACCTTCATGGATTTCTGTCAGATTGTTAACTTTTCAACCTTCATGGATTTCTGTCAGATTGTTAACTTTCAACCTTCATGGATTTCTGTGAGATTGCTAACTTTTCAACCTTCATGGATTTCTGTCAGATTGTTAACTTTCAACCTGCATGGATTTCTGTGAGATTGTTAACTTTCAACCTTCATGGATTTCTGTCAGATTGTTAACTTTCAACCTTCATGGATTTCTGTCAGATTGTTAACTTTCAACCTGCATGGATTTCTGTCAGATTGTTAACTTTCAACCTTCATGGATTTCTGTCAGATTGTTAACTTTTCAACCTTCATGGATTTCTGTCAGATTGTTAACATTCAACCTGGATGGATTTCTGTCAGATTGTTAACTTTCAACCTGCATGGATTTCTGTCAGATTGTTAACATTCAACCTGCATGGATTTCTGTCAGATTGTTAACTTTCAACCTTCATCGATTTCTGTCAGATTGTTAACTTTTCAACCTTCATGGATTTCTGTGAGATTGTTAACTTTCAACCTTCATGGATTTCTGTCAGATTGTTAACTTTCAACCTGCATGGATTTCTGTCAGATTGTTAACTTTCAACCTTCATGGATTTCTGTCAGATTGTTAACTTTTCAACCTTCATGGATTTCTGTCAGATTGTTAACTTTCAACCTTCATGGATTTCTGTCAGATTGTTAACTTTTCAACCTTCATGGATTTCTGTCAGATTGTTAACTTTCAACCTTCATGGATTTCTGTCAGATTATTAACTTTCAACCTTCATGGATTTCTGTCAGATTGTTAACTTTTCAACCTTCATGGATTTCTGTCAGATTGTTAACTTTCAACCTTCATGGATTTCTGTGAGATTGTTAACTTTCAACCTTCATGGATTTCTGTCAGATTGTTAACTTTCAACCTTCATGGATTTCTGTCAGATTGTTAACTTTCAACCTTCATGGATTTCTATCAGATTGTTAACATTCAACCTGCATGGATTTCTGTCAGATTGTTAACTTTTCAACCTTCATGGATTTCTGTCAGATTGTTAACTTTCAACCTTCATGGATTTCTGTGAGATTGTTAACTTTCAACCTTCATGGATTTCTGTCAGATTATTAACTTTCAACCTTCATGGATTTCTGTCAGATTGTTAACTTTCAACCTTCATGGATTTCTATCAGATTGTTAACATTCAACCTGCATGGATTTCTGTCAGATTATTAACTTTCAACCTTCATGGATTTCTGTCAGATTGTTAACTTTTCAACCTTCATGGATTTCTATCAGATTGTTAACTTTCAACCTTCATGGATTTCTGTCAGATTGTTAACTTTCAACCTTCATGGATTTCTGTCAGATTATTTACTTTCAACCTGCATGGATTTCTGTCAGATTGTTAACTTTCAACCTGCATGGATTTCTGTGAGATTATTAACTTTCAACCTGCATGGATTTCTGTCAGATTGTTAACTTTCAACCTGCATGGATTTCTATCAGATTGTTAACTTTCAACCTTCATGGATTTCTGTGAGATTGTTAACTTTCAACCTGCATGGATTTCTGTCAGATTATTAACTTTCAACCTTCATGGATTTCTGTCAGATTATTAACTTTCAACCTTCATGGATTTCTGTCAGATTATTTACTTTCAACCTTCATGGATTTCTGTCAGATTATTAACTTTCAACCTTCATGGATTTCTGTGAGATTGTTAACTTTCAACCTGCATGGATTTCTGTCAGATTGTTAACTTTCAACCTTCATGGATTTCTGTCAGATTATTTACTTTCAACCTTCATGGATTTCTGTCAGATTGTTAACTTTCAACCGGGATGGATTTCTGTCAGATTGTTAACTTTCAACCTTCATGGATTTCTATCAGATTGTTAACTTTCAACCTTCATGGATTTCTGTGAGATTGTTAACTTTCAACCTGCATGGATTTCTGTCAGATTATTAACTTTCAACCTTCATGGATTTCTGTGAGATTGTTAACTTTCAACCTGCATGGATTTCTGTCAGATTATTTACTTTCAACCTGCATGGATTTCTGTCACAGATTGTTAACTTTCAACTTTTTTATTTAATGATTATTTCTTGACCTGTTCAAGTTTCTTTTAAATTGTTAACTGTCAACTTTGGTGTTTAAAGATGATTTCAATTGTACCACTACCAAAATATGTATTTACAACTGAATGATGAAACAACTACTAAAACTTGTGAGGGGCACTCCTGGCTATGTGGTAGAGTCACCTATTTGTAATTCCTCTGACCACTTAGCCTCTCACCACATGGGTTTGAGTCCTGTTCGGGGCGAAGGGCTTAATGTGGGAAGGCTTTCTACCTGACCTGCTGTGCGCCAGTGATTCTACATCAACATTTGTTTGTCGTCTCTCTCCACCAAAATAGCTGGACATCACTACATAAATCAAAATTGGTCGCTGTTATGTATTTCAAAAAACAAAACTTGTCTAGTTATAATGCACCATTAGACATCCTTAGTTACTGTTGCTATGTATGAAAAAGCTGTCCTTAAATGGAGATGCTTAATGACACATTGTGTGTTTATGCTACTGCTGGGCACACTATGTAATGTCTTTTGTTATAGAAATGATGTTTTATGTATGTTAGTGTCTGACTAGTTTTTATGACCAAAATAATATTTAAGTGATTCCAAGATCATATATCTCCTTGCACATATTGTTCCCTTAAATCTCCATATATCTGGAATATTTATACTTTTAACAATTTAAGTTGGCTTTAGAATTTCAGCTTTTTGGGTTGGAATGGTTCATTTTCAGTGTCTCTCTGTATTTTGCATATTGGGTTCTATGTCACACCGAGAATTGATGGGTCATACAGCATTTGATACAATAAGGTTTAATATAACATGTATCTCTTTTTTCTACTAATTAAAAATGTAAGTCACTAATTCAGTTTGACACTAAATGAATTGCCATGTATTGAAATCCTATCATGTGTTATTTAATGATATTGTATTTCCAGCATTACTTCACAATGAAGTGGGGACAGTTGCTAAGTAACCATTTGTACAATAAAAGATCCATGACAAATGTGATAGGGAGGAAAGCTGCACTACTTGGTATTGGATTTACCATAGATTTTCTGGTAGATTAACAGGTAGAACTGTTACTGTGGAAGGATTTCTCAATTTTCCTTGATTTGTGACTGAGTTTAATGCAAATATTGTTCTTTCTCACTTTTGCCGCAATCCTGTTATAATGGGATATTTTAGTGGTCATGTTTTGATAAATTGTGTATCCGTGGACAACTGATGATCTTGTAAAGATTATATTTCACATGATTTATCTCCATATAATTAATTTTCTTGTGTAATGTGAGAGATGTAATTTTAGTCAATAAAAAAGTTTGAGTTTTTGATCTTATAAGTGGCTGCTTAGTAATTTGTTGAAATGTAAGAGTGTTCATATTTTGATCTTTATTAACTGGTTAAGTGTTTATTAAGAGATAATTTTGTATACAAAAATATTGGAAATTACTTTTTTAAATAATTGTGTTGACTAGATAATAAACTCACACATAGTTCTTCATACAGTGTGCAGAGATATGGGACGGTTCTGGACTTAACAAACTTGTATATTTCTATAATTATATGGATTCATTAATGTGGTGATGTGGAATTTAGCAGAATTAGGACATGCTTTTTCCATGTAATACATCTGGTGTATGGGCAATGAAGTGTCTGCCACATCTTCATGTTCTGATTTGAGTGGGAATTGTGATGATCCCAAATACCATTTAAAAAAGCAAATGCCTCATTAAGTTGGGAGATGGAGAGGTAAGAACATTTGCTTAAAGAGTGTGTTTTTTCATAAATGTATATATTTTGTAAATATGAAATTAAACATTTTTTTGCTTAGAAAAAAAATGTCTTACCTTGTTATTTTTGTGAATTAACAATGGTTTATATAATCATGTGGTAATGCAATAAATATTTTAAACTTATAGCGATTTGCACTGTTTCCAATTCTAAGGGCTATCTTCAAAAACAAATCACGTTAAGCCTTACTTTTTATTCTTGGCCACTCATAAATGTACAATCTTTACATATAGCAGATTTTAAACAAAACCTGATGATTTAGGTCTTGTATGGCAAGATTATGTACCTAGAGAAATTGGAAGTTTTATTCAAATTAAATGTTACTGTACATGATGTTTAAATTGTATATGAAGGTAATCATAATTTCTGTGATCAAAACTATCTTTAAAACTTACACCATTAAAAAAACTATTCCATATTACTTGTTTTTCTGTACAATACCATTATGTATGCTTGAGTATTGCCGTTTCTTATTTTTTCATTTGGATCCATTAAACAATTGGTTTTGTTAATTAATAAGTGAAACAAAACACTCACATTCCTTTATAGCAATGTTTGCTCATTTGTTTACTTAACACTGAGCTGTTTTGTTACGCATTGAAGCTTTGTTTATTCAGCGTTGAGCTGTTTTGTTAGGCATTGAAGCTTTGTTAACTTTCAACCTTCATGGATTTCTGTGAGATTGTTAACTTTCAACCTGCATGGATTTCTGTCAGATTATTAACTTTCAACCTTCATGGATTTCTGTCAGATTATTAACTTTCAACCTTCATGGATTTCTGTCAGATTATTTACTTTCAACCTTCATGGATTTCTGTCAGATTATTAACTTTCAACCTTCATGGATTTCTGTGAGATTGTTAACTTTCAACCTGCATGGATTTCTGTCAGATTGTTAACTTTCAACCTTCATGGATTTCTGTCAGATTATTTACTTTCAACCTTCATGGATTTCTGTCAGATTGTTAACTTTCAACCGGGATGGATTTCTGTCAGATTGTTAACTTTCAACCTTCATGGATTTCTATCAGATTGTTAACTTTCAACCTTCATGGATTTCTGTGAGATTGTTAACTTTCAACCTGCATGGATTTCTGTCAGATTATTAACTTTCAACCTTCATGGATTTCTGTGAGATTGTTAACTTTCAACCTGCATGGATTTCTGTCAGATTATTTACTTTCAACCTGCATGGATTTCTGTCACAGATTGTTAACTTTCAACTTTTTTATTTAATGATTATTTCTTGACCTGTTCAAGTTTCTTTTAAATTGTTAACTGTCAACTTTGGTGTTTAAAGATGATTTCAATTGTACCACTACCAAAATATGTATTTACAACTGAATGATGAAACAACTACTAAAACTTGTGAGGGGCACTCCTGGCTATGTGGTAGAGTCACCTATTTGTAATTCCTCTGACCACTTAGCCTCTCACCACATGGGTTTGAGTCCTGTTCGGGGCGAAGGGCTTAATGTGGGAAGGCTTTCTACCTGACCTGCTGTGCGCCAGTGATTCTACATCGACATTTGTTTGTCGTCTCTCTCCACCAAAATAGCTGGACATCACTACATAAATCAAAATTGGTCGCTGTTATGTATTTCAAAAAACAAAACTTGTCTAGTTATAATGCACCATTAGACATCCTTAGTTACTGTTGCTATGTATGAAAAAGCTGTCCTTAAATGGAGATGCTTAATGACACATTGTTTACTCAGCATTGAGCCATTTTGTTAGGCATTGGAGTGTTGTTTACTCAGCATTTGAGCTGGTTTTTTTAGGCATTGAAGCTTTGTTTACTCAGCATTGGACTGTTTTGTTAGGGCATTGAAGCTTTGTTTTCTCAGCATTGAGCTGTTTTTTTAGGCATTGAAGCATTTACAAACAACAGTTTCGCCACAATAATGTTAAGTCAGTTAACATAGTGAGGAATGAAAGAAGCCTTTTCTACGTCCATACATGTGAGGCCAAAGTTGGAGATTTGTTATTTTTATATAAACAAAGAAGGAAACTATGTTTTCAAGTAGGGAGATTTCTAAAAATGCATGAAACACCCCTCATTTTCAAATTATTTTGTATCTTAAAAGTGGGAGTCTCCCTCCAAATGTGGAAGAGTTCATATGCACATGTGATTGTTCGGAACTATAACAGACACTATGATGAAATGTAAAATTAACATTTTTGCATGATATTTCTAAAAGGACAAGTGCATGGCAGATAAATTAACTGATAAATGGTGGCTTTGACTAAAAACCTTCAAAATATGTAATCATATGTTACCCATTTATGTCTACAATTTTTTTGCATAGGACTCCTGATAAGAGAACTCCCTGAACTCTACATAACTGAGAGACTTGTCAAGACTTTTACCATTTGCCTTTTATTGTTAGGGCTTGAAATATATGTTTCCTTTTTTTTGACAAGTTTAGCAGGATTATCCAAGAAATACAATTTACATGTACCGGTATCTAAGAAAATAATGAATATATAAGAAACCAACCTTTTTCTTTTATATCTGGTATGATTGACACAGATATTATGGACAGAGAGACAGAAATAATGGTCAAAGGGAAAAAGAGAACAGGTAAACTTGGTCCTACTGTGATTCAAACCCTCAGTTTTTTCATATCAGGAGATAGTAATTCTATCCTACTTGGAAATATTCTTCAATAGAAAGTACTAAATTAACTTAAAAAAACCTAAACAACTTTCCTCATGATTATACCAGTAATATTATCTGAATGATGATTTAAGGTAATATAATAAATAACTATACAATATTAGTCCTATAAAAAAGCACCTGCCACATTCAATAACATGGCCTGCTTTAAAACAGTGCCAAAATCTATATCACTTTTTTGGCCCCGGGCCGAAAAGTGATATAGATATAAAGCCCGTATTTGAAGTAATTTGAGGCAGGGCCAAAAAATGATATAGATTTCAGCAATTTTGTTTTTACTCAGTCTATGTGTAGATGCTGACAGGTTGCATAAGTTTATGAAACAAAATATTCTCAGTTTTCAAACATTCAAAGTATTAATAGTGTTTAACTAAATGTGTTATAAATTTACAACTTGTAGATCTCACATAAACACAAACAAGCATTTTCTGACTTGGATTAATGCAAAAAACTATATGAAATGTGAATGTTATGTACATGTAGTTATTTAATAAAATTGTCAATAAATAAGTGATTTTATATAGGCCCTGTTATTTGTCCTCAGGTCAGTCGTGTTGGTCCTTGGCCTTGGGCCAGCACAACTGCTCTCTGACAAATAATAGGGCCAATATCAAATCACTTACTTATTAACATATAGTACTATATTTTTTGGTTTAAGATATAGGAAAACTTATTTTTATTTTGATATACCTATTTTGAATAAAACAACTTTTTTTGTCATAAAAGCATCTTGTTAGATTTCCAATATGGCTTGTTTGCTTAAGCTCTTAGATTCATTGTCAAGTAATTTAATAGGTTTCCATAGTAACCAAGCCATAACTAGTACCATGAAACCAATCTTCAAGAAATGGAAGATATTCAAGACATAATTAAAGTACACATTACCTGGAAACTGAGAATGCTTTATTTGTTATTTGAAATGAAAACTATCTGAAAGGATTCTTAACCTGAAAATTATCTTAAAATTGAAATAACCAGAATCTATATGAATTGTAAGTAAGAATGAAAAACAATATCACATGATAAAATCGTTGTCTATAATATTTAAATGTTGTGATGCAATATATAAAGTAAGTGAACTAGAAACGGGTGCACAATTTCATAAGAGTTGCAAATGTTTATAGTAGTGTTTTGAAGTCCAGTGACCCTAATTAAAACATGGAATAATTATTTGTCAAATATAAATAGTAGCAATCTAAGATGTGTGTTTTGACTGTAACACTTTCCATAAAAAATTATTCAGACTGTATTATTGCACAGTTAAACTTAACAATGTTTTTGTAGTATTTATATAATTTTTTCTGAATTCATATTTAAAAAACAACAACACAAGAACAACCAAATGCTTTGACAAGTCCATTACTACAGATTGTCTATCTTATCTATTTCAGCTTTCACCCAAACACTCAGAAAATTGACAAGAAGCCTCCTTGGGATTTCAGCACTTTTTCCAACTCAGGTCTATACCAAAGCCAGGATATTTTTCTTCCCCTAAAGCTTTCAAAATCCTCTTCACTAGACAGCCTCTCTCGTTCCTCTGTTAGTCTCTCTTCAGCAAGTTCATCTGATAAAAACAACCGCAGGCATGCAAATGAAAGCACAGAGCATGCTAAAGTTAAAACAGTAGATGCAAGCCATTGGATTGCCAGGGGGAAACCTGTCTTTGGACGACAAATCTCACATGTGTCGTCAGCAGGTTCCTTACCCTCCTCAATAACCGACTTTCCTGACAGTGTCGAAAGCAGCTGCTACCAAGGCTCTTGTAGTGAAGTCTCATCCAATGACAATTATTGCTCATCTGATATTAAAGATAAAGCTTACAGAAAAAAATTACTTTCCCGGTCAAATTTTGAAAGGCCTAATAGAAATGAGTCACACGTCAAAGCAAAATCATTGTATAGTTCAATGAATGCTAGAAAGTCCAGTGACTCTTCTCCAAAATCAAGGAGAAAACAAAGAGATTTGATTGTTCAAGATGAGGAGGAAGAGGAGTTCCCATTTGCAAAGTATACATTCAACAAGAAGAAAAGGAGTGATGTAGATGAGGACAGTAACTCTTCCAAGTCTAGAGCTAACTCTATCAGTTCAGTAGGAGTGATACACCAGTTCAGACACTTGCAAGATTCTAGACGAGCTGTAGATAAATCTACCTCCAGTTCAATATATTCATCAATAACATCATCCAGTAATGAACCCAACTATTATGGCCACTCCATTGATGACAATTTTAGCATGGACAACAGTATGTATGAGTCAGGATCTCCTAAGTTCCGTCAAGACTTTACCCAGAGAGGTCCAACCTTTGACAGGCCTCATGGCCCACCAAACTTTCATTACGGCATGTATAACCAGCCTCGACCAGGTGTCCCCAACTCTGACATTCTCAGTAATCTAGGGTTTGAGGAAGCCAGAAGCATCTTGCCTGAAAGGTTTCTCTGGAGCTGGATCGAGAAGGTTGTGGTGTCACAGCAGGAGGAGTATGCTCGGAGATTTTTCTCTACCCCTCCAGCTCCTCTCCCAACTCCTACACACCCTTATCACATGATGTTTCCTGGCAGTCAGTACTCTGTAGAAGACCTAGACTTGCCACCAAGTGTAAGTGCCCAGCAGTCTGGAGCCAGCACACCAAAGTGGCATCGCTCCTTGGAGAATATCTTCCAGCCAGGCATGAAACAAGATAACAAGCGAAACATGCAAAGACACACACCAAACAATGGAAATGGTAGCGTGCCTAACAACAGTTTTGATAAAGATTTCATGTTTTCGAGACTGCAGGCAGTCAAGAAAGAAAACAGTTTTGATAAATTGAAGAGAATCTTACAGTCTACAGAGTCAGTGCCTTATAAAGATAAAGAGATGAAAAGATCTTCATTTGCATCATCAAGGCAGAAGTCTTTGCCAATATTTCTGGATACACTAAGTGAAGAGGATGAAGAAAAACGGAGATCAAGATCACCCAGTATTGATAAGATAAAGTTTCCTGTTATGAAGGACTCTAATATGAAAACTTTTCTTGAAGAAGAGGACAGGGCTTCTCTTAAAGCAAGCTCATCAGAGGAGCTGTGTGAAGTCAAGTCAAGATGTACTTTTGAACTAGGAGCACCAAGCCCATCTTCAGAGACTATGCAAAACAAGTTTAAAAGAAGTGATGAATCAGGAGACAGTGGCAGTGATGTTAAATCTTATACAAGTAGTGAAGGTAAAACACTGCCATTACCTTGTATTGTGGTATCAGAGAAGGAGAATGAACTGTCAGAATATGTAGATTCTAAAGGCAAGTATAAGACCTTTGAAGATAAACCTGTAGTTGATAGACCAATTTCACCAAACCCTAATACACAATTATGCCTAGAGCTCAATTCCAAAGACAGTCTTGAAATAGCAGAAATTCTGAGTCCCAAAGAAAAGATTGCGATTGTTCCAGTTCTGACTAAAATTGATTCAATATCTTTTGATGAACGATCAATGCAAAGTCACACCCATGTCTGTCAGAGCTCATTTAAGTTTTTGAGCCCTACAGGCAATTATGACCTGGATGATAAGTATTTGTCCCCCACTCCTTCCATTTCGTCTCCACAGTTGATGTCTCCAGTAACTGTGATAGAACTGAATAAATTAGATAATCAAAATGATAGTCTGGACAATGATGATCAGAAATCTCGTTCAGCTGGACCCCAAAACAATGAGATGAAAGAGAAAACTGACACTAGCACATTGTCTGATACTGAAGCTCTTCTCAAATCACAGAAAGGGTCTCACCTGTCAACCAAAGGCTTGCAACATTATTCAATGCATCCAAGATCACTAGCTGCTGACAGGAAAAGTTATAAGAATTCACAAAATCACAATTTTGACAACCTATGTATGGACACTTGTGTTCAGGTAGATTTGCAAACGTTGACCCCACTGATAAAAATGTCTGACATCTTACGACTGCCTGGTAATTGTAGTACAAGGCTTCCTGATAATGCTGAAGAGAATTTATTTTACTTAGCACAAGACAAAGAAGTACAATGCAATTTGAAGAAAGAGGACATAGCAGATGCTGAGGACAGATCGAACAATGTTAACATAGTAACTTCAAGAAATAATGTCCGCACAATTCTTAAGCACAGTTCTCATGATAATACTGCAGAAAAAACTGAAGCATTCCAAACATTTCCCCAACAGGAAATTCATTCCCAAATTGAAAATGTGGCACTTGAAAAAGAAATTTTATTAAAACTGAATCAGTATCTAGATATTTTGAATAAGCATACTGATCTACTAACTGAAACTAAAGATTCAATCTGTCAATTCCATGGCATACTAAAGGACAAATTAGGAACTAATGTACTAAATTGTATAGATAATTCAGAACATGCTAAAAGCCAGACATACAAGTCTGAAGCATTTCTGAAACTGGTGCCTAGAAGTACAGTGTCTCATGGTAATGGGTCTAAATGTATGGATAAGGTTCAGGCAGACCTCATTAAAAAACAAACTATAAATAAAATGGTACTAGAGGAAGCTAAAACCAAAGAAAACATGGTCAATTCTAAAAATGAAAAGGATTATAATAAGGAGTTGATAAATTTGTGGTCATTGAATGAATCTTGTAAGCTAAATGACAATGTCAGCTGTACGTCTTACAGTGTTGGCAATGGTTCTGCTATAGTCAAACAGATTAGTGGGCTAGCAAAGATTGGGGGCATTGACAAGAGTAATGTCTCAATAAGTGTAGATAAATCTAGTGACCTAGATGGGATTGGAGGCATTGACAAGAGTAATGTCCCACCAAGTTTGGATGAATCTAGTGACCTAGGTGAGATTGGGGGCATTGACAATAGTAATGTCTCACTAAGTTTAGATAAATCTAGTGACCTAGATGGTATTGGGGGCATTGACAAGAGTAATGTCCCACCAAGTTTTGATAAATCTAGTGACCTAGATGAGATTGGGGGCATTGACAAGAGTATTGTCCCACCAAGTTTTGATAAATCTAGTGACCTAGATGAGATTGGGGGCATTGACAAGAGTATTGTCCCACCAAGTTTTGATAAATCTAGTGATGTAGATGAGAATGGGGGCATTGACAAGAGTAATATCCCTACAAGTTTAGATCCATTAGCAACTGAAGAAGAGTTCTTTGAGTGGTTGGATACAGTGTACCCCCATGTCATTGAGACCCCAGTAAGGCAAGAAGAAGCAGTTGATGATGTTGATTATCATATTGGTGCTGGTGATACAAATATCAATGGCATTGATGAAAGGGGTAGTGCTCAGCCCTCACAATACCAATGTTTTAGCCAGTTGGTGTTAGCCCATCAAGATGATGATTTTGAAAATGAAACTATACTAGAACAAAGAGTAATTGGTGAACATGGTAATATAAATTATAATACAAATAAAAATGGTCAAAGTTATGAAAAGGCTAATTCTCTTAACAGTTTTGCTAAAACAGATATTTCTCAAAAAATAATGAAACAGTCCCATATGAAAGAAGCTGAATCTGTTGAGAAAGAATTTGTCAAATCACATGTTTCTCATATTGTCAAATATCCAAGGAATCAATCAGCATTTTATGAGCAAAATGATATTATGTCTATGGGAAATAAAATAAGAGATAGTGGATTCCCAAGCAAGAGAAGTGCTGATACAAATATGTGTAACAAAAGAGTAGAAAGATATGAACCAGACAATGACAGACATGTAAAAGTTCTGACCAAACACACTGCCATGCTTCCAGAGAATGTCAGCAACTGTATGAGAGAAAATCTTCTGTCTACACGCTCCTTAGATTTTGACAGTACATCATCTAGGAGATTCATTTTGAAGAGATGCCGTAATTCTGCATTTTCCAAATCTATAGAGTCTAGTCTACCATATTCTGACATGAGTTTGTCCTCTCTGGCCAGACAAGCCTTGCAAAGTATCAACCTTGCAGCTGATGTGATAGAAGAGCCAGCTGAGCTTGAAGGTCAATCTAGTAAGTCTGCAACTGTCGGGGTGTATGCCAAAGTAGATAGAGCACAGCTGAGTGTGATGTCTTCGGATAATCTGTCAGAGAGGGGAAGTTCTGTAGAGATTATAGAAGAATTGTGCCAAGATGATGTAGAGATCTCTCAAAGCAAGAATAGACTAGATGGTTTGCCAAGGCATTTGGAAGCGCCTTTTGATGACAATCTGCTTAGTATAAAGTATGGACTATCCAGTAGAGACTTTGGACGCCTGGCTATAGCAGAGCATGTTAAATCACAGACAAATAACTATGGTCAGGATCATGTATGCAGCTCAATGACCAACTGTAAGTGTAGCTTGGATAAAGCCACAACATTTGATATGTATGCTAGTATTGACATAGATGATGCAAGCCTACTAGATACAACTGAACCATTAAGTGAGGATGAGTTTCAGAGTTTGCCTGATTTATCAAGGCATGAAAATCTGATCTCTTTTAAAGAAAATGAAGCTGTGGTATCTGATCCTATATTGAATGAGAAGTCAGAGTTTGATAATAACTTTTTGTTGAAAGTAGCATCAAGCTCAAACATAGAAACTGATTTTGAAAATAAAGACAGTGAAAACTTAATGTTCAATCACAGGCCAGAGTTTTATGAAAACCACATGTGTAGGAATTGTGGTCACACTGTTTCCATAGCAATCTATGAAGAAGGCAGACGGCAGGTGGAGCATGATTTCTGTCAAGTGTGCTCTCCCCTGAAATTGTCAGCAGACATACTGGAGCAGAAAAGATGCAGTCGATATAGCAGCCATTATAGTGAAGTTAAGTAGAGCATCTACTGGAATATAAATCGGCACAGAAGACAAGAAACGGAGAGGAAAAACACAAGGATCATTTAGAAATGTATGAATAAAAGTAAAAGCAAGGCTTTTAAACAGGATTGAAAACACAGCAGTAACTGGAAAACAGAAGTAATTTATGAGAAGTTTAAAATGAAATGATGTCAGTGCAAAATTTATTTATAAATGCAGAACTAGAACATTGTGTTTGCTGAAAGTCCACAAAAAGTAAGTTTGAAATTAAATGAAAACCAATTATACACACTAAGAAAACTAACAAATCTAATTTAACATCAAATGTAAACTTGATTTAAATAAATGAATATAATAAATCCAGGTAAACAACAACAGTACACCAACCTTGAACTGATCAACACAAGGTTGTTGTCAATCGAACTTGTTGGTGAACCTTTATCATAAAGTGCAGATCAGAGCAGGCAGCATGTGATGACAGAAAATAGAGATACATATGGATGTATTGTGGAAGTGGAATCTTCTTACATTTTAAAAAAGCACTATATTTCCCATTAATGAGGTTAAGCATTTTGTTGCCAGTCTGTTAACATTGTATTATTTATCATTAACTGGTTTATTTTTCATTTTGACATGTTTGTTTGTATACAATTAGATGTATTTTTTTAACCGTACAAATAACAAATAAGACAGAATGGATATGAAACTCTCATGGTGACTTAAACAATGATGTATTTTTGCATGTTAAAATGTATCTGTGAATTAAAGAGGGTAACTGTTAGATTAAATATATAACTATGACTTAATAAGTGTAACAATGACATAAAGAGGGTAACTGTGACCTAATTGGTGTAACATTGACATAAATAGTGTAACTGTGACTTAATTAGTGTAACATTGACATAAATAGTGTAACTGTGACTTAATTAGTGTAACATTGACATAAATAGTGTAACTGTGACTTAATTAGTGTAACATTGACATAAATAGTGTAACTGTGACTTAATTAGTGTAACATTGACATAAATAGTGTAACTGTGACTTAATTAGTGTAACATTGACATAAATAGTGTAACTGTGACTTAATTAGTGTAACATTGACATAAAGAGTGTAACTGTGACTTAAGATTGTAAATTACTTAACCCATTCATTCATAGTTCATCTATAATTTTCAAAAAATTCACTTGACTTCGTTTGCTTTTTTTTAGAATAGATATAAGGATTTTAATAAATGTATGTTCAGCTTGTAATAACAGTTTTAAAAGCTGAACCAGTCTACACATAAACCCTTAGTCATTCAGATTCAGCTAATGTTAACTTTGACTTAAAGAGTGTAACTGTGACAGGCAATGTGTAACTTTGACTTAAAGAGTGTAACTGTGACATGTTATGTGTAACTTTGACTTAAAGTGTGTAACTTTAACATGTAATGTGTAACTTTGACTTAAAGAGTGTTACTGTAACATGTAATGTTAACTTTGACTTAAAGAGTGTAACGGTGACATGCAATGTGTAACTTTGACTTAAAGAGTGTAACGGTGACATGTTATGTGTAACTTTGACTTAAAGTGTGTAACTTTAACATGTAATGTGTAACTTTGACTTAAAGAGTGTAACTGTAACATGTAATGTGTAATTTTGACTTAAAGAGTGTAACGGTTATATGCAATGTGTAACTTTGACTTAAAAAGTGTAACTGTGACATGCAATGTGTAACTTTTACTTAAAGAGTGTAACTGTGATAGGCAATGTGTAACTTTGACTTAAAGAGTGTTACTGTAACATGTAATGTGTAACTTTGACTTAAAGAGTGTAATGGTGACATGCAATGTGTAACCTTGACTTAAAGAGTGTAACGGTGACATGCAATGTGTAACTTTGACTTAAAGAGTGTAACGGTGACATGTAATGTGTAACCTTGACTTAAAGAGTGTAACGGTGACATGCAATGTGTAACTTTGACTTAAAGAGTGTAACGGTGACATGTAATGTGTAACTTTGACTTAAAGAGTGTAACTTTAACATGTAATGTTTAACTTTGACTTAAAGAGTGTAACTGTAACATGTAATGTGTAACTTTGACTTAAAGAGTGTAACGGTGACATGCAATGTGTAACTTTGAATTAAAGAGTGTAACTGTAACATGTAATGTGTAACTTTGACTTAAAGAGTGTAACTGTGACATGCAATGTGTAACTTTGACCTAAAGAGTGTAACTGTGACATGTAATGTGTAACTTTGACTTAAAGAGTGTAACTGTGACATGCAATGTGTAACTTTAACTTAAAGAGTGTAACAGTGACATGTAATGTGTAACTTTGACTTAAAGAGTGTAACAGTGACATGCAATGTGTAACTTTGACTTAAAGAGTGTAACTGTGACATGCAATGTGTAACTTTGACTTAAAGAGTGTAACTGTGACATGTAATGTTTAACTTTGACTTAAAGAGTGTAACTGTGACATGTAATGTGTAACTTTGACTTAAAGAGTGTAACTGTGACATGCAATGTGTAACTTTGACTTAAAGAGTGTAACTGTGACATGCAATGTGTAACTTTGACTTAAAGAGTGTAACTGTGACATGCAATGTGTAACTTTGACTTAAAGAGTGTAACTGTGACATGTAATGTGTAACTTTGACTTAAAGAGTGTAACTGTGACATGCAATGAGTAACTTTGACTTAAAGAGTGTAACTGTGACATGTAATGTGTAACTTTGACTTAAAGAGTGTAACTGTGACATGTAATGTGTAACTTTGACTTAAAGAGTGTAACTGTGACATGCAATGTGTAACTTTGACTTAAAGAGTGTAACTGTGACATGTAATGTGTAACTTTGACTTAAAGAGTGTAACTGTGACATGCAATGTGTAACTTTGACTTAAAGAGTGTAACTGTGACATGCAATGTGTAACTTTGACTTAAAGAGTGTAAATGTGACATGTAATGTGTAACTTTAACTTAAAGAGTGTAACTGTGACATGCAATGTGTAACTTTGACCTAAAGAGTGTAACTGTGACATGTAATGTGTAACTTTGACTTAAAGAGTGTAACTGTGACATGCAATGTGTAACTTTAACTTAAAGAGTGTAACTGTGACATGCAATGTGTAACTTTGACTTAAAGAGTGTAACTGTGACATGCAATGTGTAACCTTGACTTAAAGAGTGTAACTGAAGACATGCAATGTTTAACTTCGACTTAAAACTGTTGACCCAAAGAGTGTATTTTACTTAAGAATGTATCTTTTACTTCAAAAAGTGTTACTTTAATTTAGGAATGTAACTTAGACTTGAACATGACTTAAAGAGTGTAACTTCGATGTTATTGTGACTTACAATGTTTAACTTTGACTTAGGACTTTGACCTAAGACTGTTACTTAAGACCTAAAAGAGTCAAACTTTGACTTAAAGTGTGTTACTTTAAATTAGGTATGTAACTTTGACTTTAAGAGTGTATCTTTAGCTTAAGAATGTAACTTCGACTTAAAGACAGTTACTGTGACTTGAAGAGTGTAACTTTTGCTTAATTCAATACATATGTCAAGTGCAAGTTCAAATATTTACATACATGTACTAGGCATATGGTATTCTCATGTTTTTATATAAATGAATGTTACTGTGACTTAAAAAATATTGCTGCATTTTTACTGATGTAAAAGCATGTATAATTGTGCCTAAAATTTAGCAGTGGGTGAAAACTAATATTTAATTAAACTTCACTGACATTGGTTTTGTTAACATTCTTGAAATCAGTTCATATTTAAAGGTCACATTAATTTGGCTGTTGAAAGAAAGTAAAAACATACCCATTTATACAATTTATTATCTTCATAGCAAAGTTTCTTTATTGTAGTAAACTAATGTTTATTTCAGTATTGTTTATAAACAAAACCATAATTTACATGTTACATTGTTCTAGTGCTTTATTTTCTTAACTTATTTCTGTCAAGTATTACAGTCTTTAGTTTAAATCTGATGTGGGTAAATATGTGCATTTTATATTCGTCAGTTGCATTTTTCTGTAATTTCCGATATAGAACAGGAAATGTTGTACTTCATTTTTTCATCCATTGATATATTTTTCATTCCATCACTGAAGTTGTTTTTCTTCCTTATTAATAAGTTTATTGTTACATTATTTGATTGGTCTGTTTACCATCTTGGTAATTTTTTCTTACCATTTATCTCTCTGTTCATCAATATATCAGTCTTTTTGACTATTTGACCACCAATATAACTTACTGTCCATCCATCTGTTTGTTGATCTATTTGTTGCAAAGTGTGTTTGTGTTTTCTATTTTTCCTTTTTTCTATCTATAATCTCCATATTTTTATAGAATTCTTTCTGTTATTTTATCATGTTTACTGCCGGTTTGATCCATTTATTGCATAGTTAAATCCAGTGGTATGACATCTTTAAGGTTCCGCTGGGCATGTGCCCGCACATTTTCTCATGAAGTTGACAATATCCTCCTATGTTCTGCCAAAAGCTTGAACATGTGGCAGAATGAATTTTCCTGATGTCCACAAAGCACAAGACCCTAAGACCCATTTGGTAATTCACTAGAATATGGAGTAATTGGTAAACATTGTAATATAAGTTATGAAATGTACTGAAGTTTCAACCAAGCTACACACCTGTTACATGTTCAGTTTTTGCAGTCAAATCCATTAATTTGTTTTTTGTTTGTTCATGTAGTTCATGTACTTTTCTATGTATCAAGAAATTCATCAGGCACTTTAAAGTAGATTGCTAATGAATTATGTATACAGCAAAATATCCTCGCACCATAAGATAACTAATAATCATTACATATCTTACTGTGGACATGTAACCACAATATACTATCCCTGATCATGTAACCCAAATGTACTAGCCCTGAACATGTAACCACAATATACTAGCCCTGAACATGTAACCTCAATATACTTGCCCTGATCATGTAACCCAATTGTACTAGCCCTGAACATGTAACCACAATATACTAGCCCTGAACATGTAACCACAATGTACTAGCCCTGAACATGTAACCACAATATACTATCCCTGATCATGTAACCCAAATGTACTAGCCCTGAACATGTAACCACAATGTACTAGCCCTGAACATGTAACCACAATATACTAGCCCTGAACATGTAACCACAATATACTAGCCCTGAACATGTAACCTCAATATACTTGCCCTGATCATGTAACCCAATTGTACTAGCCCTGAACATGTAACCACAATATACTAGCCCTGAACATGTAACCACAATGTACTAGCCCTGAACATGTAACCACAATATACTATCCCTGATCATGTAACCCAAGTGTACTAGCCCTGAACATGTAACCACAATATACTAGCCCTGAACATGTAACCACAATATACTAGCCCTGAACATGTTACCACAATATACTAGCCCTGAACATGTAACCACAATATACTTGCCCTGATCATGTAACCCAATTGTACTAGCCCTGAACATGTAACCACAATATACTAGCCCTGAACATGTAACCACAATATACTAGCCCTGAACATGTAACCCAATTGTACTAGCCCTGAACATGTAACCACAATATACTAGCCCTGATCATGTAACCCAATTGTACTAGCCCTGAACATGTAACCCAATTGTACTAGCCCTGGACATGTAACCACAATATACTAGCCCTGATCATGTAACCCAATTGTACTAGCCCTGGACATGTAACCACAATATACTAGCCCTGATCATGTAACCCAATTGTACTAGCCCTGAACATGTAACCACAATATACTAGCCCTGAACATGTTACCACAATATACTAGCCCTGATCATGTAACCACAATATACTAGCCCTGAACATGTAACCACAATATACTTGCCCTGATCATGTAACCCAATTGTACTAGCCCTGAACATGTAACCACAATATACTAGCCCTGAACATGTAACCACAATATACTAGCCCTGAACATGTAACCCAATTGTACTAGCCCTGAACATGTAACCACAATATACTAGCCCTGATCATGTAACCCAATTGTACTAGCCCTGAACATGTAACCCAATTGTACTAGCCCTGATCATGTAACCCAATTGTACTAGCCCTGGACATGTAACCACAATATACTAGCCCTGATCATGTAACCCAATTGTACTAGCCCTGGACATGTAACCACAATATACTAGCCCTGATCATGTAACCCAATTGTACTAGCCCTGATCATGTAACCACAATATACTAGCCCTGAACATGTAACCACAATCTACTAGCCCTGATCATGTAACCACAATATACTAGCCCTGAACATGTAACCACAATATACTAGCCCTGAACATGTAACCACAATATACTAGCCCTGATCATGTAACCACAATATACTAGCCCTGATCATGTAACCACAATATACTAGCCCTGAACATGTAACCACAATATACTAGCCCTGATCATGTAACCCAATTGTACTAGCCCTGGACATGTAACCACAATATACTAGCCCTGATCATGTAACCCAATTGTACTAGCCCTGAACATGTAACCACAATATACAAGCCCTGAACATGTTACCACAATATACTAGCCCTGATCATGTAACCACAATATACTAGCCCTGGGCATGTAACCACAGTATACAAGCCCTGGGCATGTAACCACAGTATACAAGCCCTGAACATGTAACCACAATATACTAGCCCTGAACATGTAACCACAATATACTAGCCCTGAACATGTAACCACAATATACTAGCCCTGAACATGTAACCACAATATACTAGCCCTGAACATGTAACCCAATTGTACTAGCCCTGGACATGTAACCACAATATACAAGCCCTGATCATGTAACCCAATTGTACTAGCCCTGAACATGTAACCACAATATACTAGCCCTGATCATGTAACCCAATTGTACTAGCCCTGAACATGTAACCACAATATACAAGCCCTGATCATGTAACCCAATTGTACTAGCCCTGAACATGTAACCACAATATACAAGCCCTGAACATGTAACTACAATATACTAGCCCTGATCATGTAACCACAATATACTAGCCCTGGGCATGTAACCACAGTATACAAGCCCTGGGCATGTAACCACAGTATACAAGCCCTGAACATGTAACCACAATATACTAGCCCTGAACATGTAACCACAATATACTAGCCCTGATCATGTAACCACAATATACTAGCCCTGATCATGTAACCACAATATACTAGCCCTGATCATGTAACCCAATTGTACTAGCCCTGGACATGTAACCACAATATACTAGCCCTGATCATGTAACCCAATTGTACTAGCCCTGAACATGTAACCACAATATACAAGCCCTGAACATGTAACCACAATATACTAGCCCTGATCATGTAACCACAATATACTAGCCCTGGGCATGTAACCACAGTATACAAGCCCTGGGCATGTAACCACAGTATACAAGCCCTGAACATGTAACCACAATATACTAGCCCTGAACATGTAACCACAATATACTAGCCCTGAACATGTAACCACAATATACTAGCCCTGAACATGTAACATCTGTGCCTAAAAAATACTAAATTTTAAGTTGTATTTTCCCACACCTTCATGCATAGGTAAGAAAGCAACATATATTGAAGGTTCTGATCAGCCAGCTTTTGGCCTTTAACCAGTTCAATTTGTGCATAGTATGCTAGGAGATTACACCGGCCGCAATAGCTCAGGTGGTAGAGCGTCGGCTTGTGGATCGGGAGGTCGTGGGTTCGAACCCCGGCCGGGTCAAACCAATGACTTTAAAGTTGGTAGCAGTGGCTTCTCTCCCAACGCTCGGGGCTAAGGGGACAGCATTACACCTGACTCGTCGGTGTCAGTATAATGGACCAGCCGGGTTCAGTCCCTGGGCACCACATAAGTGCCCCTGTGCTATAATGATAGAAATGTCACTGCGCAGTATCGGCAAAAATGCTGGCTAATCCCTAATCCATCCAGGTGTTAGTAGCAGCCATTTCATGAAGACCTTGTCACAACAACATGTATGATTGAATGTTGTGGGATAGATTGCTTAACTAATAGTTTTGCCCCCATACTTAGGCCAGTATTAACCAACCTTAAAGTTGGTGTTTAAATTCTTAGGTAAGAATTGCTCAAGTCATAGATTTCAATCCACAATATCTTCATTATGTATTTAGCTACGTGTCAGTATTTTTGCATCACACTTTAACTTTGCTACTTTCAGCTTAAAATCACTTTGAAACTTTATAAATAAGCTTATTTTTGTTGGTATGAAAGTTGTGACTTGGGCTTAAGTCATGACTTATACTTAAGAATGGTTGGTGAATATGGACCTTAGTCTTATATAATAATACGCACTGAATTCCCAATAACACACTGTTGCTTTCACACTTCTCTGATAATATGATCAGTTTGCCACCTGATTTGATAATGGTAGGCCAGGTTCATGTACAAATATATTGATCCATAGTATTATATCACCTGACTTAAAATCAGAACAGTTACCATGGAACTGCTGTCAAATTACATGGCTGTTTGTTAGCGTTAGAGCAAATGTTAAATGGATAAAAAAAATTCCATAAGTTTGCATAGACAATGTTACGTTAAGCAAATTAAGGATGCTTGGCTCCTCATTTATTTGGGTAAAAGAATTAACATCATTAAAGTTATTCATTAATGGTGATGATAATGATGATAATGATGATGATGATCATGATAATGATAATGATCATGCAAAATGCTGCTCAATTGATGTCACACTTTTATGTGAAAATGAAGCATACATTGTACCAGCCCACCCATCCTCTCTGATCGGTATTTCCTATCTGAGCCATGCTGCACTGTAAGCTATTTTTAAACCAAGAAAACCATGTGACCACTTACTTTTTAGATACATTTTATTTATTATTATTTATTTACATTTTTAGATATGTTATAAATAATCTGATGTCAGTATCTATTTTTAGGAGAAATCCCCATCATGCTTATTTATAGATTTGAAAAAACAAAAACAAACTGATTTATTTATTGATTTGTAACACCCAACAACCAAGAAGTGTCAAAATCACCTTACATTATTTTGTAGATGCAAGTATGAATTTATAAAAATGTTATATGATATTGTTACCTGTGTTTGATATGGGCAAACTCACAACCTTTAAGCCTATGAGTTGGTTTTTGTACCTCCTTTTATAAAGAAGCTGGACTTCATGTGCAAGTGATTGGGATGTTCACATGTTGTAACACTGTTTATTGTGCATACATTATTTTGTTATTGTTTGGTGGCTTTGCTGAATAAACATTTGAAAATATTATGTGCTTTTTTGTTTGTTATGAAAAATTTGTTACTTTCTTTTGCGTTATTCATTTCAGTATAATATAAACAGAAATGTTTATGTTGAAAAATAAGTCCTAAGAATGAAAGTTAATTTTCAACTAAGCACCTGAAAAGTATTATGGTATATAAATAACTTCTTGAACATTACTGCAGATTTACAGTACTCACTTCAAAATGGCAGACTCAAAATATTTTGTAAGTGGAGGCAATTTGGATTATTCCAACTTGTGTATTGTTTGAAGTAAATCGGCAGTCCCGACTAGCTCGAAAAACTAAAGTTTGACTGTAAATAGATAGATATAAGCTTGAATAAGGTTTTTAATAAGTAAAATTTTACTTTAAATAACTGTTAATAAGTATTTGAGTGGATGTAGCATGTATCTATATCACTATGATATCTAAGCCTGTTACATAATTATCTGGAAAAAAGACGCATTTAGAAGAAATTCTATAAATAAAAACTGACAGTGTATAATTTTAAAAATAGATAACCACATTTTATAGTTATTTATAGTAATTTTTATCGATTAAGTTGATAGTGTTTTTTTTAATGTGTTGCTTTTTTACCTAAATTAAATTTAAACCCAATACCGGTATTAATTGAAGAAAACTACATATATTGGGAAGGAAAAAAACACATATTATTGGGTTCAAGTGTTGTTCTATAAAACAGCAACTAAAAGTAAATTAATTCTGTTCAATACAAAACTTTGAAGACAGTTTTTTTTAATTCTAAAACAAAAACTAAAAGAAAGATTTATTTGGATGTAATGCAGTAGCACAGTAAATGTAATGAGAGTTCCTTGACTCTAATTACCAATTGTTTGTATTATGCACAACATCTAAAAGGTTACTTCACATTTTGCTAGAGACATAACAACATATAGTTTGGATCTTGATCAGATTCTCACTGGGTGTTGGCTTGTCTTGATTTACTCTTTGTTTGCTTATGCCTAATCAATTTAGACTGACAAGGCTAAGAAATAAACACATGTGTATTCAGTTAATCACTGACAATATCACATGCTTCACAATTTCCATTAGTTTACCAATTGGTCTTGTAAATATAAACCTGCACACCAGACTGTGTTCAAATACAAAATACATTAATATTGACATGACAATGTGTTTTATATATGATGTGCTTATGTACTGAGACCCTTATATACTGAGACCCTTATGTACTGAGACCCTTATGTACTGAGTTCCTTATGTACTGAGACCCTTATGTACTGAGATCCTTATGTACTGAGACCCTTATGTACTGAGACCCTTATGTACTGAAACCATTATATACTGAGACCCTTATGTACTGAGACCCTTATATTCTGAGACCCTTATATACTGAGATCCTTATGTACTGAGACCCTTATGTACTGAGACCCTTATGTACTGAAACCATTATATACTGAGACCCTTATGTACTGAGACCCGTATATACTGAGACCCTTATGTACTGAGACCCTTATGTACTGAGACCCTAATGTACTGAGATCCTTATATACTGAGACCCTTATGTACTGAGACTCTTATATACTGAGACCCTTATGTACTGAGACCCTTATATACTGAGACCCTTATGTACTGAGACCCTTATGTACTGAGACCCTTATATACTGAGACCCTTATGAACTGAGACCACTATGTACTGAGACCCTTATATACTGAGACCCTTATGTTCTGAGACCCTTATGTACTGAGATCCTTATATACTGAGACCCTTACGTACTGAGACCCTTATGTTCTGAGATCCTTATATACTGAAACCCTTATATACTGAGACCCTTATGTACTGAGACCCTTATGTACTGAGACCGTTATATACTGAGACCCTTATATACTGAGACCCTTATGTACTGAGACCCTTATGTACGGAGACCCTTATATACTGAGACCCTTATATACTGAGACCCTTATGTACTGAAGCCCTTATGTACTGAGACCCTTATATACTGAAACCCTAATATACTGAGACCCTTATATACTGAAACCCTTATATACTGAGACCCTTATATACTGAGACCCTTATATGCTGAGACCCTTATATACTGAGACCCTTATATGCTGAGACCTTTATATACTAAGACCCTTATTTATTGAGACCCTTATGTACTGAGACCCTTTTGTATGTGAAGGTTAATGTGTGGCACACAGTTGATAATGCATAATAGCTAACCACACCCTAGGTATGTACTGGCCAATTTAATGCAATAAGCAGAACATCCAAGGACAGAAAGATTCAGTTTCAATCCCAGGGTACAACAAGCTCAAGGTCAAAGATTAAAGTGCTGAAAGCACTGTTGCATTCATTATTGGAAAAACAAAGTTCAACACTTAATGACTCATATAAATATTTTTTACACTGACCACCCTAGGAGATAAACTGTATTGCATATTTGTTGTATCAGAAGAACAGACTCTTCTCAAATTATAAAATTCATCTTTCATTGTAAGGGAAATAACCCAGAAGGTTAAAATGATTTATAATGAAAATGGTTGCCCTAACAACTATTTTATGGGGAGAGCATAGGTTACTGTGGAGACTATGTCTTATGTTCCAGGGTCTACAATGGTGTAAGTGTTCATGCTAATTGAGTGGTTTAACTCATATTTCAATAAGAAATCCAATAAAATCTGCAACATTCTTGCCACTAATGATATCTTACTGTATTACAGTAACCACAGCAAGCTCAAATAACATGCTTGTATGCACCAATAATGTTGTCTTTGTAAAAATGTTCCATATATATTAATTGAAATAGAAAAAAATTAATTTATTTTTAAATGTAAACATTTCTCAGACATTATAGATAAAATAACAATATAATCAAAATACTATAACCTCTTTCAACACTTGTAAATCATAACCTGTGTCCTATTCTTTATGGTGACAATGGTCATGGATATCTGAAAGGCATGTGATGTCTAATGTGGACATTTTAAAACAGCAACAAGAACAACAACATTAATATATATAATGTTATTTCTTTATTACCAAACCGGCCGCAATAGCTCAGGTTTTAGAGCGTCGGCTTGCGGATTGGGAGGTCGTGTCAAACCAAAGACTTTAAAGTTGGTAGTAGTGGCTTCCCTCCTAACGCTCGGGGCTAAGGGGACATCATTATGCCTGACTCGTCGGTGTCAGTATAATGGACTGGCCGGGTTCAGTCCCTGGGCTCCTCATAAGTGCCCCTGTGCTATAATGATAGAAATGTCGCTGCACAGTAACGGCAAAAATGCCAGCTAATTCCGTCCCATCCCTTTATTACCAATTATATCTCCAGGCATGCACTGGTACTTTCAGTCAGTAGAGGCATGAATTATGAGTTATGACCCTTACTGTAACATGCCATCATCAAAATGCTGATATAACAATACTGGTATATTTCTGCTGCTATGGGAGGCCCTAAATTATAAAAGAATGGTACTGGTATATTTCTCCTTCCATGGGTGGCCCTGGGTTATAAAAGAATGGAACTGGTATATTTCTCCTTCTATGGGAGGCCCTGGGTTATTAAAGAATGGTACTGGTATATTTCTCCTTCTATGGGAGGCCCTGGGTTATAAAAGAATGGTACTGGTATATTTCTCCTGCTATGGGAGGCCCTGGGTTATTAAAGAATGGTACTGGTATATTTCTCCTTCTATGGGAGGCCCTGGGTTATAAAAGAATGGTACTGGTATATTTCTCCTGCTATGGGAGGCCCTGGGTTATAAAAGAATGGTACTGGTATATTTCTCCTGCTATGGGAGGCCCTGGGTTATAAAAGAATGGTACTGGTATATTTCTCCTTCTATGGGAGGCCCTGGGTTATTAAAGAATGGTACTGGTATATTCCTCCATCTGTGGGAGGCCCTGGGTTATAAAAGAATGGTACTGGTATATTTTCCTGCTATAGGTCAGGCCCAGGGTTATAAAAGAATGGTACTGGTATATTTCTCCTTCTATGGGAGGCCCTGGGTTATAAAAGAATGGTACTGGTATATTTCTTCTTCTATGGGAGGCCCTGGGTTATAAAAGAATGGTACTGTTATATTTATCCTTCTATGGGAGGCCCTGGGTTATAAAAGAATGGTACTGGTATATTTCTCCTTCTATGGTAGGCCCTGGGTTATAAAAGAATGGTACTGGTATATTTCTCCTTCTATGGTAGGCCCTGGGTTATAAAAGAATGGTACTGGTATATTTCTCCTGCTATGGTAGGCCTTGGGTTATAAAAGAATGGAACTGGTATATTCCTTCATCTGTGGGAGGCCCTGGGTTATAAAAGAATGGTACTGGTATATTTCCCTGCTATAGGTCAGGCCCTGGGTTATAAAAGAATGGTACTGGTATATTTCCCTGCTATAGGTCAGGCTCTGGGTTATAAAAGAATGGTACTGGTATATTTCTCCTGCTATGGGAGGCCCTGGGTTATAAACGAATGGAACTGGTATATTTCTCCTTTCTGTGCTTAGCTCAGTAAGGTAGGTCTACATCAGGTCGTCCTGGTGTCTGAATGATGTCAGGATAATCTGTTTGATGTGGTAGTTAGGATTCGATACTGTATGGTATGCTGTCTCAGTGAAGGCAGTACTGTTGTGTGGTATCATGTTGGGTTAGTTGCTTTTGTAGTGAACTGATTCTTGGTGTGGTGCAAAACAAACAATATACCAATTAATTAATCTTGTATGCAGGAGGTCCCCTACCAGGGAGACAGATATTGGAGATGACGACACTAGACGTGAGATTGCCAGAGAGTCCGACCGGATCCGCAGGGAGATGGAACGAGAGAGACATGCCAAGTCACCACGGGACCGTTCCCCCACCCGCACCTATTTGACTGTCACTGCCACACCCAGGGTGAGTTTCTTCAGGCACTTTAATATAATGTACTTCCTTCCAGCGAGTACAGTAGATGCTTATGACTTAGGCTGTAGGTCATAGTACCTACCCCTCAGGCCTTCACTGCTTTGGTTCAAGTTTTGTTGAGACAACAAATTTTATGTGAGGAATGTCTTCCAGTTGACTTACAGTAAGTCTGTGTTATTATGTTCATATTTTTTGTAATATAGCATCCATTTATATCTTGCCTCCTGTAATTATAATCATGTGATTGTGATGCTTGAAAATCCTCTAAAGCTAAGTCTGTTGTCTTAACCATTACCACATATGTTACCAATGTTATCATACTTTTATTGATAATGTATCATATTTCCCTTCAGTCTATGCCATCCAGTATGCACAGAGACAAGGCTCTGAATGACCCAAATGGAGGGAAAAGTCTCTCAGATGAAGAAAAGGTACACAGTCTAAAACATTCTTCTGGGTAGAGGGAAGTTGCACCACCTTATAAAATCACTTAAAAGTAATCTTGCTGTAAAGGAAGTTAGGTATTTTATACAATAGTTTACTATAGTTTAACTATAGTCAAATTTGTATATGGGGAAAGTTTATTTTGCGGGCTTTCTTAACCTGATAAAATACGGGTCCTAATTCGGTAAACAGCATTCATTTATTTATTCATTTTTATCTTTATTTTTTGTATGTCTGTATCTTTCAAAATAACTTTGAAAATAAACTATTAAGATGCTGAGTAAGAAAAAACATACCATTCTCAAGAAAAAATACTATCTTAACAGTAACTGATTGTGTAATGTGAGGCTGCTGCACATGTGCAATTTCTGCTTGTACACATTAGATTTATAGTTAATATAATAATTTTGCAACTTTTTCATCTTAGAAAACCTATTATATGGTGTCGCGTTTTGATTTTTATTTTGTTTTAAACCAATCCATGGTCTCAGGAAAATATGTTATACTTACTTTTTCTCAAGATTTATAGTATACTGAAAACTTTTAAAATAAAAAATACTACTTTTCAAATATGTCTGCTCACCTCATCCACTTTTTGCGTCGCTTTTCATGGTTCTCATCAATGACTTTTCTTGTATACATTGTAACTACATTACCAAAAGCCTTTTTTTAGTCTGATTGTTCAAAAGAACAAAATTGGCTGAAAGATTTTAGAATGGGCTTAATAAGCTTGTTTTACTTTGTTAGATTTTTATGATTTCTCTTTATAATTTGTATATAAAGGTAGCATGTGATGAAGCAGTGTGTTGAGTGAGGAACCATAACTCTTGTCTGTCTAATTATAACAATATATGACAATTCCTGACAGGAAGCTGTCAGCCTAACAATATATGACAATTCCTGACAGGAAGCTGCCAGCCTAACGATATATGACAATTCCTGACAGGAAGCTGCCAACCTGACAATATATGACAATTCCTGACAGGAAGCTGCCAGCCTAACAATATATGACAATAACTGACAGGAAGTTGCCAGCCTAACGATATATGACAATTCCTGACAGGAAGCTGCCTACCTGACAATATATGACAATTCCTGACAGGTAGCTGCCAGCCTAACAATATATGACAATAACTGACAGGAAGTTGCCAGCCTAACAAAATATGACAATTACTGACAGGAAGCTGCCAACCTGACAATATATGACAATTCCTGACAGGAAACTGCCTACCTGACAATACATGACAATTACTGACAGGAAGCTGCCTACCTGACAATATATGCCAATTCCTGACAGGAAGCTGCCTACCTGACAATATATGACAATTACTGACAGGAAACTGCCTACCTGACAATATATGACAATTCCTGACAGGAAACTGCCTACCTGACAATATATGACAATTACTGACAGGAAGCTGCCTACCTGACTATAAATGCCAATTCCTGACAGGAAGCTGCCTACCTGACAATATATGACAATTACTGACAGGAAGCTGCCAACCTGACAATATATAACAATTCCTGACAGGAAGCTGCCAGCCAAACAATATATGACAATAACTAACAGGAAGCTGCCAGCCTAACAATATATGACACTTCCTGTTTATAGCATGACAAAGGTAGCGCAACATATTTCCGTCTTTTTGATAAGTAAGCCCCACAGTTCTCCTGTAGCAGAATTAAGTAATCAAATGATTACATTAATATGACCAGCGTGTTTAAACTAGATACAAATTTGGTAATAAAATGTAATTATGAATGAAGTACAAACTTATGAAATAAGCCCCCTGCAAGGCATGGAATAAAATGTGTACACTATCCAGATTATTTGGGAATTAACCAGAATAGGGTGAAAAATGAGAAGTGGAGTTGTACTGTTTGACTGGAGACAGTTCATCTTACACAAAAATGATGTACCTGTGATCTCCACCTGTTGTCATTGCATCAAGCAGTGAATACCACACTGCCTGAAACACTTTGTAACCTTTGTTAAGTTTGCTTGCTGATGGTATAACTTGACTGCAATAGGGCGGATTTGAGAAATCCAAAATGGTGCTGAAGTGAGACATCAGGATGCCCCACCACATACACATGCATGTACAATATTTGTAAGGTTAATATGATATACCTTTATTACAGGAGAGATCTGCTGAACTGAGGGCCACCAAGGGGGCTCTAGAGCTGACACAGGCTGCCCTAGGTGAGGCCAGGAAGGGGCTCAAAGAGGTCCAGGCTCAGTTTGAGGATGCACGGTAAAGTCTGGGCCATGTTAATGAAGTCTTAAAGCAAAGCATGGTTATTAGAATAACCACAAATGAGCAATCAACAAAACAAGTGTACCAGCCAGATTAGTGCAGGCCTAACCTTCCACATGTTTTTTGTATGTTTTAGTACTTAGGTTGCACTCACATGCAGCTTTAAAAATGTCAAAGGTCAAGGGATCAGAAGGTTTCCAGGAAATATCTTCATCTCTCAGTGAATTGAGATTGACATTATTAAATGTCATAGTTTGATACCTTATTGGAAAACAAAGTTTGGGATGGCTTTTAGTGTACATTTGTTCTGTTCAGGGTCACTATTACTAAAATTGATTTGTAATTTCTGTTTACCAATCTTTAATCAGAATTGAGATAATGTTATATAAGTACCTTTTGGGAAGATGATGTCTGGGATCACTTTTAGGGTAAATTATGTCAAAGTTACTGTTAAAAACATTCAGACATGATTTTCATATGACCACTTAATTTGATACATGTATCTATTCTCTAAGAAAATGAAGTCATGGATCATTTGGGAGTTAATCTGGTCTAGGTCAAGGTTACAAAAGATGGATATTTTATGGATTTGTGCATACTGTCATGTTTTTGTGTCTTAATGTGTTGCTTTTTTAGAGTTTTGCTATTTATTGCCTGCATCTGCAATTGACTTAATCAGTTTTAGAACCAATTGTGTTTGTTGGTTTTTAACACAGAAAATAACAATATTTGAAAAATACAGACTAAGCTGTAAGGGTCAGTCTTTTCATTTTGAAGACTTCTCACTTCCATTTGATAACTTAAGCCAGAAGTAATAAGTAAGAAATAGGGTAGATACCTTATATGGACAAGTAATCTGGGATTGCTTTAAGGTTAAATTTAGGTCAAGGTCACTGTGATTTTTATTTTTATTTTTTGATGCTGTTTTTGCATCATTTTACACAGTTTGGATTAACTGTTAATGTTCACTTTTCTTAAAAGTGTCCCCTTCTCTATTTAAGATTTTTTTAAATTTGTCACCAGAACCCAGCTCATGCTATCAGAGTACAAACGAGAGAATGTAGCCAAGGAACTGGCTCGTCTGTCTGAGGATATGAAGAAAAAGCAGCAGGAGGTGAGACAGTTGGAGTCTCAGACACAATCCAGGAGATCGGAGATGGAACAGTTTAATGCTATAGGATTTACCAAAGATGAGGTACAGCTGGACATGTTAAAACCACTGTTTGATTGTTAATGATGCAGTTAGGATGATTCTGTTCTGTTT
Organism: Sinonovacula constricta; assembly: GCA_007844125.1. Lineage (NCBI taxonomy): Eukaryota > Metazoa > Mollusca > Bivalvia > Cardiida > Solecurtidae > Sinonovacula > Sinonovacula constricta. The sequence goes on along the minus strand of CM017559.1, from coordinate 21,831,309 downwards.
TGAGTTATTGTATACAGATTATTTATCTTTTATGTAAAAGGTATATAGTGTGATAAATTTTGTCATTTGGTTATTGTCAGTTAGACTTATGATAGCTTTTAGTATAGTTTCATCCATGACAAAGCAGTATGTGGGTATAAGTTCTGTTTGTGATGATGCCAGCGGAAATTGCTTAACCCTTTCACTGCCAGGCATTAAATATCCAATATATACCTGTATTGCCAGGAACCGTCACTCTCCATTTGAGTATACCAGCCGATGAATGATTATCTAACAAATGAAGAATGTCTTCTGTTAAGTGTATTTAACATTTTCTGGACTTATTTTTAATGTGTTTTTTTTTACCACTACTCAAATCAACTCATCTCAACTCAACTTTATTGAACTACCTTTTGACAAAGCCATCCGCCATTTTGGAGAAAACAAAAATTGCGCATGAAAAATACCACCACCCTTACTTCGAAATTTCTACACAGAACACATATCAGTGATGTATTTTCTAATTTTAACCTCATTTCTGCATAGTGAAATATAATTGGTTGAATATATAAAATGTGTGATGTCAATCTAGTTCTGGGTTATTTAACATATTTGGGAATTCCCAAAACGGATTTGCCCCTCTTCAGGGCTGTATGCATAACATTCTGTGCAGAAGGGTTAATAAAACAAGTTTTTCCTTGCTTTATCTAGGCAATGAGGATCGTCAAGGAAAATGAAACAATGAAGTCCCGTCTACGAAACTTAGATGCTATTCATGCCGAGCGGGATGAGTTAATACAGCAGCTGGAGTCAACGAAACAGGATCTGTTTAATGAGCAGAAGAAAGCTCGAGTCAAGATTGAGGAACTACAAGAGGTATGTGTGGCCATGGATATTGTAGTTGGGTTGAATAAAATAGAAATGTTTGAACTGCTTTTAATTCATTAGATTAAGTTTGCAGTGCAGGACTTAGTTTGTAGTGCAGGACTTAGTTTGCAGTGAATCTTCCTGTTTGTATTCATGCTAAGTAAATGAGTGTAGCCTTGTTATAGACAGCAAATAATATCAGCTGATTGGATAATGTATTTATTGGTCTGGGTTCGTAAGATGATTGTCGAGCCAGTATGACCATCCTCGGTGGGACAGTAGGTGGAGCAGAAGATTGTGATGTACTAGAGATTGCAGGTTTGATCTTTGCAACACTGTTTACATCATATGAAGATGATGTTTATGACCAAACTGATGCAAGGGCTGCCTTCACTTTATAGGATAGGATAACATTTATTTTGAGTCAGCAAGATTTCAACAAGTCACATAAGCTCTAATGAGCTTTTATAACCAACTTTTACAGCCAACATACTTCCACTTCTAGTCACACTTAGTTGACCCCACATCAACCTCTCCCAGTGCCTCCTTCATAAGATAAATATTAGCTAGGGAAACTATACCAGTCTTATCTTCAATGGCTTATAGATGTTCCTGCCAGACATTCTACCTGTGACCTTCCACACCCAGGTCTGATGCTATGCAACCAGTGTAACCAGGGTCACTTGGAGCAAATTGGCCACATTTTATACAAAGAGCTAATTAGGAGATATATATTGACAGAGTTCCATAATGATTGACAATTACAATACAATTATAACAGCTACTTAGTGATGAGGTATTTCACAAGCCATATAGGATCGCTAATAGTTTGTGGATTAGTCAGTAACTTTCCATCTGAAGTTAATTTACAGTTAATTTGTGGCCATCCATGTCAGGGACAGATCAAGCAGTTTTCAAGCTTAGAGAGTGTCATGTGCCATGTTTAGTATCCATTTGTTTCGTTTTATACATAGGTATTAGTTAAACCCACACACACATTTTCAACAGCAACTTCCAGCTTATTTTGGTACGTTAAGACCCCGACCAAATCTGTTAAGGGCCACAAATTAGCTGGAACATAAGATTGATCAATGCTTGGACTTAGTCACAATTCAGTATGAGGCAAGTGATTAAACATCATCAATATGTGACCTTTCAAATTGTCATCAATGAGTGACCTTTAAAACGATCTTCAATAGGAGACCTTTAAAATGATCATCGATATGTGACCTTTAAAATGATCATCGATGGGTGACCTTTAAAATGATCATCAAAATGTGACCTTTAAAATGATCATTGATGGGTGACCTTTAAAATGATCATTGATGGGTGACCTTTAAAATGATCATCAATATGTGACCTGTAAAATGATCATCAATATGTGACCTTTAAAATGATCATCGATGGGTGACCTTTAAAATGATCATCAAAATGTGACCTGTAAAATGATCATCAATATATGACCTTTAAAATGATCATCGATGGGTGACCTTTAAAATGATCATCAAAATGTGACCTTTAAAATGATCATTGATGGGTGACCTTTAAAAAGATCATCGATGGGTGACCTTTAAAATGATCATCAATATGTGACCTTTAAAATAAGCATTGATGGGTGACCTTTAAAATGATCATCAAAATGTGACCTTTTAAAAGATCATCAATATGTGACCTTTAAATTGATCATCAATGGGTGACTTCCAAAATGTTCATCAATATGTGACCTTTCAAATTGTCATCAATAGGTGACCTTTAAAATGATCCTCAATAGGTGACCTTTAAAATGATCATCAATGGGTGACCTTGAAATGATCATCAGTGGGGAACCTTTAAAATGATCATGAAAATGTGACCTTTAAAATGATCCTCAATAGGTGACCTTTAAAATGATAATGAATGGGTGACCTTCAAAATGATTATCAATGGGTGTCCTTCAAATTGATCATCAATATGTGACCTGTAAAATGATCCTCAATAGGTGGCCTTTAAAATGGCCATCATTGGATGTCCTTCAAAATTGATCATCAATGGGTGACCCTCAAAATGATAACTAAGGACCAGTGAGCCATGGAATAAAATCAGTTTATTTATTATCTCATTAAAAATGGAGGAAACACTTTATATAACAAATCCACAATGTAGACCCAGCTATAAAAATGTTAAGTTAGAACTTGTTTATACTTAAATCTTCTAAAAATCATAATATTGGTTGTAAAGGTCTTCTGCTGTAAGTACAGGCACCACTGTTAGTTAATTGTTTTACAAAATGTTGCCAATGAAGCTGTTAGGCACACAACAAAGATAAGAAGATAAATCACATGTGGATTCTCTTTGCTAAGTGTTTCTTTATATTGAAAACTGTGATGTTATAGTTAGGTATTGTGAACTTAGAGCTAAATGGACATTGTCTATTTTTATAGTAGAGAGCTGTTGTCTTTACTATTGTTGTTGTTGTGGTTATAGTAGCTACAGACCTACAGAGTTGTTGTTCATATGGATACAATGGAACTGTTTTATTATTATGGATATTTTTACTATTAATAGCTATTGTTGTTCATACATGTATTATTTTACTGTAGTTATTGTTTCTTTGGAAACTAATATTTTGCTACCCAGTTTATATACAAAACATGTTTTACAGTTATAATACATGTATATACTTTATACTAGCCAGCTATTATTTATTGATAAAAGAGTGATAGTGTTAGAACTGGTTTTGGTTGCTATGGATACTATATAGCTTTTATTCTTGCTTTTATACTAGAGATATATTGTTGTTGGTGTTGTCATTTTTGCTATATAGACTAACCTGCTGCTGTAACTAGGGTGCTTTTGTTGTTGCTGTAGATACCATTTTTCAAGACATTGTTGCATGAGGAAAGATATAATTGTTGCCATGAATACTAGTTGTTGCTTTTGATGTTGCTTTGGATATTAGTTATAGATATGAATATTGCTGTAGCTACTAGCTGTTGCTATGGATACTAGATGATGCTATTTTTGTTGCCATAGGAACTAGAGAACTCTACTATGTCGAATGACCAGTGTCAAACAGAGATGGATGACATGTCAAATAAGCTGCAGAAGTTGGAGGCATCCTACAAGAAACTGGAGAAGGAGAAAAATGAACTCATCCAGGTAGTATGAGAATGGGTTTCAGGAGGGGCATCCAGGTAGTATGAGAGTGGGTGTCAGGAGGGGCATCCAGGTAGTATGAGAGTGGGTGTCAGGAGGGGCATCCAGGTAGTATGAGAGTGGGTGTCAGAAGGGGCATCCAGGTAATATGAGAGTGGGTGTCAGGAGGGGCATCCAGGTAGTATGAGAGTGGGTGTCAGGAGGGGCATCCAGGTAGTATGAGAGTGGGTGTCAGGAGGGGCATCCAGGTAATATGAGAGTGGGTGTCAGGAGGGGCATCCAGGTAGTATGAGAGTGGGTGTCAGGAGGGGCATCCAGGTAGTATGAGAGTGGGTGTCAGGAGGGGCATCCAGGTAATATGAGAGTGGGTGTCAGGAGGGGCATCCAGGTAGTATGAGAGTGGGTGTCAGGAGGGGCATCCAGGTAGTATGAGAGTGGGTGTCAGGAGGGGCATCCAAGTAGTATGAGAGTGGGTGTCAGGAGGGGCATCCAGGTAATATGAGAGTGGGTGTCAGGAGGGGCATCCAGGTAGTATGAGAGTGGGTGTCAGGAGGGGCATCCAGGTAGTATGAGAGTGGGTGTCAGGAGGGGCATCCAGGTAGTATGAGAGTGGGTGTCAGGAGGGGCATCCAGGTAGTATGAGAGTGGGTGTCAGGAGGGGCATCCATTAGAAATAAATGGAAATTGTCAGCCAATGCTTTCAAAACAACCTTAAATATATTATAAAGCAAAAAAACATCAACATTTGTACACTGCAAAAAGTTATCATACAACAGACTAGCTGAGGGGAAAAATATAACTGTTTTAACAGTAGCATTTATTGATATAGAATGCAAATAATGTAGATCAAATAACTAATTATTAAGAAAAAATTACTTTAATACTAACATTAACTTATTGTAGTTTTATTAACATGAGCTTTTTTTTTTAAATAAAATAATTTCCAATGTTATTTTGATAGAAATGTATTAAATGTCTTGACTCAAGCCTTTTTTTTCACTGCCAGGGGAAGGTGCTTATGTCCTATAATTTTGGGGAAAATAGCATGATCTCCTTCATAAAGGGGAATGAAAAAATCTGATGTTAAGTTACTTTTTGGGGAAACTGCATGATTTTAAAGAAATTTCCTGAGGGGAAAGCACCTGTAAATGTCTCCTATCTAAGAAGGAAGTAAAGCCCTGTGAATGTCATGATAGCCAATAACATACCATTTATTGATGCTTCTGTAGTAGTATTAATAATAGAAGGCCCATAATTGCAAGCTGTTTGATTTTTAGAGTGGCATAAATAACTGTTGTTTTATTAAAAATCTTCAATATATTTTAGTTACAAATGATCTTAATTAAGTAGAAAGTCAATATGTTTATATTTTATTTTTGACAAGAATCAATACTTTGCGCATTAAAATTGTTCTGATTTTTTAGAGGAAGTCATAGTTTTATGAGTTGTTTGAATGCCTCTGAATCAACATTTTGTACTGGTAGTTTTATATATCATAAAAACCTAATCAAGAGAGACAGTTGCATTATTAAAATATCTCCCTGGTGTACTAATGTTTATTTTCCAGGAGAGAAAATATCTTTATGAGTTGAATATGACATCGTATGACACTCAACTTAAGCTACACATGCCTCTTTTGTATGAAAAATTCAAAATTACTTGAAAATGAGGGATGTTTTACTAATTTTCAGACATTTTCTTATTTAGAGACAGATAACTTTCTTCTTTGTTTATGTGAAAATGACAAAAAACCCACTTTGAAAGAGAAAATCTCCCACTTTGCAAGTGAAAATCTCCCTTTTTGCAAGTGAAAATCTCCCACTTTGGCCTCAGCGAAAGTTTACATGTATACATGTAAACCTAAGCTACACTGGCATATTTTGTGTGAGAAGACACCACTGTATGTTGCCTATTCTCTTAGCAAACCTTGTGCAAGTCATACTGTTTTCCAGGAAAAGACACCACTGTATGTTGCCTATTCTCTTAGCAAACCTTGTGCAAGTCATACTGTTTTCCAGGAAAAGACACCACTGTATGTTGCCTATTTGCTTAGCAAACCTTGTGCAAGTCATACTGTTTTCCAGGAAAAGACACCACTGTATGTTGCCTATTCTCTTAGCAAACCTTGTGCAAGTCATACTGTTTTCCAGGAGAAGACACCACTGTATGTTGCCTATTCTCTTAGCAAACCTTGTGCAAGTCATACTGTTTTCCAGGAAAAGACACGGCTCTATGAGGAGGAGCGAGAGAAAAACCAGAGTGAGCGGAGTGAGTTGCGGAAGCGTAATGTTGCGGAGATGGACTCCATGCGGACAGAGCTGGTACAGAGGCGTGGTCAGGTGACCGCTCTGGAGGAGGATATTCGACACAAGGAATCACTCAATCATCAACTCAGGTGGGTTACTCTTTGCAGGATATTTTAAAGAAAGTTAACAGTTTCATTGAAATGTAAGACACCACTTCAAGACCAGAAGTTATAATTTGTCTTTTAATTGACAGCTGTGATAGCTGTTGATGAAAAAGTTTGTTGGAAAAAATGATTAATAGTTGTTAGTCAAAATGTGCTGTCACTTCAATATCTTGTTTCTGTTATAGGTAAACATCCTGTTAACCCTTTACTTGCTGAAAACACCATTAAGATGGGATATGTTTTATGTAAATGTGGGAAATAGTGTTATTAGGGTAAAAGGTACAGAGATATGTCAGTTACACTGAGCATCAAAACTACTAACTTAAATGATTGACAGATATGTTTATCATGATCTACAGTCCGCAATCTTAGAGTTTTGGAACTGAGACACATACATTGAACTTTTTCTGCAGCCAAAGTGGGAGATTTATTAATTTAATGAAGAAGAAAGTTATCTGTTTCCAAGAAGGGAGATTTTTGGAAATTTGTAAAACATATTTTTAAATTATTTTGAACCTTAGAAGAGGGAGAGTTCACATGTATGGAGACAATAAAGACAATCGGCTGTCAGCATACAGTTATATGCAATCTATCCACTATTACACTTGTGTGTCATTCAGAGACCAGATTATAGACCTCCAACAGAAACTGGAGCAGAATGAATCTACTCGCAACTTTATCATTGAGGAACAGAAGAAAACTCTTCAGACACTGAGGAAAGAAACAGTATGTAAATTTCTTTCTTCTTCCTATACTGCCAACATGCCTTATTATAGTATTACAAGATCGGCAAATATTAGCTGCACCAGGGGCTGAACCTGTTTTTCACATCCCGACGTACAGCTAACCATTATTTTTCAAGCATCAAGAAGGATAACCAGTTTTGCCATTTTTAAAATTTGTAGTTTGACCCAGCTGGGATTTGAGCTTTGGGCTCAGTATGCCAATGTTCTGCCTCTTAACTATATAATGGATTTGAACTTAATTGTGAATGAATGCTTGAAAATACTGGCAAATACAGTGAAATCATTATTTTTCTTGTTATTCATGGTTTGTGGAGTTTTGCTTTTTGTTGATTTATGGTATTTTTTATGAAAACATGGTAAACAAAATATTTTTCCTTACAAGAATTATTCCTCGACATTGTCAATAAAATTTCCTTTCTAAAAATTTATAACTAATAATGAATCAAATTCAACAACACCATGGTTTACCTATGAAAATGGACAAGGATCCTTGATTACTTAGTAGAATGAACAATGCCTATACCCAACTACCTTTTTTCCTATAGAATGTATAGAAAGTTCTGACCTTATAAATAACATTACACTATACATGACCTATAATATACTTGAACATAAAATGTGGAACATTTATAACCACAGTAACAAAAAACACCATTTCCTTCTCTAGGATGCTGCAATGGTTCAACTACGGGAGTCGCTATTCCTGGAGAAGCAGAAGACTGTTGCCATGATGCGAGAGGAGTTGGAACAGGAAAGACGGGAGATTTCGTCACGCACAGAACAGAGATACGAAACACAAATCAATGACCAGGCAGCCATTATCAAGGTACACAACTCCAGCAAACTTCTCCTTGTCTCATTTGAAGCCCCTTAACTTTTGTCAAATGAACTTTTATGTTAAATCTGTTAAGCTTTTCAATCATTGCTTACAGTTTTCCTTGTGGCCATTTTCCAAGGTACATAACTTAAGCTGACATATTTCCTCATTTAAAACTATATTAGTTCCCTTATTTAGAACTAATTAACTTTCCTTATTTAGAAATAATTAACTTTCGTTATTTAGAAATAATTATCTAGATTCTTGCAATTATTATACTTGTGTTGAAGATAATTTAAATTATCAAAACTAATATTCTTTTCACTTTTTTTAAATTTTCCTGTGTGTTATCAATAAACCTGTAGAAAAGACCAATGATTGTAAATTAAGAAGAGTTTGGCTTTTCATGATATATTGCAGAATAATAGCATTCAAATGCCCAGTACTTTGCTAAAATACTGTGCATTCTTATGCAATATATCATGCAACAACGTAACTCTGTTTCCATTCTAATATATTTACTGGACTAAAATTCATAAAATGGATACAAATTGCCCTTGCCTGTTTTTTTTTCATTACACTTTTATTTTTTAATTCCAATGTTTTCTTAACATCATCAAACAATAGACAATGTCATGCATTGTTTTTTGTAATTTGTTTAAAAATACAGTGTACATGTATAGGTAAAATAAACTTGGTCATGTTGAGTTTAGATAATTTAGGATGAAATATCAGCGTTTAACTAAAAATATATTTATAATGGTCATGGTTTATAATTGACATAAAAATACAGGAGTAAGTGTCAACAGCCCCAGCATTTCCATGCATATATAAGAAATAATACACATTTGAACTCTTCTGTGTTTATTTTGCGAATATTATTGATATTATCAGAAAATTTTGTCATGCCAGTTCTCTACTCTTCATTTACAAGGTGTTGTGTATATTTTAGGCTAAGACTGAGGAGATCTCCCACCTTGTGAGTCTGATAGAGAAGTTAGAGAAAGATCAGGCTAGAAACAAGGTTAAGATTGAGGATGAGGTCAAAATACAGGTAACCTTCTGATAATTGATAATAGTCTTTGCAAATTGCTCCACATATATATACATTAATACAAATGCAATTTCTCTTTGTTTTAGACTTATATGTGTAAAATTGTTAAGTCATGGAATATAGTCTAAAACTCAGTTGTACTGTCCTCATAACTAAAGATGAAATTCATAAGTCATTGAATATAGTCTAAAACTCATTTGTGCTGTCCTCATACCTAAAGATGAAATTCATAATGAAATGGAATATAGTCTAAAACTCAGTTGTACTGTCCTCATACCTAAAGATGAAATTCATAATGAAATTGAATATAGTCTAAAACTAAGTTGTACTGTCCTCATACCTAAAGATGAAATTCATAATGAAATGGAATATATGAAATTCATAATGAAATGGAATATAGTCTAACACACAGTTGTACTGTCCTCATACCTAAAGATGAAATTCATAATGAAATGGAATATAGTCTAAAACTCAGTTGTACTGGCCTCATACCTAAAGATGAAATTCATAATGAAATGGAATATAGTCTAAAACTCAGTTGTACTGTCCTCATACCTAAAGATGAAATTCATAATGAAATGGAATATAGTCTAAAACTCAGTTGTACTGGCCTCATACCTAAAGATGAAATTCATAATGAAATGGAATATAGTCTAAAACACAGTTGTACTGTCCTCATACCTAAAGATGAAATTCATAATGAAATGGAATATAGTCTAAAACTCAGTTGTACTGGCCTCATACCTAAAGATGAAATTCATAATGAAATTGAATATAGTCTAAAACTCAGTTGTACTGTCCTCATACCTAAAGATGAAATTCATAATGAAATGGAATATAGTCTAAAACACAGTTGTACTGTCCTCATACCTAAAGATGAAATTCATAATGAAATTGAATATAGTCTAAAACTCAGTTGTACTGTCCTCATACCTAAAGATGAAATTCATAATAAAATGGAATATAGTCTAAAACTCAGTTGTACTGTCCTCATACCTAAAGATGAAATTCATAATAAAATGGAATATAGTCTAAAACTCAGTTGTACTGTCCTCATACCTAAAGATGAAATTCATAATGAAATGGAATATAGTCTAAAACTCAGTTGTACTGTCCTCATACCTAAAGATGAAATTCATAATGAAATGGAATATAGTCTAAAACTCAGTTGTACTGTCCTCATACCTAAAGATGAAATTCATAATAAAATGGAATATAGTCTAAAACTCAGTTGTACTGTCCTCATACCTAAAGATGAAATTCATAATAAAATGGAATATAGTCTAAAACTCAGTTGTACTGGCCTCATACCTAAAGATGAAATTCATAATAAAATGGAATATAGTCTAAAACTCAGTTGTACTGTCCTCATACCTAAAGATGAAATTCATAATGAAATGGAATATAGTCTAAAACTCAGTTGTACTGGCCTCATACCTAAAGATGAAATTCATAATAAAATGGAATATAGTCTAAAACTCAGTTGTACTGTCCTCATACCTAAAGATGAAATTCATAATAAAATGGAATATAGTCTAAAACTCAGTTGTACTGTCCTCATACCTAAAGATGAAATTCATAATGAAATGGAATATAGTCTAAAACTCAGTTGTACTGTCCTCATACCTAAAGATGAAATTCATAATGAAATGGAATATAGTCTAAAACTCAGTTGTACTGTCCTCATACCTAAAGATGAAATTCATAATAAAATGGAATATAGTCTAAAACTCAGTTGTACTGTCCTCATACCTAAAGATGAAATTCATAATAAAATGGAATATAGTCTAAAACTCAGTTGTACTGGCCTCATACCTAAAGATGAAATTCATAATAAAATGGAATATAGTCTAAAACTCAGTTGTACTGTCCTCATACCTAAAGATGAAATTCATAATGAAATGGAATATAGTCTAAAACTCAGTTGTACTGTCCTCATACCTAAAGATGAAATTCATAATGAAATGGAATATAGTCTAAAACTCAGTTGTACTGGCCTCATACCTAAAGATGAAATTCATAATGAAATGGAATATAGTCTAAAACTCAGTTGTACTGTCCTCATACCTAAAGATGAAATTCATAATGAAATGGAATATAGTCTAAAACTCAGTTGTACTGTCCTCATACCTAAAGATGAAATTCATAATGAAATGGAATATAGTCTAAAACTCAGTTGTACTGTCCTCATACCTAAAGATGAAATTCATAATGAAATGGAATATAGTCTAAAACTCAGTTGTACTGTCCTCATACCTAAAGATGAAATTCATAATGAAATGGAATATAGTCTAAAACTCAGTTGTACTGTCCTCATACCTAAAGATGAAATTCATAATGAAATGGAATATAGTCTAAAACTCAGTTGTACTGTCCTCATACCTAAAGATGAAATTCATAATGAAATGGAATATAGTCTAAAACTCAGTTGTACTGTCCTCATACCTAAAGATGAAATTCATAATGAAATGGAATATAGTCTAAAACTCAGTTGTACTGTCCTCATACCTAAAGATGAAATTCATAATGAAATGGAATATAGTCTAAAACTCAGTTGTACTGTCCTAATAAGTTAAGATGAAATTCATAATGAAATGGAATATAGTCTAAAACTCAGTTGTACTGTCCTAATAAGTTAAGATGAAATTCATAATGAAATGGAATATAGTCTAAAACTCAGTTGTACTGGCCTCATACCTAAAGATGAAATTCATAATGAAATGGAATATAGTCTAAAACTCAGTTGTACTGTCCTAATAAGTTAAGATGAAATTCATAATGAAATGGAATATAGTCTAAAACTCAGTTGTGCTGGCCTCATAATGTGATAATCACTGTTCACATTTGGCCAGCAAACTGTGAATTGCCTGAACAAGTACCAAGTAAGTCCTACAGTTTAAGTATTCAAACTGAGTCTGTAAATGAGGATACATTTTACATCATAAGGAAAATGAGAAAAAATAAGTTTAAAGACAAAATACTTTATTCCACTCTTTTGATCTATTTTGTATTTTGTGTCAACAAAATCACATCAACAGAATGTATCCTGTGCACACACACACACACAAAACAAATACTTAATCATTTCTATAAGGTGCAAGAGGCAGTGCTCCGTGAACGCAAGGCAATGGAGCAAGAACGTGATTGGTCAATTCAACAGGAGAAGGAGGAGCTATTGGCAAGCCATAAATACGAGATTAAGCAGCATCAGGAGCAGGTGAAGAAGGCACAGGATGAGATGGGATACCTGAGGCAGGAGAAACAGGCCCTTGAGACTCAGCTTAAGTCTATCAAACAGGTGAGACATACCTATTGATACATTAAGTTATGCTGAGACAGGCCTTTTGACATTTATTCTTATACTGAGACATGCCAATCATTATTAAGTCTTATGCTGAGACATTTCTGCTGACATTCAACCTCATGCTGAGACATTTTTACTGACATTCAACCTCATGCTGAGACATGTCTACTGACATTCAACCTCATGCTGAGACATGTCTGCTGACATTCAACCTTATGCTGAGACATTTCTACTGACATGAACCCATATGCTGAGACATTTCTGCTGACATGCAACCTTATGCTGAGACATTTCTACTGACATGCAACCTTATGCTGAGACATTTGTCCTGACATTTAATGTTATGCTGAGACATGTCTGCTGACATTCAACCTTATGCTGAGACATGTCTGCTGACATTACACCTCATGCTGAGACATTTCTGCTGACATTAAAACTTATACTTAGACATGTCTGTTGACATTCAACCTCATGCTGAGGCATTTCTACTGACATTCAAACTTATTCGGAGACATTTCTGCTAACATTCAACCTCATGCGGAGACATTTCTATTGACATTATATATATAATAGTCAATAATGTATAACAAGTTTACTAAAGGTTTTGCACCTAGATATTTGCTTACTTTAAAATCTCCAAGCAAATTGCTTTAACAATTACTTCAAACATCACTCTGTACTTAATAAGGTGTTAGAAAAGAATGTTGTTCAAACTTTTAGTTTTCTTAATTTAAGGAATTGTTATTAAGCATATTAAAATTACATCAAAATAATTAGTAAAAATAATTAAATAAATGTCTAATATTCATATCATGATTTAATTATATCTCCCATCTATTTATAATCTACAGATGGTAAGTTTGTATGCGTTGCTAGACTTAGGGTGATTGTGTTCTTTGTACTGACATTTTGAGCTAATTATGTTGGATTTTATCAGAGTTGTTTGTCTTAATTGTGCATGTATGATAATCAGTAATTGTTTGATGGTGAAGTAGTTAACATGCTAGTTATGCTGTGATAAACAGTAATTGTTTGATGGTGAAGTAGTTTACATGCTAGTTATGCTGTGATAAACAGAAATTGTTTGGTGGTGAAGTAGTTTACATGCTAGTTATGTTGTAATAAACAGTAATTGTTTGATGGTGAAGTAGTTAACATGCTAGTTATGTTGTAATAAAAAGTAATTGTTTGATGGTGAAGTAGTTAACATGCTAGTTATGTTGTGATAAACAGTAATTGTTTGATGGTGAAGTAGTTTACATGCTAGTTATGCTGTGATAAACAGTAATTGTTTGATGGTGAAGTAGTTAACATGCTAGTTATGCTGTGATAAACAGTAATTGTTTGATGGTGAAGTAGTTTACATGCTAGTTATGCTGTGATAAACAGAAATTGTTTGGTGGTGAAGTAGTTTACATGCTAGTTATGTTGTAATAAACAGTAATTGTTTGATGGTGAAGTAGTTAACATGCTAGTTATGTTGTAATAAAAAGTAATTGTTTGATGGTGAAGTAGTTAACATGCTAGTTATGTTGTGATAAACAGTAATTGTTTGATGGTGAAGTAGTTTACATGCTAGTTATGCTGTGATAAACAGTAATTGTTTGATGGTGAAGTAGTTAACATGCTAGTTATGCTGTGATAAACAGAAATTGTTTGGTGGTGAAGTAGTTTACATGCTAGTTATGTTGTAATAAACAGTAATTGTTTGATGGTGAAGTAGTTAACATGCTAGTTATGCTGTGATAAACAGTAATTGTTTGGTGGTGAAGTAGTCTACATGCTAGTTATGCTGTGATAAACAGAAATTGTTTGGTGGTGAAGTAGTTTACATGCTAGTTATGCTGTGATAAACAGTATTTGTTTGATGGTGAAGTAGTTAACATGCTAGTTATGCTGTGATAAACAGTAATTGTTTAGTGAAGTAGTTAACATGCTAGTTATTTATAAAGAAAGAATCATGACTGTAACAATGTAATAATTGGTAGTGATCTCTTGGCAACTGTAAAACCTTGACAGTGACAAAAATCTGGTGACAATTCCAGGTATAAAAATAAACATGGCATAAAAGACAAAACATGATAAAATAAATTAAAAAGACATATAAAAAAACATAATATGAAAAAGGACATGACATGAAAGGATATGAATGATTGAAGTTTTTCTCTATAGTTATTTCCATTTTTCCTCCAAGATATCTGGCTATTATCTGAAAAGCAACCAGAACACATCTTTATAAATGCATGCTATCAAGTTTGACATAATTGCTACTTTCATATTTATCAGATGAATTTTTTTCTAACACATTCTTACAGTTGTCTTCATTACAATATGCATGTTAACCCTTTGGCATTTCCAATACATGATTGGTTTCTATACTGTACATTCTTTAGGTATAATCAGATAAAATCATAATAGCACATGACATTAATCTTCATTTGAGACGGTATGAACCATGCTGCCTAATGTTTAATGTCAAGCTATTATTGTGTGGGTTTGTGATTGCTAACAATAAGTTAAAGACCTTCAAATAGTGAATAAGAATTAATTGAAATAATGCTAAATCTCTGTACTATACTCGTTTCACTCTCTCTATCCTTTGATTTCATAACACATCTTTCTCTCTTGCTCATTCCATCTCTGTTTATAGTTTCTCTTTCATTCTTTGATTTATTTAATCCACCGTGTAAATATCTTTACTCATTAGTACTCTCTGCAACCAGATTTTACCCTTGTTCTTTCCAGTGTGACAATTTTTTTTGTATCATGTACATTCAAGGTTTTTATTTAACTCTTTATTGTTGTTCGGATTTCCTTATATGTTTTATGTAAATGCTTTTGATTTAAGTCAATAAATTCAGTTATAAATAAAACCAGTGCCAGAGTATTAAATAGCTAGTCTAGAGTTTGTCGAATTGAACTGTAAACCTCTTGTATTATGTGTTAACCTAGCACAGTTTTCTACCCCTGCCCCTTATAACCTTTATTTGGTCAAACCAGGTTCATGATGTAAAATGAACATGGCTAACATACATGTAGCTAGATTAAAAGATATGAAGGTTTAAGAAATACTACAAAATTTACCTGTAAATTAAGTTTAACATGAAATAAAACCCATTAAATTACAATAAACATCAAATCAAAGACATATATGTAAAAAACATACATTCATACAGTCATGTATGTTGAAAACTTCAGGCACATATCTCTTGAAAACCATAAGTTACTGCCAATAACTCCTAATTTAGGTGAAGTAATGTGACCAGGTAAGGGTTATCTACCCAGGAGTAATGTGAATGCTAAAGGGTTTAACACCACCTTTTTAATTTCCTGTATAATACAATGTAATAAGACATGGATGTGGGCTGAATAAGTAAGCTGACAAAGCACTTATTAGGCATTAAGTATTTAATTTTCATTCTGACATGGTTTTATAGAAATGTTGAGAACTGGAAAGTATTTGAACCATTCTGGCTTGTTTATTTTTCTGTATGCTTAGTGTAAATACTTCAAGTTTGACTGCATTAAAACCTCAGTCCGCTGTGGTTGTAATTACATGTAGACCTTGCTCTTTCTTTGTTATATGCGGACTCCGTTATTTGCCAATACCTCGACTAGATGCAACATAATAGACTACGGCGGTCCTATTTCCAAAGACCTGCTTCAGAGACTGTAGATCCTGTTCAGGAAGGTCCCAGGTACCTATCCGGATCTTAACTATTTGCTTAAACAGGATCAGTTCCTTTCTTTATAAGCTGGTTTACAGCTTATAGGGTCAGTCACCCATTATGTGCTATCAGCCTTTTGCCAGTACAACAAGATAGCACTTTGTATGAATGGGTGAGAGGTTTGGGTAGCTTACTGAGTTTCTATACAAGGAACTATTTCACTGTTAAGCACTATCAATGGCTATATTGATTATTTTACACATGCTAGTGTTTGGGGCTAATTAGTAAGGGAGAGTGGTCTAATTAGTACAGGAGATGTACAGTGAGAATATACTAGTGATTTGTTTATAAAATAAAGTTAGGAATTCTATTTATCCTTGCTTTTTAGCTTGTGGTTTGTGGCAAAAGTTAATTGAAACATAGTGTCATTAAAATTGTATGTGCTAATAACAATAGGATAACTACAACAAAGGGACAATTATATGACTATTATATTATAATGTGCAGGATTAGTAATGCTATAATTGAACAAGGCTTGCTTGAGCTTGAATTCTGAGTCATATGGTAAAATGGAGTATTATTGTCTAAACAAGTTGTTGTTTTTTTTTAATAAAAGATTCCAGAATTTTGGTTTTCACAGTGGATTTCTGACAGTGTTTTTTTTAACATTTTTTCTTGTGATGTGAAAATATTAAGACATGGGAATGTAATAAAAATATATAAGTTTATAACTATGAATGTAATTTTAAGTGAGGAGTTAATACAAAATTAAACAATTATTTAGATGAGTTGAGTAAATGGAGGAAATTATATGGATACAAGCTGTATGATGTATATATTAAATAACTACTTTATTTTGTGTATTGAAGTCTTGGAGAGAGCAATATATATATAATATAATATGAGGGCAGTTGTAATTGGAATTCAAAACATTTTTTATATACTTAAGATTCATTTTTCTCTTTTTTTCAAATACAGATATTTATTTTTCACTGTATTTTTCTTTAAATCCATATAATCCATTCACATCATCCAGCAATCTAGATATTGAATAATATTCATGTTTTTTTTTAATGTTTTATCTGTTTACTTATGATCATATTGGATTTATTTTTCCAAATATTGCACACCAAACAAATAAAAGGACATGAATATCTCAGAGAAGAACTTACCTTTCAATGGGATGTTTTATCTTATTAAGTTGACTGAAGGATTGTGGGTATCTGGTAAAATTGAACATGTGGATTTATCACTGCTAAGTGTTTGTTAGGGATTTCTATTCACCTGAAAACAAGTAAATTACCACCAGTAATTTATCTTGATTTACACTAACTGCCAAATCTGGGCAGGATTTAATCTTGTCTGGTCACTGTTTTGTGGGGTTTGCCTTGTATATTCCATGGGTAGTGTTATAATCTTTTCTCTGTTTTGCCAGTGTTAAACTCTCTTCTCAGTTTCTATGGTTACAAATCATATGGTAAATAAAAGTGGTGTATGTTTCATTGAAGCCTCATAAAGTACGGTTCAAGTTTAAAGGACTTAATTAAGAGGAGGCTCACATTCATTGAGAGATTTGCATAAATTAATGTGTTATAAGACAAACAGTGATTGTTTGTTTATGAGTGGAAAAGTTAGGTAGAATATTTGTTGTAATGCTAGTTTACTTAACAGATATTTTATGATCGTACATGTTGTTGAATGTTGTTTTCTTTAATTGTAGAATATGTAGAAACAAAACGACTTGACAATTAGAAAAAACAAAAACAATAATAAACAAGTTAATTGAAATAATTTACAGTAAGTAGACAGACCAGGCAATGATTTTTGTGAAAACTGACAAGTTAATCTTAATATATTTTTTTTAATTTTAAAAAGTGGCTCAAGCGTTTAACTTTTTGACACTTAAAGTTTGAAAAATATCTAGAGTGATACAACTTTATTAGACAAAGAATAGTGTTTGGTGGGCTCGTTTTTGTGGAGTTGAAGTCCCAGTTGATTCAAAATGGATTTGGATTATGATCAGTTACGAGATATTCGCTACAGATTCTTGTCCTGTGCTGAGGTAAGTATCTTCTGTTCCGATGGTCATATGTTTGATCCTCAAGTTTATTTAGCGGTGAAAACAGAGCTGCTGCAATACACAAGTAACTGTCAGCAAATTAAGACTCATATAGTCTCAAACATGGCAGAAAGTAGTTCTAAATATTTCCATGATAGGGTGTGAAACCAGGTAGGGTATCATAGTTAAAGTGCCAAAGCAGTAAACAAATCTATGTGGACATAAGTTGTCCAGTTTGTTTGTTCTACATGCATATGGGATTATTAGATGCAACTCTAAATGAAATTCAACTTTATAAATTAACCAACCCTTTAGTTTGCATATGAATACAGCATCGAGTGAAACATGGTATATGTGATGTTACCACTAGGACAATAGTGACCAACTCCATTGCATTGAAGTTGGTCCACTGACCCTAGAACTTCTGCTTATGTCCACTTGAAATAGGAATTGTCTCTTACTTACTCTTTTTTGCACAATGTGACTACTTTTCTGAAGCAATGAAACCAGCTGCACAGTGCTTGCTGCACTTTGATAATGTTGGTATGCAGTTTAAGTCAAACTGACCCAAATACTGTTTCTATGATGTCTTCCAACTATACATATGCCCTTGGCTTCCATGAAATTGTTGACAATTAATACAAAATGCTAGCTCTTTGCTTAAAACATTTGCAGAAAATATTCAGATACTTATCAGACAGCTCACAGCTGGAAATGGCTGATTTGGATTGACATTATTTGCCTTGGCCAGAACAATTGGTGTTTTGCAGGTTAAGAGTTAATTAATAAGGGAGTCGCCAGTCCAGTGAATGAATAAAACCTATGATGAATAAGACCCATGATGTACTGTACATCACCTCTACGGGAAACTTCTCATGTCCCAACTCTTACTCATATCCACTGACCGGACTTAGTAGCCCAATCTGTAGAGTGTCGGCTCCAGGTACAGGAGGCCTCGGGTTCGATCCTAGGCCATGACATACCAAAGTCTTTAAAAATGGTAGTGGTATAGCTCCCTTGCTAACACTCAAGCAAATATAATGGTTGTTCCATGACTGGTTGGCCCGGTGTCAGGATGTGACTGGATGTGGTAACATGCCAGGTGTTCACGGCATGCTATGCACTGTGAAGGCAGCACTATATCTGCTTCAAGTGAACACCATCTCCAGATAACTGAAATACCGTTGTTGGGTCGATAAACCCAATAAACAAACAAACAAACATATCCGATGTGTTAAGTAGTTATACCATTAGTATGACATTAATTGAACCTTTGACAGTCAAATGGTTTTGTTCACCCTCACATTTCATATTTAGGCATATGGTGAGCATCCTTTGACTGTCTTGTCCTGAAAATATACAACTTTGAGCTTTTAACCAATCATGTATTTGCATGAATCTGATTGGTCATCTTTTAAATATCAAATTATCTGACCAATCAAATGCCTAATAAATGGAGTAGACTGATGCCCAAAATCTTATAACCTTGTAAAATGTACTGTGATTGGCCAGATGTGTAGTGTTGTTTAGACCTGACAAATCAAATACATGTATTCTGTAAAGTGCCTCAATGTTTATATTACCATTAGATGGTTTTATCAGAGGCTGCAAAATACTTCTAGTGAATCAATCATTGGCCCCTGCTCCACCCATGTACACTATGAAGTTTGTGTTGTATGGTATTGGAATCAGGTTATCAACCCGTCTGTTCATTTGTCTGTCTATGGACAAAATATTGTCAGGCTTTTCATCGTACAGTTTCACATTAGTTTTGATTAAACTTGCTGTTGTCTGTATACTGGTAAATGCAATTTTTATAAGAATACATTATATATTTCTAAAATGAAAAAAACAAATATTAAAAGTTTATATTCACAGTCCAAATTATTTAACAATTAAATGACTTAAACAAATCCATGAGAATTGTCCCTTTATGTTAAAATACCATTCATTATATTTGTTAAGCCTTTTGTTAATCCGCATAAACTTAGTCTACTGTTAAAACACACACTGCCCAAGGGTAGCATACCACTTTCCATTGACTTTTATTGTTTGAATTAAATTGGACTATTGTTAGGTTTAGAAAGGTGAGAGCAAGTCATGAAAGGCACCCTACAATGTGTCAAAACCTGCTGCAGAATAGGTTGAAAGATTGACAGAAAATTGATAGGAGATTGATAGAATTCTGATAGAAACTGCCCCTTTTCTTGCTAATTTCTTCAGCACTTTTTCTTTCATTCTGATTCTTTTGTTTTTGAATACACTGACCATGATTTTTTGTCTCTTGAATAAAAATGTTTAAACTGACTTATGAAAAATTAAAGCTAACCAGCTTGGGAAATAATTACTCAGCAATGAATAATGTAGATCCAGATCAGAAGCTTCTGGCAGGGAGATTACCAGAGTATCATGTAATGGTGATGTGAGTCCTCAGTTACAAATAGAGTAGATCCAGATCAGAAGCTTCCGACAGGGAGATTACCATAGTACCATGTAATGGTGATGTGAGTCCTCAGCAATGAATAGTGTAGATCCAGATCTGAAGCTTTCGACAGGGAGATTACCATAGTACCATGTAATGGTGATGTGAGTCCTCAGCAATGAATAGTGTAGATCCAGATCTGAAGCTTCCAGCAGGGAGATTACCAGAGTACCATGTAATGGTGATGTGAGTCCTCAGCAATGAATAGTGTAGATCCAGATCTGAAGCTTCCGACAGGGAGATTACCAGAGTACCATGTAATGGTGATGAGAGATTTGAATTGAATCTTTGCAAATGATACAAACAGTGGTATCAACAGACTGTAATGTGTACATGATCAGAAGATTTTTTATTGTCCACCATAAAACTTGAAATCTGTTTATCCAGACCCATCATTATGTAACATTTTATATAGAGTAATAATTACTCAGCTATGGCATGATAAATACTGCACTCTAGAAAGGTTGTTAAAGTATAAGAATATTTGTAAGGTAAAGATAAACCCACTATAGATATCTAGAAGATATATCTTTAGGAGGTACTCTTTGAACATAAATTTTTGGCATACTTGATATAAACAAGAGAAAACCCAAGATCATTTGGCATACTTGGTATAAACAAAAGAAAACCCAAGATCATTTGGCCAACTTGGTGTAAACAAGAGAAAACCCAAGATCATTTGGCCAACTTGGTATAATCAAGAGAAAATCCAAGATCATTTGGCATACTTGGTATAATCAAGAGAAAATCCAAGATTATTTGGCCAACTTGGTATAATCAAGAGAAAACCCAAGATCATTTGGCATACTTGGTATAAACAAAAGAAAACCCAAGATCATTTGGCCAACTTGGTATAAACAAGACAAAACCCAAGATCATTTGGCAGCGTGGCATAAACAAGAGAAAAATCCAAGATCATTTGGCAGCGTGGCATAAACAAGAGAAAAATCCAAGATCATTTGGCAAACTTGGCATAAACAAGAGAAAACCCAAGATCATTTGGCAGACTTGGCATAAACAAGAGAAAACCCAAAATCATTTGGCAAACTTGGTATAAACAAGAGAAAACCCAAGATCATTTGGCCAACTTGGTATAATCAAGAGAAAATCCAAGATCATTTGGCAGCATGGCATAAACAAGAGAAAATCCAAGATCATTTGGCAGCATGGCATAAACAAGAGAAAATGCAAGATCATTTTGCATACTTGGTATAATCAAGAGAAAATCCAAGATCATTTGGCAGACTTGGCATAAACAAGAGAAAACCCAAGATCATTTGGCAGACTTGGCATAAACAAGAGAAAACCCAAGATCATTTGGCAGACTTCATGCAGTAAAAGACATTTAATGAACATTATAGTGTTTCCATTAAGATAATCAATAGACGCATTCTTCAACTGTTTCCTGTCATTTCTGTCGCTATCAGAAGTTTTTTATACACACATGTTGCTGTTTGTTTTTCTAAAAGAATTGATGCATATAGTGAGCAATTTCATAAAGTGAGCACAAAAAAGTTAACAATCAATGTAATGGTGTATCCCATCTTAAAGTATCAATTATCAATATAACTATTGTATTTCCTTTGAAAGAGAAACCTTAATGCTGCAATAATTAAATATCATATTTGAATCATATATGATGTCAGTTGCAAAAGAAAAGGATATCCGGATTAAAAAATTCTTACCTAGCATACCTTTCTAAGGGTTTATAAAGGTAACTTTACAATGTTCCTGTCACTAATGGAATCAAGTATAATGTTGAATGCTATAGATAATTTATTATAAAGATTCTATTATGGGTGAATTATCATGCTTGAATGTGCAGAACAGTCTTTAGTGTGAACACTAAAACGGCTTTTGATATAAAAGCTTGAATATCTAGTTGATAGGTTATCGAAATTTTCTGAATAAACTTCACTGTCAAAAGAAAAAAAAATGTTTGAATAGAAATCTTAACAAATAAATGATGATACTACATAATAGAAGTTCAACATGTTTGGCGGTCATTAGTGTAATGTAAATTCTCTGAATTGGTCGGTATACAAGATACAAGCATCTTAAATGGTGATCAACTGATCTTTGTTTTATTTGACATCTTGTGCAATTAATGTTAAGAAATAAATTCACTGTGGCAAAAATGCAGAACAAGAATAATAAAATTTATTGGTAATTGATCATTTATTGCTGTAATGGATTAAAAACACAGTACTCTTAATATTTGAAAAGGACTGTTGTTATGTAGCATGTTAAATGGATGCTATGACTGTAGAACCAGCACTGGATGTGCTTTTTGAAACATCATAACCCGTAGTCCATTTGCCAGTCAGGATTTGTCGACTTTCTGTCATCGCCAAGTGGAAGTTTTGTTACCTGTATAATGTGATCCTTCACCCACTTGGTCACACAGTGTATGTTATCTCCCTACCCTGCCAGCCCCTTCACCCACTTGGTCACAAAGTGTATGTTATCTCCCTACCCTGCTAGCCCCCTCACCCACTTGGTCACACCGTGTATGTTATCTCCTACCCTGCCAGTCCCCCTCACCCACTTGGTCAGACAGTGTATGTTATCTCCCTACCCTGCCAGTCCCCCCTCACCCACTTGGTCACACAGTGTATGTTATCTCCCTACCCTGCCAGTCCCCCTCACCCACTTGGTCACACAGTGTATGTTATCTCCCAACCCTGCCAGTCCCCCTCACCCACTTGGTCACACAGTGTATGTTATCTCCCTACCCTGCCAGCCCCCCTCACCCACTTGGTCACAAAGTGTATGTTATCTCCCTACCCTGCCAGCCCCCCATTACCCACTTGGTGACACAGTGTATGTTATCTCCCTACCCTGCCAGCCCCCCATTACCCACTTGGTCACACAATGTATGTTACCTCCCTACCCTGCCAGCCCCCCATTACCCACTTGGTGACACAGTGTATGTTATCTCCCTACCCTGCCAGCCCCCCATTACCCACTGGGTGACACAGTGTATGTTATCTCCCTACCCTGCCAGCCCCCCATTACCCACTTGGTCACAAAGTGTATGTTATCTCCCTACCCTGCCAGCCCCCATTACCCACTTGGTCACACAGTGTTATACTATGTTATCTCCCTACCCTGCCAGCCCCCTTCACCCACTTGGTCACAAAGTATATGTTATCTCCCTACCCTGCCAGCCCCCCATTACCCACTTGGTCACACAGTGTATGTTATCTCCCTACCCTGCCAGCCCCCCATTACCCACTTGGTCACACAGTGTATGTTATCTCCCTACCCTGCCAGCCCCCCATTACCCACTTGGTCACAAAGTGTATTTCATCTCCCTACCCTGCCAGCCCCCTTCACCCACTTGGTCACACAGTGTATGTTATCTCCCTACCCTGCCAGCCCCCCATTACCCACTTGGTCACAAAGTGTAACTATGTTATCTCCCTACCCTGCCAGCCCCCCATTACCCACTTGGTCACACAGTGTATGTTATCTCCCTACCCTGCCAGCTCCCCTCACCCACTTGGTCACACAGTGTATGTTATCTCCCTACCCTGCCAGCCCCCCTCACCCACTTGGTCACAAAGTGTATGTTATCTTCCTACCCTGCCAGCCCCCCTCACCCACTTGGTCACAAAGTGTATGTTATCTCCCTACCCTGCCAGCCCCCCCTCACCCACTTGGTCACACAGTGTATGTTATCTCCCTACCCTGCCAGCCCCCCCTCACTCTACAGTTTTGAATTCATGTGAGGTCTTTCAGCTGACCTGCAGTATTTCAAATATTTGAACCCTTTTTGATTGATAATTATCAGGATTCATCATCATGTATAATTTGCGGTCTTTTTGTCTATTAAAGCCACAATGATCTGAGTCAACCTTCTTATTGGTAGCATTCCATAGTTATTTCTTTTCCAATTTCATTATTGTTTTTATAGCAATGTTATTTTTATGCTGTACAAATGATTTGTCTGATAACTGTTGTATGTTTCCTATGCAAAAATATGTATATCTAAATTGATAATTAAGTTAGAAGGACTAATTCATTGGAGCACACAAATAAAATTATGTTGTAAAAAGTGTAAAAGTTATGAAGTTACAGAGATTCAAACCCCCTTGCCTTTAATGTGCTGAGATATCTTAAGTTTTGAACTTGACTTCAAACTCACTCCAGACATTTATGCCCTCTAGTGAGAGGATTGTTTGACTTAAAGTGAAGGGACTGATGTTTGATAGACAGATAAATAATCTGTATGCATGAGCATGTTATTATTCCTTAATGTCCCCAGCTATGTCACATAGCCTATGTGCAAACTGTATTGATGTGCTCTTCTCTTCTACAGCTTATGCTTGAGACTCGAACAAACTGATTAAATCTTAAGCATGCAAAATGCACGACTCTTAGACTTCTAGTCCTGAATTGGTCAGGAGTAGGGATATAATGTCTCTGTCCATATTAGTCGACTCCTGTTGTAAGCTTGTGTATCTAGATCTGCACTATTATTACATGTCTCTAGTTAGTCAGTAGTTATAGGTCTAGTTCATGATACATGTAAATGTTAATATATAACTGGGATTTGTACTTGTCACTAACAAATATAGCAGACAAAGGGCTTTCATAATGTACAGATGGCGCTTTGTTTATTGTTTACAATTCATTCACACTCTCAAAGGCTCATAAAAGGCATTAATCTGAGCAGAATGGCTGAGTGTTCTATATTTGATTACTTTATGGTGTTGGAAAGTATACTTACCATGTACCTACATGTAGTCTTACTTGGGGTATATTTATACATTGTTGGTTTATACAATGAATTTGAGGGGAATTCTCTTTTTTGTTTCCTTGAAGCACATTTGACTTGATCTTTTAAAAAGATTGTCTTTGTGTGCCATAAGTCTTTTTATTGTCAGATAAAAAGACTCTATTTTTATAGAATGTTCGTAAGTCAAACAACTTCTGTAGACGCTCACTATTAATTCTCCAAGTTGCCATCAATGATTCAAAGTGAGGGTGTCTAAATACAGGTACCGGTATTTATAATTGAACACCATTCTGAGGTAAAGTACACAATCATACATGCAACACAACTTTGAAATAACTTTGCCAAATATTCTGTTTTTGATCTGACATTTTAAATTGTTAACAAAATATGGGAACTTACAAAAAGTCGTTTATTTATTCACCTTTCATTGAAACATTAGTTATTGTGTTTTCATACCAAACACTGAAATTGCTTCAAAATAAAATAAAAGATATGACCAACAGTCCAACATGTGTTCATTGATACATTTATATTATTGAGAGGTGCACCCGTAGCGGAGCAGTTCGAGTCACTGACTTGTAACTCCTTAGCCCCTCACCGCATTGGTTCAAGTCTCAGTCGGGTTTGAGAACTTTCATGTGGTGAGGTTTTCCAGCTAACCTGTGGTGTGTCGGTGGTTCTACCAATAATTAGCTGGATGTCTCCAATATGACAATAATTGTGTTCGTGCGATGTAAAAAAAAAAAAATATTATTGATATTTTCATATTTTTCAGCAGTGCTGTTTTAAGCAGGATTATCATAAAAAGTGATGTAATATTTATTTTATAATTTCGACTTATGAACTACCCTTTTTTTTTGTAAAATGTTTCATGTAAACTTGTGCTTGCTTGTAAGGAGCAGACAACCCTATCTTAAAAATCACTCCTGTAGCATGTCAGTTCATAGATCCTCTCATGTAGTCTTTGTATAATATTGATGAGGTAGAATGTAATCATTGTTGATTGATTAATGTTCAAGCAACCAGCTTGTTATCATTGAGATAAATGGAAGGAGAGGTAATTAATTTAGCAGAAAGGAGCAGAATTAATGCACATCATATTTAATAAAAGGAGTTGTGTTGAGTGATAACAACTTTTTTGATCTACCACCACGCTTTCTGTGATATTGTATTTATGTATGTGTGGTAACCTTAAAAATATTTAAGCCATTTAAGTGTGTATGATTTAATCCAATTTATTTTAATGTTCGTATGCTATATTTTATATCAGTCCTGTTCTCAAATTTCGTATTACCTCCATAGGTAAACACTTTCTTTCATTTATAGAACTGTAATATATTGAGGATTCCAGTATTGATCAGAGGATTTTAGATTTGTGCGTCATGCTTGTGGACCTAGGGTTTGGATGTTGTGTCACAGTGTGGGCTAACAATAAATGTTTGCTTGTTTAAATGCTTATATAAACATGTAAAGATATCTCATTTCATAAAGATATCTGCTTGGATAATTTGTGGAGATATATTATTTCATTGCATATCTAAATATGAATTTAAGATAAGTATATTTACTTGTCTCTTTACCTACTTTGAAAAAAATGATGTTCACTTTTGTAACCTTCATGACCCACTTGAATTTGGAATTCAGAATACATAGGAAGGTATAAAATCACACATGTAAAGAAATAATCACGTAAACTTTTTACTGTATGTAGATGAAGAGATCAAACAGGACGTTCATAATATGAACATCAGCAAAATGAGATTAAATCATAAAGTATTAATTTAAGTGTATGGTTAATCTTTTTTATAGCTATTGCACATCAGCCTATTGGTGTTGGTTTATTATTCTTTCTGTACAGTAGGTGTATAACTGTACATGGGGAACATTCAATTTGGGGCTAAAGCTCAGCATGTTTTTGCTCTCATGGTATCATTCTCTTGTAAATTTCTAGCTTTACTCACCTGTTACACACGACAAGCCCTCTTATAATAGAGTTAAGGACTAAGAAAGTTTTGCATAAGGTTGAAAAATGAAATTTCTCAAAATTGTGTGAAAACAACTATAAATGCCAGAAATGTATGTGTTTTCATGAATTATTCATGATTTTTAGTTATTTGAGGCAGGAAAATGAAGATATCAGGCCAAAACATAAGTTTATTACAAAATGGGTTTTATGATAAAATGGGTTAGAAGTACTCGTACCATTTTGACTGAATGTTATTTATGTTGGTCACAAATGTATCAGATGAAGAAAAAACATGATGAAGAAAAAACATGCAAGGCTAAAACACACAACCTACACCATACAAGGTAAATTCTCTGCAGACTGGGCAACAAATTATTCGGGTATTTCACAAGATATAAAAAGTTCACCAGTCTGCATATATTTATTTATGTATTTGTGAGTGTCTGTCTGTGTTGTGATTTGTTGTGTTGATTCCTTTTTTCCCCAAATAAATATTTTATTTCCATGGTAACTAGGAACTAGATGAGATGAAGAGCTCCAACAAGGCTGCTGTCCATGAGAAGCTGATAGCTGTGGCAAGAGCCAAGGAACAGATGAGGCAGGAACATCAGTCAGAGCTGGACCGTATTAGGGAACAAATGAAAAATGTAAAAAAACTGTTCATTATGACTCATTTTCTTCTTTATCATTCTACAATTATGGATGAGACGATCATCCTGTAACAATATGCAAGGGACAGTTGTGTTATGAGTGTGGTAATGAAGCTTACATGGAAAACAATCCACACTTCTGCTACAGTTTTTACTTTTTATCTGCATTGCTTCCATAATCTACGGACAGCATTATTTTAACTTTATGAAGTTTTCCTAAAACAGTTTCATTAAGTAGTGTTATTGTTGTGTATTATTGAATTAATATTTAATTAATTTTGGTAAAAACATGTGAGTCACAGAACTAGGTAATTAGGTCAATATAATATTATTTTAATTATAACAATTGTAACTTTTGTTATCATTAAATGCTTCTCTGTTACAGGAACACAAGCAGGAAGTAGACAGACTAAGGGAGACAATAATGAAGCAGGAGGAAGAGTTACGCTCTCTTCGTGAGGAGCGATTGCGATGGACACGTCAGCAGAAGGAGCAGATGTACAACAGCGAGAAGTTTGAGAGAACCTTAATTAACGAGATTAATGACGAGTGCAGGAAGACATCCGAAATGTTAGGTCTTAGTCCCAGGAGGGTACAGATCAACAGGTAGCACAAATGAAATTAATGGATTCGTCCCCAAAATATTTTCAATCTTATACATTAATGTAGCATATGTTCTTAAATTGTAATCAGTTATAATGTACTTATGTTGTGGCACATTTGAATGCAACTTTGCAATTGCAGAAAATAGTCAGGTAGGCTAACGTGTCAGGGCGCAGAGATTGGGAAAAAAACTAGCTAAATAGCATTATTTTTATGTTCTTCAGTCTATGCCATTTCATGCTGAGCTCAGATCATTCTTACATGTTCGAAAAGTTTCAGAGAGGTTTGGAATATGTCTACTAGATTTGAAACATATGCCAAAGATATATTTATTATTTGATTTAACAATTATCAATCCAGAACTTATTCAATTAGGACAACATGGCTTGATGGAATCAAAATGGAAAGAGAAGCCAGAGTATTTTACCGAAGTATTTTCAATCTGTTTTTCAGCAACAATGATATAGGTTACAAACAGGGAACCAACTCTACCTCCAAACTTCCAACTACATCAGCCCTGGTAAGTAATCATGTGTGTGTGTCTGTCTGTCTGTCTGTCCATCCTCCTGCCTGCCCCGATATCTGTCAGTATGTTTATTCATCCATCCATTGGTCTGTCTGCCCATCCCTAGTCTATCTGTCCTTAACAGGCTACATATGTTATCAATTCATCATAAATACTTTCTTATGCCAACAGTTACATGCAAAAGTAGCTAGTCATAGAGGATCTGATATAAGTGTTCATTAGATACTGAAAATATTAAACAAGTTGGATGACATGCTATAAAATGAGGCTCTGCTGAGTTTCGTTTCATTTGAGACAAGTTTAATATTTTCAGTGTCTAATGAACACAAATATTAGATTCTATTAATCACATAATCAAAATATCAGCTGTTTTTTTGTTTACATTGCATCATCTTTTTATAGTATGAACAGTCGGTCTTGGCATGTGTAATTCGGTTTGTGAGAATCCGCACAAAAAGTAGTTCTACTCCTTACTTGACCATTTTCCATAAAAAAGGAACAGATTTGTTTATAACTTTACTACAATGTTATTTTTTTTATTAATTAAAGTGAATTGTCCAACAAAATGCATAGAATGGTGACAGCAAAGTGATCAGGAAATGGCATGTACTCTACACATACTTAATGACATCACACTAAGATAACTTACTAGTGTGTTACCAAAAATAACTCATGTGTTACCTCCTGCTTGCGAAGTAGGTTATGTGATAAATATTGTTACTGAATCAGTAACCAAATAGTGCAGATTGTGATCAGGTGTTTTCTGATATGCATTGACATTATTAACATATGTATAGAAGGTTAAAAGTTGATCTATTTTATCATTTTAGTTTGCATGTCCTCTGTGTATTCATATTACTTGCTTTTACTCATGGCATCTTTGTATAGGATAGAGTCTGTTAAGACTTTATTTTATAAGGTTACGTCTTAATTGATTCTATCCGACTTGGAAGTCCCTGTCTCACTTCTGTCTGTTCTACCAAAATGACATGTAATTCACCCCATAAAACTGTCAATCAAACTGTCAATTGTCTTGACATGTTCAATCTTGTCATAACAAGGGGAGGAATCAAGCCAGAATGAGTGGTTTGTTGCACATGCGCAGTTGAAAAAAAAACCATTTAGTAAAATAGATTGATCTTTTTGTTTATTGTAAAATAGAAAATAGAAAAGAATACTATTGAAATAAATTCGCTGAGGAATTTTAATTTTCATAGCTTCTGATTGGCTACAAATGTACGGCGAATTCTAAATATATGTTTGGGTATGACTCACACAGACTGTCTGTTCTATGACATATATGCATTTTTAAGTATGCTTATTGTATTGCTATTTTTTATGAATTGCCTTTCTGTTTGTCAATGTTTCCTACATTTTTTCTCCACTTGGATTTGTCTGTTAATCTTTATATTCTTCAAGCAGTCAATATTATATCTATTTGTCTATAAATCAGTAAATTCCTCAACCAATTGGCAGCTTTTCTGTCTATCTATTTGTTTATTAATCTGTTTATCCTTCAAGCAATCAGAAGTTTATCTGCTCAATTCATTCATCTTTCCCTCCATGTTTACTCATCCTCATAGCCATTGCTCTATTTAGCTGCGTATTATTCTTTATTGTAATGATTTAAGTGTTAAGTATTCACAATCCATTTTTTTTACAGTATTTAAAATGAACATATTCTTTGTTAAATATTAAGCACCTTTATTAAATAACAATACATTATTAGTCCTGTGAGAACCTGCCACATTCAACACGACGGCCTGCTTTAAAACAGTGCCAATATCAATATCACTTTTTTTCGGCCCGGTTGATTTGATTGGCTAATAAGGCAGGGCCAAAAAATTATATAGATTTCAGCCAGAAGCTCTGACAAATGGCAGCCATTTTGATTTAACTCAGTCTATGCATATACGCAGACAGGTTGCATAAATTTATGAAATGAAATATTCTCAGTTTTCAAACATTCACAGCATGAGTTGGTAGTGTTTAACCAAATGTTTTATAAATTTGAGACGTGTAGATTTCAAAAACACAAACAAGCATTTTCTGACTTGGATCAATGCAGCAATTAACTAAGTATTAAATGTGAAATGTTATAAGTAAATGTAGTTATTTACTAAAATAACCTGTCTTGAGCCAATACGACTGCCCTCGAACAAATAACAGGGCCAATATCAAATCACTTATATATTAACATATATTGTAAAATTATGTTGTCATTACTAACTTTACTTATGCCAGCATCTAATTTGCCAGTAAATATTATTAGCTTATCTCTCTTGTAAATGTAGAGCAATTTTAAACAGAAAAAATTAAATGTCACAGAAACATGATGCAAAACATAGTTTGTTTGTAGAGTTGTTAAATTTATAGGAAATGAATAAAATAGATAAAGGAATATCTGCACGTTTCATTTACCACTATACAAACATGTACAGATTATTTTTAAATTTTGTTTTAAACGTTTTTAAAGTTCACCATCATCATAAGATATGTACTGGTTTGAAAAGGGTCATTAATACTAAGGGCAGTAACCCATGATGTATGTTTTTCAAGGCAAAAGGAGTTATTCCTCTTAACTTTTAATTAACTTGTATACAATCCATTTAAAATTAATATCTTTTGCAGTTTTGAAGTTGAATTATTTATAAAAATGTGCTATACAAAGTATATTTTTAAACCTATTTATTATTTTGAAGAGTTTTGAAACAATTTCTATATTATAAACTTATAGTTGTGATTCATAAATTAAAGCATTCTTTAAAACAAAACAGAACATATCATGTTAAATGCATGGCTTTACAGTTTAGTTTTAATTTAATCCAGCTATAAAGATGTTTGCAATGAGTAATATTTATTGCTTATTCAGTTTTGAGATATATTTTTGAATACCATGGGAGATAACTCTCAAAAGTTGTGTATATTTTTAAGGCCAAGCCAGATGAGTTATTCCTCTTTAGCCATGCACGGGAAGTGTGTCGAGCCAATGAGGTTTGTTTTCTAGCACACTTTGTCTTTGCTCGACAACTAAGCAATCTTGTATACTTGCACGGTTTTATTTTGCTAGCTGAGAAGTAGTTGGTCACAGGATTTTGTCACATTAGTATATTCTGTCAGTGGTGTGTTGGGGCAGTTAAGATCACGTCATGTATTTGCATTTCATATTACAAATGTACTTCTGTTAGACTTTTTTGAATAAATAGGAAATTGTTCAAAAGTTAGACTGTGTGATTAATTTAGTGTTAAATTTTTATCTCCACTGCATTGTATTATTTTGACATTCCTTGCTAATAAATGCTGTATTTAAGATATACAAGTTATCTTTACTAGTAACTGTTCACTTAGATACAACTTTCTTGCATCTTGCAACAGAAATGCTTGACACATTGAGAATTTATATGTCTTGTTCATTTAAATTGATAGCAGCTAATACATATTGTTTGAATATTTTGTATAATGGTATGATAGATTTGATAATAAAATTATAAAAATCTGTCAAAAGACAAGTTTAAGGAGTTTAACAATCATGAGTCCACAAACATGAAATACATGAAGTATGACATTTCATATAATTAAGTGCCATGACAGTTTGACTTTTATGGAGCAACTAGTGGACAAACATGCATTTCAAAAATTGAAACTCTCAAAATGCTTATTTGTTCATGAGCATGAAAATATCTTTGGTTTTTAATCAAGGATCTAGAATTACTCACCTATTCTACTTTTTTTTTGCAAGCTAAATGCCTTATGTACTTGCAGGGTTTTGATTTGCTAGCTTAAAAAAAAGTTGATAGATGGTCACAGGTTTTGATAAACTATTATACAATATTGTAAATTGTTCCCGAGGAAACTGTATTAATTATATTCTTTCTCAAAATGCTCTCACTTAAATTTTTTGTAAACTGCCTTTTTCAAGAGGTGAACATAAACAATTTCTGTCTCTACAAACTTACAATGCCATGTTTGAGAAACTATGTTAAACTCTTGAAAAAGGCAGTTTGCCAGAAATTTGATTGAGAGCATTTTTAGAAAAAATACATTATTATATTTTTCCTGTAGTTATTTTGTAGTGGCATCTCTGATCATTTCAGTAATAAAGGAACCATTTGTTTAAAAAGTTTTGTGGTTGTTTGTTTTTTTACAAAAAGTTAGTTTCTATGCTTTATCCTAGTGCAGCTTTTTACTTTTTACTATATC
This sequence comes from Sinonovacula constricta, assembly GCA_007844125.1. Classification (NCBI taxonomy): domain Eukaryota; kingdom Metazoa; phylum Mollusca; class Bivalvia; order Cardiida; family Solecurtidae; genus Sinonovacula; species Sinonovacula constricta. Next base: position 21,798,099 of record CM017559.1, on the reverse strand, counting down.
AACATTACAATTCATTAGAGTCGGTATACCAACTGAACATTAGACCCTAATACTATGTAGTTTTCTTTAACTTTCAGCTTGCACCTTTTTATTTACACTATACAAGGTGAATAAAAGATATCTGCTTGAATAAATCTTTATCAATACACAAACACCATACAAGGTGAATAAAAGATATCTGCTTGAATAAATCTTTATCAATACACAAACACTATACAAGGTGAATAAAAGATATCTGCTTGAATAAATCTTTATCAATACACAAACACTATACAAGGTGAATAAAAGATATCTGCTTGAATAAATCTTTATCAATACACAAACACCATACAAGGTGAATAAAAGATATCTGCTTGAATAAATCTTTATCAATACACAAACACCATACAAGGTGAATAAAAGATATCTGCTTGAATAAATCTTTATCAATACACAAACACTATACAAGGTGAATAAAAGATATCTGCTTGAATAAATCTTTATCAATACACAAACACTATACAAGGTGAATAAAAGATATCTGCTTGAATAAATCTTTATCAATACACAAACACTATACAAGGAGAATAAAAGATATATGCTTGAATAAATCTTTATCAATACACAAACACTATACAAGGTGAATAAAAGATATCTGCTTGAATAATCTTTGTCAATAAACAAATTAAAAGGTGAATAAAAGATATCTGCTTTAATAATCTTTATTGATGAACAGCTCTGTGGCTTAGACAGTATTTTTGTTCTTAGTTGTTTGTATTGAATATTGAAATGATTTTTTTATACTCACGTTTTTTAATGGCTCTGCTTTCATTGTTAGATAATATGCATTTAAAATTTTACTACTTTTTACTCATTTAATTTCTTCTTTTTACTTTAATGAGCATATTCAATGATAATCTTCAGAATCCAATGATTGCTTTAATATTATTTTTTTTCTCCTATAACTTGAAATAGATTATGTGAATATTAAACTTTTCTCACCATTTTCATATCAAAGTTTTTATGTAGAGAAATGTCTACTGAAATAAAGAACATTCTTCATTTAATCAAAGGATCATTAAGAGTTTTTAATGAAATTTTACTTTTAATACCATAATTATTTTTTTCTCTCTGTAGTGTATTTCAATAGTGCTATTATAGTGTTATTATATCTTTGTCTTTGTCCCTATTTGTGTTGTAGTTTAAGATACTGACTTCACCTCGAGTTGGTCCAAAACGAAACCACCCCTCCAACCATAAGGTACCAAAAATGCACGCAGGATAGTTTGTTGGTTACGGCACACATGTTTATTTAAATTTGTTGGTCAGTTGTTGTGTACTCTTAACATTGCAGATTTTGTTTTGTCAAGTAGAATAGATAAATATATGTTATTAAATTTTTGTAACAGGTAGCAAAGAAGAAAAATGCATCTGTCTTATTATCTATTGTTGTACATGCGAAAGGGCCAGACAAATAAACCCAGAATCTGTTGCAACTCCTCTAGCATCACTAATTGGAATGTCGTGATATTTGTCTTAAATACCTCAACTGGTGCGATTTTGTGCATTAAAATGGGAAATTGAAATGGGAATGTTTTATTAAGATAAATTTAATTTAAAAGTCACATGAAATGACAAAAGGTATCAATATCCAATTTCAGTAATGAAACCTAGAAGTTTTTATGTGATTCTTTTTATGATAATATTTAGTCTGTATTTTTAAAATGTATATACATGTAGTTCAAATGTACAATTTGCCTGTAAATATGCCCACTTTGTACAACAATGTACAATTTGCCTGTAAATATGCCCACTTTGTACAACAATGTACAGTTGTGCCTGTAAATATGCCCACTTTGTACAACAATGTGCAATTGTGCCTGTAAATATGCCCACTTTGTACAACAATGTACAATTGTGCCTGTAAATATGCCCACTTTGTACAATGATGTACAAATGTGCCTGTGAATATGCCCACTTTGTACAACAATGTACAGTTGTGCCTGTACTTTTGCCTACTTTATAGAACAATGTACACTTGTGCCTGTAAATATGCCCACTTTGTACAACAATGTACAGTTGTGGCTGTACTTTTGCCTACTTTATAGAACAATGTACAATTGTGCCTGTAAATATGCCCACTTTGTACAACAATGCACAATTGTGCCTGTAAGTATCCTCGCTTTGTACAATGATGTACAATTTTGTCTGTGAATATGCCCACTTTGTACAACAATGTACAGTTGTGGCTGTACATATGCCAACTTTATAGAGCAATGCACAATTGTGCCTGTACATAGGCCCTCTTTGTACATTGATGTACAATTGTGTCTGTAAGAATGCCCACTTTGTACAATGATGTACAATTGTGCCTGTGAATATGCCCACTTTGTACAATGATGTACAATTGTGTCTGTAAATATGCCCACTTTGTACAATGATGTACAATTGTGTCTGTAAATGTGCCCACTTTGTACAGTGATGTACAATTGTGCCTGTGAATCCTCGATATAAATTGATTAAGATTACTCTGTTTTTTATTTTAGACTTATTTTTGCAAAAAACCATGGTTATTTTTCCACTCAATCTGAATAGAAGTACTTACATGTAATATATTCTCTGTTCACTTCTTTGTATTCGGCGCCGTATGACCTGTTAAGTGTCGGTGTGCCGTAAAACCCAAATAAATAAAGTAATATATTCTAGATTCAGTCGGAAACATCAAACTCATTTTCAGTTCAACTCATGCATACATGTGAACTTCTTCTGAGGCCAAAGTGAGAGATTTTCACTTGCAAAATGGGAATTATTCAGATAAGAAAAGAAGAAAATAATCGTTCCAAGTAGGGACATTGTCGAAAATGGGTAAAACAGCCGTCATTTTCAAATAATGGTGAATTTTTAAAGTGGGAGTCTCCCTCCTAAAATGTATGCTCATGCAAACTTCAAGATGGTAACTGTTGCATGTTGTGCTGTTTTATATTATGACTCATCATTATGTTTCTCTACCGGACCTGATAGCACAATCGGTAGAGCATCGGCTCCAGGTACGGGAGGCCCTGGGTTCGATCCCAGGCCGCGACATACCAAAGTCATTAAAAATGGTAGTGGTATAGCTCCCTTGCTAACGCTCAAGCAAATATAAGGGTAGTTCCACGACTGGTTGGCCCGGTGTCAGGATAATGTGACTGAGTGTGGTATCATGCCAGGTGTTTACGGCATGCTATACACAGTGAAGGTAGCACTATATCTGCTTCAAGTGGACACCATCTCCAGATAACTGAAAAACTGTTGGTGGGATGATAAACCCAATAAACAATAAACAATCATCAAGATTTGCTGTAACTATTTACATTGGACTGGCATGTAAATACCTTTGTCCCTTTCTTTTTCAATGTTCAATATATGTTGCAATACTGGTAGGCCCTGTCATATTTTCATAGCACTCTAGTTCCTTCTATGTTTTGTAATCTTTTGGCTTTCTTCCCTTTGACATATATGATAAATTTAATTTATTAACTATTCTAACCCAATAATGACCCTTATATAAACTAAACCATCCTCGTCTCTAAATTTAAACAATAACTCTTATATAAAATCGAACAATCTTCATCTTCACTAACTTGTTACTCTTGATTAGATTTTCTATTTTTACCTTTAAATGTAGTATCTGACAGTTTGGACCAAAAATAACATCTGAATAACCTATTGTTACCTGAACAGATCTCACAAAATGAGGTTTATTGATGTCCTACACCTGTCTGAAAAGTGAACCATAACAGATCTCACAAAATGATGTTTATTGATGTCCTACACCTGTTTGAAAAGTGAACCATAACATCACAATTGTCATTACAACCATGTATTTCCTATCTGAGCCACACTCCACAGTTAGCTATTGTTAAATAAGAAATCCCCTTGACTACTCAAGTTTTAGCTTACCTATGTCATCAGCTGTGTCATCGATGTCTATTTTTTGCAGAAATCACAATCGTTCTTATTTAGAGATTTGAAAATAATGAACCTTTTAAGTGTTGTTTAACGAGTTTTACTTTCCTTAAATTGAGATACTGTTGAAAATCCCCAAAGCTTAGATTGTTTCCTACAGAAATTATGCACCAATACCCCAATCAGAGGTCAGATATTGTTACATGTTTTAGATATCGGCAAACTGTCGGATACCACCATTAACATAGATACCTACATACCGGTATATTTATTTTTTTAAACAACAGTTAAATAAATTGTAGACAATACATCTCTTACATCTCTCTTTCATTCTGTTCCATTTATGTTTAAAAATTGTTTTGTTTTTTAACATCTTTAGTTTTATACTCAGAGATTGTCAACTAGCTTTTATAAAGTTTAATATCCAGCATCAACTTTATATACCCTATTCTCTTATCCATGTTTTTACTAACCAATACTGCCATGTTTCAGGCTAACCTGAGGGCATGTAATGAAGAGTTGCGTTCCCATGTAGCGGAACTACAGGCTGAACTGGAGTCACAGAGTAAATCTCAGAGCCAAGCTTCTCGGGACAAGGTAACTTACTTTACTGCAACTGAAAACTTAAATACTCAAAGGCTTATTACTACAGTCAAACCTGTCATAATACATTTAACAGTCTGTGCAGAAATTGATTTTAAATGCATTGAAATCTTTGTTAACTGTTTTAAAAGAAGATGTTGTTGACTTGCAATAGTCATACCATCGCCTACGGCATTGTCGTTTTAAATCCAAGTTGAGGATAAAATCATCAAGTTGTGTCAAAGTCGACTTATTAAGCTTCTTTTATTGGACAGTTAAGAACTGTTATTGACAGGTTTGATGGAAGTGTCCAATATTTGGTGTCTTGTAGTTGGTGATATATTAGGGTGGTGGGATTGTATAAGCCTTTATTGTCCACTTATTAAAAATAGACTGTTTCTGTCTTATAATATCTGATAATACTTTTGAAGTAGAAAAAATACCATTAAATTAGAACAAGCATGTTTTTCTTTTGAAGTAGATTTACGTTAACAATGCCTACATTTTACTACAAATATGTTTCTTATACTGTTAGGAAAGTACTAGCTATAGTGTTTTCTGTGGTAGTTTAGAGATAGGCTTTCAGTCATAGATATTAACACATTCCGGTAGCATGATTAGTGATGTATTATATTGTTATGACCGGTGTCGCTATTTAAGATTTATTTATAAAATGGCACATTTACTAAACGATGTAATGGTGTAACAGAAAGAACAAGCCAGCAACAAACTAGTACAATAATGTTAAATTTTAATAAACAATTAAATCTAGGGCATATCAAAATAATAACAAATATATCTAAATTTGAGAATGCAATATAAATGTGAGCTTACATTTTGTCCCTTTTGGAGGTGTACCTTTAATAGTCCAATTAATACTCAAACGGTGAATAATCCTGAAGAGTTTTCAGTAGAATGTCCTTGAAGATACGCACAGTTGAAATAATCCAAAGGTAGAACGATACACGAATGTAATTAATATAATTCCAAATCCAACACTTTAATATTTATATCACTGTAGAATATAGTAAGTACACGTAAGTTCAAACACAGAAAGATTTAATATAGAAGCTGCAAGTATTTCCAAACTATATGTCCAAACTATATGTCCAAACTATATGTCCAAACTATATGTCCAAACACTATGTCCAAACTTAAACTTATATTGGCTAACAAGCCCTTATATAGACCCAAAGAATTTTTTAGAATGCAGAAGTCTACAGGACATTCAAGAAATATTAAGGTCCAATACATGGTACATAAATCAAGCAATAACTTGTTACTTAATGATACAAAATCTTTTTCATCTATGAACTCATCTGTAATAAGTTTTTATTTTTTTTATTTTGTTCAATTTTTATGATGTGCAATATGAAATGGATTGGGAATTGAGTTGTGTGCAATTCCTTTATCATATTCTGTAATGTTAGGACACCAATTGAAATACATTACATGTAAAATTAAGGAAATACACAGAAACACATTCTCTCTCGCATTGGATTTCTAGTTGTAGATCCTAGAAACAGGCATTGTAGATGACTCATGTAAAATAAATTATAAAATAATAATAATAATATCTCGGCATAAGCCCTGATGATCCTAATATTTTGTTTCACAAATTGACACTATCATGTACTGTTCAACAAAGTAAAGTGTGGCCTGTAAAGATTGTGCTTATTATCTGGAATTTTCCTATTTTTGTTCTTTTTAAGGCTGCAGAACCCAGATACAATTACTTTGATGCGGTAGACCTTTACCCAGTAAATCACATGTTCCGTTTTTACCACTTTCTTTTGATGTAGTTGAAGATTTTATCCATCACCCTCACAAAGCCCTGTTTTTGCCTTCCTTTGTCCTTCTGTTACAATAAAAGTAAACTGAAAACCAGCTGTAGAGTGGTTTATATTGTTAAACACCCTGGCCCCATAACCTAAGGTGAAACAAGGAGGTCTTCCAGCTGACTTGTTATAGTGAAGGGTCTTTCATCTGACCTGTGGTAGTGGAAGGTCTTCTTTCTGACCTGTGGTGGTGGAAGGTCTTCCATCTGACCTGTGGTGGTGGAAGGTCTTTCATCTGACCTGTGGTGGTGGAAGGTCTTTCATCTGACCTGTGGTGGAAGGTCTTTCATCTGACCTGTGGTAATGGAAGGTCTTTCATCTGACCTGTGGTGGTGGAAGGTCTTTCATCTGACCTGTGGTGGTGGAAGGTCTTTCATCTGACTTGTGGTGGTGGAAGGACTTCCATCTGACCTGTGATGGTGGAAGGTCTTCCATCTGACCTGTGGTGGTAGAAGGTCTTCCATCTGACCTGTGGTGGTGGAAGGTCTTCCATCTGACCTGTGGTGGTGGAAGGTCTTCCATCTGACCTGTGGTGGTGGAAGGTCTTCTAGCTAACTTGTAATAGTGGATGGTTTTCTATCTGACATGAGGTGGTGGAAGGTCTTCCATCTGAACTATGGTGGTGGAAGGTCTTCCATCTGAACTATGGTGGTGGAAGGTCTTCTATCTGAACTATGGTGGTGGAATGTATCCCATCTGAACTATGGTGGTGGAAGGTCTTCTATCTGACCTGTGGTGGTGGAAGGTCTTCTATCTGAACCATGGTGGTGGAAGGTCTTCTATCTGAACCATGGTGGTGGAAGGTCTTCCATCTGAACTATGGTGGTGGAAGGTCTTCTATCTGAACTATGGTGGTGGAAGGTCTTCTATCTGAACCATGGTGGTGGAAGGTCTTCCATCTGAACTATGGTGGTGGAAGGTCTTCCATCTGAACCATGGTGGTGGAAGGTCTTCTATCTGAACCATGGTGGTGGAAGGTCTTCTATCTGAACCATGGTGGTGGAAGGTCTTCTATCTGAACCATGGTGGTGGAAGGTCTTCTATCTGAACCATGGTGGTGGAAGGTCTTCCATCTGAACTATGGTGGTGGAAGGTCTTCTATCTGAACTATGGTGGTGGAAGGTCTTCTATCTGAACCATGGTGGTGGAAGGTCTTCCATCTGAATTATGGTGGTGGAAGGTCTTCTATCTGAACCATGGTGGTGGAAGGTCTTCCATCTGAACTATGGTGGTGGAAGGTCTTCTATCTGAACCATGGTGGTGGAAGGTCTTCTATCTGAACCATGGTGGTGGAAGGTCTTCCATCTGAACTATGGTGGTGGAAGGTCTTCCATCTGAACCATGGTGGTGGAAGGTCTTCTATCTGACCGATGGTGGTGGAAGGTCTTCTATCTGAACCATGGTGGTGGAATGTATCCCATCTGAACTATGGTGGTGGAAGGTCTTCTATCTGAACCATGGTGGTGGAAGGTCTTCTATCTGACCGATGGTGGTGGAAGGTCTTCTATCTGAACTATGGTGGTAGAAGGTCTTCCATCTGAACTATGGTGGTGGAAGGTCTTCTATCTGAACTATGGTGGTGGAAGGTCTTCTATCTGAACCATGGTGGTGGAATGTATCCCATCTGAACTATGGTGGTGGAAGGTCTTCTATCTGACCGATGGTGGTAGAAGGTCTTCCGTCTGAACTATGGTGGTGGAAGGTCTTCCATCTGAACTATGGTGGTGGAAGGTCTTCTATCTGAACCATGGTGGTGGAAGGTCTTCTATCTGACCGATGGTGGTGGAAGGTCTTCTATCTGAACTATGGTAGTGGAAGGTCTTCTATCTGACCGATGGTGGTGGAAGGTCTTCTATCTGAACTATGGTGGTGGAAGGTCTTCCATCTGAACCATGGTGGTGGAAGGTCTTCTATCTGAACCATGGTGGTGGAAGGTCTTCCATCTGAACCATGGTGGTGGAAGGTCTTCCATCTGAACCATGGTGGTGGAAGGTCTTCCATCTGAACTATGGTGGTGGAAGGTCTTCCATCTGAACCATGGTGGTGGAAGGTCTTCCATCTGAACCATGGTGGTGGAAGGTCTTCTATCTGAACCATGGTGGTGGAAGGTCTTCTATCTGAACTATGGTGGTGGAAGGTCTTCTATCTGAACCATGGTGGTGGAAGGTCTTCCATCTGAACCATGGTGGTGGAAGGTCTTCTATCTGAACTATGGTGGTGGAAGGTCTTCTATCTGAACCATGGTGGTGGAATGTATCCCATCTGAACTATGGTGGTGGAAGGTCTTCTATCTGAACCATGGTGGTGGAAGGTCTTCCATCTGAACCATGGTGGTGGAAGGTCTTCCATCTGAACCATGGTGGTGGAAGGTCTTCTATCTGAACCATGGTGGTGGAAGGTCTTCTATCTGACCGATGGTGGTGGAAGGTCTTCTATCTGAACTATGGTGGTGGAAGGTCTTCCATCTGAACCATGGTGGTGGAAGGTCTTCTATCTGAACCATGGTGGTGGAAGGTCTTCTATCTGAACTATGGTGGTGGAAGGTCTTCTATCTGAACCATGGTGGTGGAATGTATCCCATCTGAACTATGGTGGTGGAAGGTCTTCTATCTGAACCATGGTGGTGGAAGGTCTTCCGTCTGAACTATGGTGGTGGAAGGTCTTCTATCTGAACTATGGTGGTGGAAGGTCTTCTATCTGAACTATGGTGGTGGAATGTATCCCATCTGAACTATGGTGGTGGAAGGTCTTCTATCTGACCGATGGTGGTAGAAGGTCTTCCGTCTGAACTATGGTGGTGGAAGGTCTTCTATCTGAACTATGGTGGTGGAAGGTCTTCTATCTGAACCATGGTGGTGGAAGGTCTTCCATCTGAACTATGGTGGTGGAAGGTCTTCTATCTGACCTATGGTGGTGGAAGGTCTTCTATCTGACCTATGGTGGTGGAAGGTCTTCTATCAGAACTATGGTGATGGAAGGTCTTCTATCTGACCTGTGGTGGGAGGTCTCCTAGTTAACCTGTGGTAGTTAGAGGTCTCCTAGCTTAATCTATGTAGTGGTTATACCCAGTGCATATTATTAACATTTAACAGCAACAACAAAAAAGCAATGTTACCCAAGAAAAGGTAAATAAATGGCAAACATCAACAGAATGATGACAGTTATTTGTTAGTTGTGGAGAAATCCTAACTGTCAGTAATGAGGCTCTACAACATTAAGGATTATTGTTCTTGGTTTAGATCTAAGTCAGTAGTAATTGACACCCAATGCATGACTGTAGGACAAATATTTTGCCCAAAAATTCATTCTACATAAATGTGCAAAAATAAATACAATGTAAGTTAAAATACGTTTTTTTTCCTATTTTATTGCAGAAAAAAATTAACTACAATTTCAGAAAGATTTGGAATAAAGTCTGGGATGCAAATGTATAGTCTGTGTCTCTGTGGTTTGCTCCTGCCTCTAACATTCTTTAACATTACTTTGTTCACTTGCTATAATTTTTAGGAAAAAGCTATAAGGGCATTTTGAAAATAAGAATAAGTTAATATAATAAATTTACAATAATTGTATAAAAGAGGATATGTTTTTTTTATATACCATAAGAGAAGAAAACAAGATTTGTAATATTTTCTTATAGTAATAATTCTTAAAAAATTTAATAGCAAAAAGTTCTAACAAAAGAACAGAATTTTAAGTTCAATTTTTTTAAAAGTTGACATACATACCTATATATAGAAAATTGACGTACTTTTCTGTTGAAGCTTAGAAAACTATAACAATTATGAATAATCTAAGAATCAGATCAATTGGTTGAATACATATTTACTTGAGCTTTGCTTTTGTTTGAGTCTTACTTTTGTTGGTTTTGTTTTCTAATTGGTCATTCACACAATTTAAGCACAAATTTGTATTTACCTAAATAACTTATGATAAGATAACATTTATAGGGTGGTCTGAACTTAACTCATATGAACTATAATAAAAACTTTTTTTTTAACTATTTATTGACATTTTTTAAAGAGACTGTTTAACTGAGAAAATTCCCTTTCAGAATAATATTTACTAAATATAATGACAACATGGTATATTAACATGCATTTAGTGGAAGTTTTTTCAACTTTAGTTTTGAAAAATCAGTGAAGCATGTCCCCAGTAGAAATGACCTACAACAATCCAGTATGTTAGTGAGTGACTGTAAATTTTCTGCTGTCCATGCTGGTCTTAAACTCTTAGAGTAATTTCTGTTTGCACATAGCACAATACAAATGAACGGCAAACAAGCAAGATTTAAAAGTAGTCATCTCCTTTTTTTTAATATGTTTTAAGTGTTGATATTATTATACATATGTTCATTATAGCTATAAAGTTAGAGCATCAGTACATTAGTACCAAGTACCATAACCATTGTGAGACATGTGTAAAATCAGTACATTAGTACCAAGTACCATAACCATTGTGAGACATGTATAAAGTCAGTACATTAGTACCGTGTACCATAATCATTGTGAGACATGTGTAAAGTCAGTACATTAGTACCGTGTACCATAACCATTGTGAGACATGTGTAAAGTCAGTACATTAGTACCGTGTACCATAATCATTGTGAGACATGTGTAAAGTCAGTACATTAGTACCGTGTACCATAACCATTGTGAGACATGTGTAAAGTCAGTACATTAGTATCGTGTACCATAACCTTTGTGAGACATGTGTAAAGTCAGTACATTAGTACCGTGTACCATAACCGTTGTGAGACATGTGTAAAGTCAGTACATTAGTACCGTGTACCATAATCATTGTGAGACATGTGTAAAGTCAGTACATTAGTACTGTGTAACATAATCATTGTGAGACATGTGTAAAGTCAGTACATTAGTACCGTGTAACATAATCATTGTGAGACATGTGTAAAGTCAGTACATTAGTACCGTGTAACATAATCATTGTGAGACATGTGTAAAGTCAATACATTAGTACCGTGTAACATAATCATTGTGAGACATGTGTAAAGTCAGTACATTTGTACCGTGTAACATAATCATTGTGAGACATGTGTAAAGTCAGTACATTAGTACCGTGTAACATAATCATTGTGAGACATGTGTAAAGTCAGTACATTAGTACCGTGTAACATAATCATTGTGAGACATGTGTAAAGTCAGTACATTAGTACCGTGTAACATAATCATTGTGAGACATGTGTAAAGTCAGTACATTAGTACCGTGTAACATAATCATTGTGAGACATGTGTAAAGTCAGTACATTAGTACCGTGTAACATAATCATTGTGAGACATGTGTAAAGTCAGTACATTAGTACCGTGTAACATAATCATTGTGAGACATGTGTAAAGTCAGTACATTAGTACCGTGTACCATAACCATTGTGAGACATGTGTAAAGTCAGTACATTAGTACCGTGTAACATAATCATTGTGAGACATGTGTAAAGTCAGTACATTTGTACCGTGTACCATAACCGTTGTAAGACATGTGTAAAGTCAGTACATTAGTACCGTGTAACATAATCATTGTGAGACATGTATAAATGTCTTACTTATGTACATTTAAAATCTCATTTAGCTGTTCTCATTTTCAAATATAAATATTTTAACAAAGAATAATGAGAATTCCCAGGTTTAATTAAATCTCAGAGAAATTCCAAATAATGAAGAAGGGTGGGGGGAGGGGGGTGGTATCTACATGTATATCTGTTGGTATCTTAGTAATGACATAACATCTACACCTCAAACTGTTTAGAACAGCAGACAAAATGTCGGTTGTCCTAAACTGTTTACATAATTGTTTGGAAAAAAACACAAAAAAATGAAGATTTTTTTTTGTGTGAGTGCCCATATTATTGTTTATTTCAGTCTGTTTCTTAAAGCATGATACATTTTTTGCATGATGATTTTAATGTTCAATTTATAACAATGCATGCCTTTCTTTACGCATTTTGCTAAGTTAATGTCTGTGTATAAAATTGTACAAAAAATGGAGTTTAATCATTTGTTTTGAACTTTCATCAATATTGTTGTTGTTTTTGAGGTTGTTGTTCATACCAAGGTTGCAATCTGTTTTTCGCAATAAAAATTTCTAAGTCTAATACCTATTATGGAATCAAATTGTATCAAACATGCACCAGTTCCTATGTACCTGTTACAGAAAGCCTAAAGCCACTTTATGTATTTCTGTTTTTGTATGATATAAAGTCTGATTTAGGAATTAAATACATGTGCATATATGTAATTATATAAAACACACAACTCTTACATACATACATGTAATAAATTATATGTAGTCTATTGAATTAAATATATATATTTAAAACTCAGATTTAAGGATAAGTAAGCACATACATGTATTTTGTTCACAGAACATATTTAAATAACAGAAGTTTCTAGCATTATTTTTATGCCAATTTTTTGTGTTTTTGTGTACAGTTTCTATATATTTGTATACATATTTGTGTTCAATGTGAATGTTAAACACACATCATTTGGTTTTCCTTGGAGGGGAGATAAATCTGGATATTGGCAGGAGTATTCACAAAATATCTTTTTATTGTTAAAAAAGTTGAGTGCATACATGTTTAGTAAATCATTTAAGGGTAAAATTTCTTTTTCATACCAAACAAGTTAGAACATGAGATCAATGTAAAATATTGTATTATTAGTTGTTCTTTCATAGTTTTATTCTATTCTAGAACATATATATTGTTTAATATCAACACTTTAAACATTGTGTTTTTTTCAAAACAACATGTATTTTCCTCATCTGACTCTAACACCTGTTTTGTCCCTCTTTTGAGGTCAATTTTTGTAAAAAGGTTGGCTAGAACTTCTAGAATGTATTGGCACAAAATAAAAGTAAGGTAAATGTTTACATGTTGTTGTCATATCAGGAGGAAGCGCTGTCTAGGCTGAGGCGGGAGATGGAGGCAGAGAAGGAGGAGGAGATGTCACGACTCAAGGAGAAACTTGTACGGGTATGTCTTGCTTGTTAATTACATTGGCCTCTGATTTCAGCCATGTTGTTACCATAATTTAACATGTTAGGACCCAGTCTGCATTGTCTCTCAGCAGGACTGAGTAAGGGTGGAGGGCTTGTGTGGAATTCCACTTTACTCTGATGCATACATGTGAACTGTCTCTCTTTTGGAGGGAGACTCCCTCTTTTAAGATTACAAATTATTTGAAAATATGGAGTGTTTTACCGATTTTCAGAAAGCTCTCTACTTGGAAACAGATATCTTACTTCTTTATTTATATGAAAATAACAAATCTCCCACTTTGCAAGTGAAAGTCTCCCACTTTGGCCTCAGAAAAGGTTTACATGTATGCTGATGTATCTTGCTATTTAATTAAAGAAAAGGAAATGTTTAAAAAAAAAATTTACTAGTTACAAAACAGGTTGTTACAGATTTTTAGACATATTTTTTTTTTTTTAACATACTCAATTTTAGTCATTCTTGTGACATTCAGCTTTTATTGGTGAAGAAGAACCGGAGACCAAAGTCTGGATAGAACCACTGGCACTTCGTATATAATCTGCATTACAACATTCCTTATCTATTGATTTCTGTCCCCCAGGGCCTGTCAACCAACGAGTATCGTAGCATGATGTATTCTCCTGACAACGACATGGAGGCAAGGTATGTGTTGTTGAAATAATATAACATGTAGAATGTTGTTTTTTATGTTTGTATACCAGTATTTTAATATTTGTAAACACTGTTAACTCTATTTATTACCAGGTAAAGGTACTGTTTATACCTGTAGCTGCACAGAAAAGTTTTGTTGGCTGACCAAATTTAAATCTCTAATTATTTTATAATACCTTTATAATAAATTTACAATATTTATTTTTAAAAATTAAGAACATAAAAGTAACCATTGTTTTGTTTTGCATACATTGTATCTTATTAAGAAAGAAAGGCAACATCATTTACTATTTCTAATGAAAATATATTGGCCCATACATAAAATGAGTGATCATTGAGATCATTTGTACATTGAAGCTCAAATCATAACCATTCCTCTAAGATAGGATACAAGACCAACAATTTGTGTTGGTATGATCTTAGAAAGAGTGTTTCCACACCTATGGACACAGTTGGTCTAGTTTTCATTTTTAACTTATTTATTTATGGAAATAATTTGATCATTGTAAAAATGTCAGTGAATTTTTTGGTAGAAAAAACAAAATCACTACACTTAAAAATTAAGTTATTTCAGCAAATTTAATATCAATGAACCTAGTACTTCATCCAACTACATATGCAGCTTAATGCATCCTGTGTATATGTAAGTCATAAACAGTACACATACCTATTCCCCTGTGTGACATAATACATAAAATGGTAACATGACTCAGCATATGATATGCAGCACTTAACTCTTTCTATGTTGCATATAATACTATTTTTTTCTCATACTGGAATATTTGTTTATTTCCGCCACCCAGACGTTCACCATACCAGTCACGATCTCCAGTGTCTGGCGGGTCACCAGGACTAGTGGAGCGTCACCAGGCAACAGAACGCCACATGAGAGCCATGTCTGAACAACAACAACATGAGCTGGAGAGACTGGAGAGGGAGATCAACAAACTTGCTATGGTGAGTTAAGTTGTTCATTGTCCAGTTGGTGGACGTGGACTTTCTTAGATAAATGTTTCAAATTTATATTTCTATGTGTACCATTGCTGAACAATTCTATCATTCTGATAGCTGCAGGTAATTGATACGGCACTGTTGATGTGGAATAACACACAGAAAGCAAGGAGTTTTTGACCTTCAGATATTTTTATAATGGTCTTGTAAGTCAACAGGTTAGAGCTCTGTAAAACTGGTTTAAGCACCCCAGTCGGTCCATATTGCCGACTGACCGTTCCAAGGCGGTAACTGTCGGGTTTGCTCTTTTCCTTAAATGACTCATCACAGATTTGTTATTACTTTTTGTTTGGCTTGCATGTGAAATACCTTTGTTCTGCACCTTTTCGGAGTTTGGTATATGTTGCAGTACTCATAGGACTTTGTCATATACTCTTAATCAAGATAAAAAGACACTTTCAACTAAGAGTACAATACATTTTTAAGCCTTTCCTTGTAGTGGTACTAATTAACACTTATTTTATTACCATGCATCAAGCTAAATTAATGAAAAAACAATGGTTGTCAATCTTATTTAAAGATAACATTAATTTATTCATTTTAAATTTTGCTTAAATTAGGAATCTCTTCCCTTTTTTGATAATGTTTAAATGGAAAAAACATAAATTAAACAACAAGAGCCATCCATGGCTAAGAAATTAGTCACCAACATGTAGCTAACATGAAGCTGGCCATGCCCATAGATAAGCAACTGGCCAATTAGCGAGGAAATAAGTTGATGCTTATTGGCTGCCAGCTGCTGTCCGCCATAACTCCAACCTCTTGACCTGTTCAGGTCTAATAACAATGCATGTAAAGCTTATGATCTTAGCAAAAATCTGTAGGTTAGAATGACAAAAACATGGTTAATCAAGCAATATCAGTGGGGTCTGAGAGACTTCAGCAATCAGTATCTAGAAAGTCTTATTGGCCATGTATTATTTATTACTTTTCTAATGCTGAAAACAATCTTGAAAAGGTGTCTTAAATAAATTGCAGCATGCAAGCATCTGAAAATTACTGAAATAGATGGGAATTACTACATGTTTGTTTCGATGCTTAGACAGGTATTATTTAATTGTTTACCTAATCATTTTATTTGGGATTTCCCATTTGTTGGATCAGCAGATGTGACAACACTCTAGCACTTTCTACTTCCCTTGAATTCTGTGTCCTGTAGGTAGGTCTTCCAATTGACTTCCTGTGGTCCTGTGGTTCTACCCTGACATATTTTTAGGGTGTTCTTCCACCAATAATTAGCCAGACATTGCCAGTATGACCATATGTTGTTGCAATGTAACAAAAAAACACAACAATATTAAAGTGCAATTTATGTTTCCATGACAACCAGAACTCTGACCAGGGAGTGGCGCCTCAGTCTGCTGATGATGTCAATTATGCAAAGCACCTTGCCCAGTTACAGACCAAGGTGAAACAGCTCCAGACCGAGAACAATAGTCTGCGACGTCTCAAACTAGGAGTGGCCTCTTCCACCCCAGACCTGTCCTCCACAAACCTATATAATGGAGTAAACCACCGAAAGGTAGCGGTAAATACACCATATATTTGGGTGCCTTTAGAATGTACAAAAACAATGGCTATATTTTCTATTTTTGTGTATCAGTAATTACATGTCTGATTATAGTAGTTTGATACTTTAAAGAAAGAAAAAGAAACAAGTTGTGTAGATCTACATTTGTTTTAATGATTTTACAAGAAGGCAAATGCCAGCAATGCTTAACTGCACCAACTTTTATTCTATGTCTTGTTATATCCCAGGTATATTATATTATATATTGAAGTTATGTCTTTTGGTCGTTGAACTGTCTGTAGACAAGATTTATCCAAGCTATTTCTCACTTACCATTGGTCAGATTTTAAATTTGTTCATGCTATTTCTCATTTGCCATTGGTTAGAATTTTAATTTGTCCACACTATTTATCAGCTACCAGTAGTCAAATGTTTAACTTGTTCATGCTACAATGTATTTCTTAGTTACCATTGGTCAAATCTTTAATTTGTCCACACAATCAGAGCTACCATTGGTCAGATCTTTAACTTGTCCACACTACTTCAGAGCTACCATTGGTCAGATCTTTAATTTGTCCACACTACTTCAGAGTTACCATTGGTCAGATTTTTATAAAACCTTACAGAACTATTAAGTGCCTTGTGCTCTTGTGCATATTTTTAGCACATCAGACTGGCTTGATTTAAACATTTAAAGCTATAAAATGAGTGACTATAGTATATCAACACTTATATTTTTGCCTTTTATTCTATATGTATCTCTGTTAAAATAACCTATTCTGTGTTGTAGCAGTATGGGGGAAGTTAAGTATTTTTATTTAGAAAATCAAAATAAATATTGCATTTTTTTAATACAGTTATTTTGTTAAATACCTGTTAAATAGCGCCTAATGAAGACTCAATTTTAGAATCAATACAATGTTTTTTCTCATTGCAGTTCCATTTTCGCACCCCATCCCCCACTAGAGAGCAGCAGCGACTGGCCAGTAATCTGGAGTTACGTCTTCGTGAACACGACTATGAGACAGAGGCCTTGACAGAACACCAGCGACACAACCGGGATGTCATGTCCAAGAAAATGGCTGAAATGACCAAGTTACAGAACACCCTTACTAACCAGGCAAAGGTATGATACATGTACTGTACCCTTTGTACTTTTTTATTTTACTCAAAAGGCAACCTTTAATTTTTGTTCAAAGTTTACATCTACATCTATAAGATGGTTATTTTGTCCAAGTTCATTTAATTTCTCATATATAGATTGCATATACAACTGTTTTCCATTTAAAAGGGGCATTGCTCCTTCATTTCAAAAATAAGGTAATACTTTGCTATACTTTGTCTTGTTGAAGAAATAATGGCTAATTATTCTGCTCAGGAAAATGATATTGACAAATTTGTTTAGAGATTATCAAACTAAAAATGCTTTTCCAAGCTCCAAAGGGTTGTGTATATATAAATAATGTTTGTCATTTTGTCTCAATTAACATTTTTTTTTTATAAATTTGCTTCTTAGATTGAAAGGCTTTATGAATGAAACATAAAATCTTTCTTGTAATAAAATGTATTTCAAATTTTAAGGAAATTTATTACAGTTTATTACAGTTTATTGTAACTTAATACGAACAGGAACACCACTAAGGTTAGTTCTGGACTTCTCTCAAATTTACAAGTTTTGTGTCAGAGAATTCTCCTAACCTTCAGTTAAAAGTGGAAAAAACATGCTTGTTTAAAGGCTTCATTATCTGATTTAAGTTCACCTGAGCACAACGTGCTGAAGGTGAGCTTTTCTGATACGCCTTCATCCAAGGTTTGTCATGCAGCGTCTGTCGCACCTTGTGGGTCATCAATAATTTGCTTGTGAACATTGACTGACTGATTGACTGACTGATAACTCGTTTATTTAAGGGTCTGCACATACATCCATATTTTATCATGACCCCATTAATTTGCCCAGGCTTGACTTAAAGATTTTTAATCAAAGTGCTGAAAGTGGGCTCCTGTCAGGTAACCACTTTCAAATACCTACTTAAACATGGGGTCAAAGAGTAGGCCACACTTATGGCCCAATCTTTACCAAAGATTTCTAAAGTAAATAACTTTTAATCGCTTGACGGCTTATATGAGCATTTGTCTTCAGGTGAATAATTAGGAGCCATCATGGCCCTCTTGTTTGTATTTTTTTGTTGCATTCTTTAACAGTGTATAATTTTTATTCTAGGAGCTCATTCAACTGGAGAAGTCTTACACACAGTTAAACCAGTACGCCAAGTCAGCAAGGCCAATGTCCTCCCTACGATAGACAATCAGCTTCTGAGGTTCATTTTCTGAAAGTCCCTAAGTGGCTTGTGAAGGTCACTGTATGACCTCTAAAGGTCATAATATAATTTGTATGATCTGTAAGTCACAGTATGACCTCTCAATTTTGCTAAATTATCTCTTAAGATCACTTAATTACATTTACTACCTTAAGGTCACTGAATGAATTCTGAAAGATTACGGAGTGACCCCTGACTATCACTAAATGACATTTAACATCTCAAGGTCACTGTTTGACCTCTGAAGGTCGCTGGATAACTTTAATCTACAGGATGACCTTCATAATGTCCATTGAACCTTAGCTAGGGTAACATGATGCTGATGTTGCACCAATTTTGTAAATTGAAATGAACCAACATTTAATATGAACTTTTTGAAATTTGTTTTGTTAAGTACATTATATTTTAATGAACTCCCTTATGCATGAATGTAAAGCAAATAATAGTTAAAAGATAATTATATATTATTATCTTGATATAAAAGTTCCATATTGATTATGGTTAATTTTAGCATGTTATGAATGTATTTTTAGTGATACAGTGACTTTTTCTTTTACCAGTGTATGTGTTATTATCTTTCCTGACTTCTTGCTTGCGATTTATCACATTCATATTCTTTGATTTCATCAATGAGTATCAAGTTTGATTGTTAATCTACCAAAGACAAATGAAATAAGCAATACAATTTTCATGCAACAAGTTTGGATTGACTTGTATAGTGTGTGCATTTTACATCTTGTTTTGTGCATGTTCTAATACAAATACTCAAAGTGGTTTGGCATTTATTGTGTGTTGTAAGAATGCCCTTCACATCGCTGAGTCAAAATAAAGTTTAGGTTTTGAAGCCTTAGATTGTACACTTTTTCCTTAGAAAGCTTTTCTTGTAATTGATTGGTCAAGATTGATACTAAAATCTGACCAATCAAATGATCTGAGGCTTAATGGTGGTATCAGTCAGTTTTGACCAGGTATTGTTTTCTCATACAATCCTATACACTAGAGTTACCTGACAAAATCTTGCAAAATGTTGTTTATTGATGCCCTACATCTATCGTGGTGCATAACACTCCACACATCATTACAAACATGTATTTCCTATCTGAGCCACTCTGCACAATTGGATATTTATAAGCTAAGAAAACCATGTCAGCTCTCACTTTTTAAAATCACATTATACCACTATCCAGGTAATCACGGATGTTGGTATCTGCTTTTAGCAGATAATCCCTATCATGCTTATTTTTAGATTTGGACAAAATGAACATCTCAAGTGAATTGTTGACAATTTTTTACTGACAATTGAAGTACTGTTCAAAACTGTCTTCATTTAGACTTAAGCGTATTCCCAAAGATAGGGAGACTGTTTTGATCATTGTATTTGATATAGGCAAACCTTTAAACTAATAGAGTCACTGTATGATACAGCAATACCATGTATACAAATACAAATATTTTGCAGAAAACCAGACAATGATTTTATCAAATTAAAAATGGACTGGTTTTATTTAACTTCCATATACCGGAATGCAAGTGACGCTTGTTTGACCTGAGGATATTGCTTCCTTACACTTAAGTTTTGGCAAATATGTTGTGGGGTATAAACTGCAATTGTTTTAAAATTTTAAAAATCTTTTAAAATTCTTAAATACCTACTTTAAAAACGGCTTTGGAAAGAATACTCCAAGATAGGTTATAATATGCAAAACATGGTATTATGTTTTTTTATAAAAATGTTAATTTTTACGTTGTGTAAACTACAAGTGCTAATTGAGCCAATAATGAACAAATATATTTATGATAACTTGTTGATCCTTTTTTGTTTGCATTAAGATATTTTATCCAATCCGTCCTGTATAGCTAGTGATACAATTTGCATATCTGTGATGAATTACTTGAATTTGTTTTCTCTTTACACTTGTATTAATTGAACACTTATTCTATCCAAGATATTGTGATATAATACTATACATTATGATTTATTTCTAGAATATTGCATGTTACGTAGATAAAAATATTTACAATATACTTATGCATTTTTAAGTGGAAATTATAGTTTTAGTGAATATTTTTATAATGTTTACATATTTGAATTATGAATGCACAATACACTGAGTACTGTAAATCTAGCTTATCTGTGTTTAAGAAGCAGTCTAATGTTTGAACTATGACAATACACTCATGCTTGTATATTTACTTTATTCTAAATACCAAATTAGAGTTAATTTAATTCAAAATAATGAGTACTGTAAACATTTTAATTTTCTATTTGAATTTAACAAAAGCAGTTTATAATCACAGGTCTGACTTAGTATTGATATTTGTTGATTATATTTTGTATACTGTATTGTGAACACTTACTACATTGTAAGACTTACTTTTTTATGACCTTTTTCTGAAATATTGTAAACTTTGTCAACACCAAACCAGTCTCAGATAAACCTGCAGAAAACCAAACATGTCTGTTTTCACCTGGGTGGGTACTACTTTGTGACCAAACCAGTCTCAGATAAACCTGCAGAAAACCAAACATCTCTACTCACCTGGCTAGGTACTACTTTGAGACCAAACCAGTCTTAGATAAACCTGCAGAAAACCAAACATCTCTACTCACCTGGCTAGGTACTACTTTGTGACCAAACCAGTCTTAGATAAACCTTCAGAAAACCAAACATCTCTGACTGGGTACTTTGAGATTTGTCTGTACTTTAGTTTGATCAATTATCTTTATACCAGTACTTAAAGTGTATTTGTGAAAATAAACTTATTTACTTGTAAATCTTTTTATCTTCTTCTTTTATTCCACTTCTGAGTGCATTGTTTGTTATTTATAACATGTATAAGAGACATTAGTGAGTAGTCTCCCCTGAATAATGCCTAACTGCAAGTAGGTCCTTTCATTTGTTTTACTTGGTTTTTATGCTTGTACTCTTTGGAGCGTATGTTGACTTTTCTGCCTTTTTTATGATACCCAGGTTAACCATCATCAATAAATACATAAACATGTATCATATCTCTTTAAGTATTTAAATTAATTTTAAGCTTATATTTATGCAAAAGTAAGAAATTCACTGTTTGTTATTGCAATATCTACAAAAGAACGGGCAATAAAGTCCAAGAATTTCAACTACAAGGCCCTACCTACTGTTTGGAATACCTCGGATATTAACTGACAAGGGAGACAATTTCCATTTCACCAATGTACCCAATTGTTGGTGAAGGTAGACCCATGATATCTATGGTTAGAACCATCACTGCGGAGCGGTTGAAAGTTTTCTTCCCAACCAGGACTCAAACCCACGCAGTGAGGAGCTGAAGATATACAGGTTGGCAACTCTAACCACTCATCCATGGACTCCCACTAATGAGTGCATGCCTTAGTGTAACTACATCACTGGCACAGTTATATTTAAGCACTTGAACATTTGAACCATGATTACAAAACATAACACATCTTTCTTCTCCATCTCAACATTCTACAGTTCGTCACTGAATAGCACAGTAATACAAGAGTGACAAAGTTACTATTTTTTTATCAAAGTACATGTAAAATTTTAATTCAATATTTTATATTTTTAAATTTATCTAATATGGATTATTTTCATTTAATTTACTTACATTAAATTCATTTTATTGACAGTAACTCCAATGATGTAAAATATTTCACTAAATATTGTCTAGGCACATATGACCAAGCAAGGACAAATGTGCTTTTACATGCTGGTCACGATAACAGACAAATATCCCATATCAAACAAAAGTTAAAATATTCGATGAAGTCTTATGAGCATTACAACATATACCAAACCCTGATAAAGGCCGAGGACAAATGCATTCACATGCAATCCAAATTTTAAATTAAGAACAAGTGGCGAGCCATTTAACAAAAAGAGAAAACCCAACAGTTACTGCCCTGGAACGGTCTGTTGGCAAAAAGGACTGACTGGGGTGCTCACCAAAAGACACAGAGAGTTGTTCAGTTGGATACTGCCTACTGCATACAGAAGACAATCCGAGTCACATTTAAAATGTAATATTGCTTAAACCTGTACCTGAATACTTGGATTTTGTCCCTCATTAACCCCCGTAGACTTTAATTGCTAAGCAAGAAAACTGTTGTGTGTACAGAAATCAGGCCAGGCCAGGTAGACGTGTTGATAGATTAAATATGCAAGTGACCCCTATGTGCTAATGTTATCAGACAGATGTATCGAATACTTCGTTCATCACAGTTATGTTGATAAAATGATAAAGTTTTCACAGTATGCTAAGTTTTGAGTTAAGCCACACTTTAAATTGACCAAATTTGGGGGCTACATGTACAGGTTTAAGCATAGATATTATTTGTTTTATATACATGTACATGTATATCGAGTTTGTCTACATACAAACTCTTTTAAAAAAGTAAAAAAATAGTAACCACTTTTTTTATAAACCATAACAAGCTTACATGTATATGATATATTTAATTAAATGAAGACAAGCAACCAATTTAAGTCGTTAAACACTTCTGAACTTCAAACTCTCTGAACACTGGGGTTACAAAAAAAACACAAGCAACATAAGATATAAAAATAATTTTATTTTCTAATTGTTCTATTAATCAAGTAATAAATAAGTTCAATATACATAAATAAAAATAGAATGTACAAAATTACAAATAAAACAACAAATTTTGTATCAAACAGCAACATGCAGAACATCAACAACACTTGGAAAAATGAAAACAAACATTTGCTAAAATGTTTAAAACATCAGCATACAAATAGATATCACAGATAATTGTAAATAATTCTGCAATAGGGATAGATTATCTTTAAAACTTTATTTATAAAACGTAGAAATTGACACTAATGTAACTAAACATTTTCAACTGTTATTAAAATGCAGTTGCTTTTTAAACAAGAATGTACATTGTACAGGTGTAAATAAAAGTATGTTATGTTCTGTAAATATTTCATCTTTATTTTGTTGGCAATCTAACAGTTAATTGCATCTTTATTTTGTTGACCAGTTAATCTAACAGTTAATTGCTTGGTTTACTGGTTATTGCTTGTCTTTTGTTTTTGTTTTTACATCACACCGACACAATTATGATCACACAGGCGACATCCAGATAATTATTGGTGGAGGAAGACCCCAGACTTAAGCCTGGGTAGAACCACCAGCGCACAGCAGTTTAGCTGGAAAACCTCCCAACATAAAAAGTTAATTGCACTGTTACATGATCTCAACACGTCTCAGTACTGGTACATGTACAGAGACTTTTAAATGTGCTTTTTTGTTAGTATGTTGTGTACAATGTATCTTGTATTGAAACAAACCAATTGATCCTATACTGTTAGTACACATTTATATGAATAATAAAATCAGACAAGCATGTGCTGAAGCAGTTTGGTTTTGCTGTTACAAACAGAAATAAAAAGGTTAGAAATAGAAAGGTTAAGACATTAAACAGAAAGTTGTAACCAAGTTTACCCCAGTTATATCATTAACTATGTCATTAATATAAAATTGAACACCTTAATTCAATTTGCAGTATATTAGCATAAACATGACAGTATCATGTCTGTAAATAAACAATAATTAAAAAATTACACAAAATGAAATGCTATAAATTTAATAATTAAATGTTTCTGGTCAAAAAGTATTACTAATACTTTCAGAAAACAAACCTGGTTTGGCTTAAATTTGGTTAATTTGTTGTAATGTGTGCAGAATGACGGCATGTGCTACTGGTATTAACAATTATGCCACAAACCTTGTAGCATTTATCTAAAAATAACAATAAATATTGTTAATAGATAGTTTCCACATCAGTGAAGATCCCTTATCTTGCCAGACATCTTTGATGGCAACTTCAACGTATTTTTAGATGAATTGTACAGAAGCGTAAATTTTATTTTCTCATAATTTCTTATTTGTGGTCCAAAAATTAAAAGCTATACACCATTGGAAAGCTCTTAAAATTCATATTTTTAGCATACAATATTTTTAAAATTGATAAATGCTTTAGGAATTAATACACATAAAATTATTGGCTTATCCTTAAACAAAATGAACAGTGTATCTTTTTTGGTTGTATTTTTTTATTTTTTACATTTTAAACTATCAAAATATAGTTGTGATATTTAAAATACTTCATAAAAGCTGTAAAAAGTTGATATAAAGTTCAGTAAAATTGACTGAAAAATAAAAACAAAGTATTGAGTTTAATACAGCACATATTTCCAGAGTTCGGCCTGCATTAGCTTCTGCCCACAAAGAATGCTGCCTTAAACTGTCTTATCAGTGCTTATGACATCACATGGAAACTATCTATACACAAATGCATAAGACTTGTTCCTTAATGTTGACAGGATGCGACCGGTTAGAGATTATATAAAAGACACCAACACTGTCAGTTACCACCATTGAAAAGATTCAGAACAAAACTTCAACTATCCAGCTTGCCACAGTCACATTTGAGTC
This sequence comes from Sinonovacula constricta, assembly GCA_007844125.1. NCBI lineage: Eukaryota > Metazoa > Mollusca > Bivalvia > Cardiida > Solecurtidae > Sinonovacula > Sinonovacula constricta. Next base: position 21,772,779 of record CM017559.1, on the reverse strand, counting down.
ATTTTATGACATGCTGCCATGGATAATACAATAATGCCACAGTATACCATTATAATCTTATACAAATATTTGGTCAGACTTCATCATGATGCAACATATTGCATCTGTTGAATCATTCTGTGCTATTGTTAACTACTACCAGAATATATATACATATTGTTGAGATGGTTTCAATTCAGCCAAATACAAGCAAATCAATTATTGGAAGGAAAGCATATTCGTGTATGTCATAATAATTAGAGGTAAAGTTTTATTCCAGTATTCATTGTGATAAAATAAAGTTTGCTTTTTTCCATTAAAAATAGCTATCTGTGAGAGTCACTTTAATTGTCCAGTACAGAAAGGAATTGTGTACGGGTCACTTGATATATGATTTGCACGACTGTTTCCTTGATTATATGATTTAACAACAATGTCAATCACAAGATGGAAACATATAATGTGGACATTTTGATTGCCAATATGATCTTTTTAAGAAAAACAAAACATAAATTTAGACAAAACTAAAACATCACTTGACTGAATCAATAACAACTTTGTTTCTAAGTCACCTTTACAATAAAGATACAAAGGTACATCAAACAAACCAAATTTCTAATTGCACTTGTGTGATATAGTTTCAGCTAGATTTGCACTTGCCTTTTACACTCATATAAAAATGATTCTAAAATAGATATAAAATAAATAAAACAGAAAATATATATTTTAGCTATAAGCTTTTTGTAGTAAAATATTGAAAATGTTTCCATTATTTGTTAATAAACTATACTCTATTTGTAAAGTATACAATTCAGTTAAATGATTAAATATTGTTGTTTCAATTGTACATGCTGTGAGAGTTGCATTCCAAAAGGTAGAGCACTCAAGTTGATAACAAATAGTCTGAGTCTGTTAAAATGAATGATCTCCCCTGATTTACATAGTTTTTCCTAAAAATAATTATTTCACTAACCATAGCCATTCCATGCCTTCTCACAATAAGAAATATCCTAGGTTAATTTATTTTTGCTATTTTTTATAATCTTAACATTGAAAATTGTGCCCTTGTCTAAAAAGCACAAATATATACCAGTATTATAAAAAAGATGTGGTTTGTTGAGAGTAAAGTCCCTTACATCAAATCATTTTCCTTTGACAGTTCTTGAACAATTTCTTCTTGCTGTTGATTTCTATGTGAGAAAAGTCTTGTTACTGAAACAATCATTTAACAATTTTTTTTTAGAACAGAATGTTTGAACAATTGTATTCTTCTAAAAAGAAAAGGTCCCTTTACAAATATTTCAAGCATACTACACACCTTCTACTCCATATCAGTCAATCTGCAAATACACGAACAGTTTCACTACTGTACCTCTTCAGTATCACTATTCTATCACATAAAAAACACTGTATCAGTCAAGTATTATTATCAGCCCTAATACCACTGTGCAATGTGCTGGACTCAAATTAAAAACAGTTTGAACTCAAGTTTTGGCTGAAAGTTAAAAGATCTTTTGAGCTCGAGTCTTAAACTGTTCTTAGTCACCTGATTTGTCAGCTTTCAGATCTTATCGAAATAGGAAAAATAAAACTCTTGGGAATGTTGTCGAACTGCACCTAAAAATGTCAAGGATCTGATTGGACGGATTGAACTGATATTACAAATGGACTGACCAATCATCTATTTGAGGGTGATTAGACTCCAGCTCAAAGTTTGCTAAACCATTTTAGTACACACCAGGCATGAGTTGAGCTTTTGTTTGTAACTGAGTGGTTTCATTTAGTTCTGAAGATGTGTCTAGGTCATTGAAGATTGTATTTCTCTGTTCCATATGATTTAAAGCAGACAGAAGCAGGCACCTTCAGTGTTTCATTGTCTAGTGTCAGAAGCGTCAATACTGAATGACACCAGGTGTCTGTTCATTGTAGTTTCTCTCATCTTAGCTGGTTCAACAGGTGTAACATCTTTGGGTTGATCTTGATGCCATGGAACTTCCAATCTAATGCACAGAAATCCGCACATTCTATCTTCTCTCTCTGGTACTCGGGCATATCTACAGTGTCCTCAGTGCTGTAAATACATAAAATTGATTTTAACATTTTAACAAGTTTGAGATTGTAGAGTTTTATTTTAATTTTCTATTTAATGCATAGATTTATGCTTGAAAGTAACCAACCCAAAATATTTCAGTCAAAATAATATAAGAACAATTTCTGAAACAGGAATGTAAAAATGAAAGTAACAATGCCTTGAATATTTCAAGCCTTTCCAAGGTTTCAACATACAGGTTGATTTTGTTTTCTTTAAATAAGGCTGATAAATCATACCTGAGTGGACATTACTGTATATTTTTAGTCACCCTGCTATATTTTGTTAATTATCATAAAGAAATATAATTTGAGTATTATTTCATCTATTCCTTGAGACACCTTAGTTTGATATAACTTTGAAACAAACTGCATTTTTAGATATTATTTTGTCAAATATTATTGAAAGAAACATATTTCATTGAGTTCTTTCATGCAGTTTAATAGTTATATACGCTGTTTCCCAAGCATGTTATGAATATTATTAAAAAAAATAGCTTGATTATTATAAATTGATGACATGTTTGATATGCAGTAGTTTGATATGAAGTGCTGTCAAATCAATTCGATCAAGCTGTTGAGATGCTAGCCAGACACTGTAAGATATTTTTAATGATATTTAAACAAGCTGATGGTTTTAGTTGAAAACTGATGGGCAAGATTCATGCAGGAGACCAATGATAATAAAGAAAAAAAATATCATGAGTGACATGCAGTTAAAATCACAACAAATCAAAGTGGCATATCACTTTGGAGAACACACACAAATACATGATCATGCTGATTGATGTTTTAAACTACTCATGCATTGATTTTACATACTATGTTAGAATTTAACATCATGCATTTAATCAAATAATAAAAAATATAAACATGTAAATAACATAGGAGTAAAGTGTATGTAAACAAAATAAATATAAAACAAACAATCATGAATATGAATAAATGGAATTATATCATGATGATGAGGAGAAGGCTGATGAAGATGATGATAATGGCAATGATGATGCGGATAATGGTGGTGGTGGAGGTGGTGATGACGATGATAATGATGATGATGATGATGTGGATAATGGTGGTGGTGGTGGTGGTGATGATGATGATGATGATAGCCAGCAATTCAAACCATAGATAATTGCTGCAACATCAAGCTCACTGCATCAGCCTGCATCTTACCCAAGTAGATCGTAGATAATCTCAAGTTCAATTAGGTATTTCAAATACTCTTCAGAGCTGGAAGGTTGCGATAGTCATACATACAGTTTCTGATCTTCTCTTTGAAGAGTATTTACAAACTGTCTTTATCTTCACTTCAGAGAGTATTTACAAGCTATTTCCATCTTCACTTTAAAAAAGGATATATGAGTTTCTTATTTTCTTCTAGATAAACAAATGAAACTTATATCTAAAGAGGTGCAATTTATTACATGTAACATGCTTTTACTGCTGGTGTACTTGAAAATCATTGATTTTGCTATGAACTTATTTCTTTACAAAACATAAACTAAAATGAATAATCCTGGTAAGTCAGTTTTTGTGACATTTGTAGATAACTTAAACTAAACACCAAAGGGTGGAAAAGGTTATAACATGTTATTTATTTGGAAATGCATTCTTCCTGAGATATTTATTTACAAAAATCATGGCGTAAAATAACATGACTTACATACATGTGAACTTTTTCCGAGGCCAAAGTGGAATATTTTCTCTAGCAAGAAGGGAGATTTATTATTTTCATATAAACAAAGAAGGAAGTTATCTGTTTCCAAGGAGGGAGATTTCTGAAAATGAGTAAAACACCCCTCATTTTCAAATAATTTTGAACCTTTAAAGAGGGAGTCTCCCTCCAAAAGTGGGAGAGTTCACATGTATGTACATATCAAAAGATGTAAATGCAATTTAAGCAAACTGTTTTTATTTCAATGTTGATTATAAATGTTTTAATTAATTTCCAGTTTTTTATTTACCACTGTTTATTATATATGACATGTTATTTTTATTAATATGGTATGTAAGTAGAACTTGGCAGATTATCATTTCATGGTTAACTTTAAGTATTACATGCAGTAATGCAGTAATTGGTCTAGAATTAATCACAGTAGTTTATTATTTGTTGATAGTTTTATTTGATTAAGTAATCCTACTGATATAAGAACCACATGCACTTAAATGTAAACAAATTGAATTGTATGAAAAAATATAACAGCAGAAGTATATACAAAAAATGTGTAACAAAAATTGTGCAAAGAAAGATACATCAATGTACCAGACAGAAACATGACAGACATGATAAAAGCACTACAGTAACAGGGCATGAAGAATGCACTATAGTAACAGGGTAGAAGAATGCACTACAGTAACATGGGATGAAGAATGCACTACAGTAACATGGCATGAAGAATGCACTACAGTAACATGGGATGAAGAATGCACTACAGTAACAGGGCATGGAGAATGCACTACAGTAACATGGCATGAAGAATGCACTACAGTAATAGGGCATGGGGAATGCACTATAGTAACAGGGCATGAAGAATGCACTACAGTAACAGGGCATGAAGAATGCACTACAGTAATAGGGCATGAAGAATGCACTACAGTAACAGGGCATGGAGAATGCACTACAGTAACAGGGCATGAAGAATGCACTACAGTAATAGGGCATGAAGAATGCACTACAGTAACAGGGCATGGAGAATGCACTACAGTAATAGGGCATGAAGAATACACTACAGTAACAGGGCATGGAGAATGCACTGCAGTAACAGGGCATGAAGAATGCACTACAGTAATAGGGCATGAAGAGAATGCACTACAGTAACAGGGCATGGAGGAATGCACTACAGTAACAGGGCATGAAGAATGCACTACAGTAAACAGGGCATGAAGAATGCACTACAGTAATAGGGCATGAAGAATGCACTACAGTAAACAGGGCATGGAGAATGCACTACAGTAACAGGGCATGAAGAATGCACTACAGTAACAGGGCATGGAGAATGCACTACAGTAATAGGGCATGAAGAATGCACTACAGTAACAGGCATGGAGAATGCACTACAGTAACAGGGCATGAAGAATACACGACAGTAACAGGGCATGGAGAATGCACTACAGTAACAGGGCATGAAGAATGCACTACAGTAATAGGGCATGAAGAATGGGCACTACAGTAACAGGGCATGAGAATGCACTACAGTAACAGGGCATGGAGAATGCACTACAGTAAACATGGCATGAAGAATGCACTACAGTAATAGGGCATGGGGAATGCACTATAGTAACAGGGCATGAGAATGCACTACAGTAACAGGGCATGAAGAATGCACTACAGTAATAGGGCATGAAGAATGCACTACAGTAACAGGGCATGGAGAATGCACTACAGTAACAGGGCATGAAGAATGCACTACAGTAATAGGGCATGAAGAATGCACTACAGTAACAGGGGCATGGAGAATGCACTACAGTAACAGGGCATGAGAATGCACTACAGTAACAGGGCATGAAAGAATGCACTACAGTAACATGGGCATGGAGAATGCACTACAGTAACAGGGCATGAAGAATGCACTACAGTAACATGGCATGAAGAATGCACTACAGTAACAGGGCATGGAGAATGCACTACAGTAACATGGCATGAAGAATGCACTACAGTAACAGGGCATGGAGAATGCACTACAGTAACAGGGCATGAAGAATGCACTACAGTAACAGGGCATGGAGAATGCACTACAGTAACAGGGCATGAAGAATGCACTACAGTAACAGGGCATGAAGAATGCACTACAGTAACATGGCATGAAGAATGCACTACAGTAACAGGGCATGGAGAATGCACTACAGTAACATGGCATGAAGAATGCACTACAGTAACAGGGCATGGAGAATGCACTACAGTAACAGGGCATGAAGAATGCACTACAGTAACAGGGCATGAAGAATGCACTACAGTAACATGGCATGAAGAATGCACTACAGTAACAGGGCATGGAGAATGCACTACAGTAACAGGGCATGGAGAATGCACTACAGTAACAGGGCATAAAAAATGCACTACAGTAACAGGGCATGGAGAATGCACTACATAAACAGGGCATGAAGAATGCACTTTATTAGCAGGGCATGAAGAATGCACTGCTATAACAGTGCATGGAGAATGCACTACTGTAACAGGGCATGAAGAATGCACTACAGTAACAGGGCATGAAGAATGCACTATAGTAACAGGGCATGAAGAATGCACTACAGTAACAGGGCATGGAGAATGAACTACAGTAACAGGGCATGGAGAATGAACTATAGTAACAGGGCATGAAGAATGCACTACAGTAACAGGGCATGGAGAATGAACTACAGTAACAGGGCATGAAGAATGCACTATAGTAACAGGGCATGAAGAATGCACTACAGTAACAGGGCATGAAGAATGCACTATAGTAACAGGGCATGAAGAATGCACTATAGTAACAGGGCATGGAGAATGAACTACAGTAACAGGGCATGAAGAATGCACTATAGTAACAGGGCATGAAGAATGCACTATAGTAACAGGGCATGAAGAATGCACTACAGTAACAGGGCATGGAGAATGAACTACAGTAACAGGGCATGAAGAATGCACTATAGTAACAGGGCATGAAAAATGCACTACAGTAACAGGGCATGGAGAATGAACTACAGTAACAGGGCATGAAGAATGCACTATAGTAACAGGGCATGAAGAATGCACTACAGTAACAGGGCATGGAGAATGAACTACAGTAACAGGGCATGAAGAATGCACTACAGTAACAGGGCATGAAGAATGCACTACAGTAACAGGGCATGAAGAATGCACTACAGTAACAGGGCATGGAGAATGCACTACAGTAATAGGGCATGAAGAATACACTACAGTAACAGGGCATGAAGAATGCACTACAGTAACAGGGCATGAAGAATGCACTACAGTAACAGGGCATGAAGAATGCACTACAGTAACAGGGTAGAAGAATGCACTACAGTAACAGGGTAGAAGAATGCACTACAGTAACAGGGCATGAAGAATGCACTACAGTAACAGGGTAGAAGAATGCACTACAGTAACAGGGCATGAAGAATGCACTACAGTAACAGGGCATGGAGAATGCACTACAGTAACAGGGCATGAAGAATGCACTACAGTAACAGAGCATGGAGAATGCACTACAGTAACAGGGCATGAAGAATGCACTACAGTAACAGGGCATGAAGAATGCACTACAGTAACAGGGCATGAAGAATGCACTACAGTAACAGGGCATGAAGAATGCACTACAGTAACAGGGCATGAAGAATGCACTACAGTAACAGGGCATGAAGAATGCACTGCAGTAACAGGGCATGGAGAATGCACTACTGTAACAGGGCATGAAGAATGCACTACAGTAACAGGGCATGAAGAATGCACTAGCTAGTAACAGGGCATGGAGAATGCACTACTAGTAACAGGGCATGGAAGACTGCACTACAGTAACAGGGCATGAAGAATGCAATACAGTAACAGGGCATGGAGAATGCACTACAGTAACAGGGCATGAAGAATGCACTACAGTAAACAGGGCATGGAGAATGCACTACTAGTAACCGGGCATGAAGAATGCACTACTAGTAACAGGGCATGAAGAATGCACTACAGTAACAGGGCATGAAGAATGCACTGCTATAACAGTGCATGGAGAATGCACTACTGTAACAGGGCATGAAGAATGCACTACAGTAACAGGGCATGGAGAATGCACTACAGTAATAGGGCATGAAGAATGCACTACAGTAACAGGGCATGAAGAATGCACTACAGTAACAGGGCATGAAGAATGCACTACAGTAACATGGCATGAAGAATGCACTACAGTAACAGGGCATGGAGAATGCACTACAGTAACATGGCATGAAGAATGCACTACAGTAACAGGGCATGGAGAATGCACTACAGTAACAGGGCATGAAGAATGCACTACAGTAACAGGGCATGAAGAATGCACTACAGTAACATGGCATGAAGAATGCACTACAGTAACAGGGCATGAAGAATGCACTACAGTAACAGGGCATGAAGAATGCACTACAGTAACAGGGCATGAAGAATGCACTGCAGTAACAGGGCAATACGAATGCACTACAGTAACTGGGCATGAAGAATGCACTACAGTAAAAGGGCATGAAGAATGCACTACAGTAATAGGGCATGAAGAATGCACTACAGTAACAGGGCATGAAGAATGCACTACAGTAACAGGGCATGAAGAATGCACTACAGTAACAGGGCATGAAGAATGCACTGCAGTAACAGGGCAATACGAATGCACTACAGTAACTGGGCATGAAGAATGCACTACAGTAAAAGGGCATGAAGAATGCACTACAGTAACAGGGCATGGAGAATGCACTACAGTAACAGGGTAGAAGAATGCACTACAGTAACAGGGCATGGAGAATGCACTACAGTAACAGGGCATGAAGAATGCACTACAGTAATAGGGCATGAAGAATGCACTACAGTAATAGGGCATGAAGAATGCACTACAGTAACAGGGCATGAAGAATGCACTACAGTAATAGGGCATGAAGAATGCACTGCAGTAACAGGGCAATATGAATGCACTACAGTAACTGGGCATGAAGAATGCACTACAATAAAAGGGCATGAAGAATGCACTACAGTAACAGGGCATGAAGAATGCACTACAGTAACAGGGCATGAAGAATGCACTACAGTAACAGGGCAGGAAGAATGCACTACAGTAACAGGGCATGGAGAATGAACTACAGTAACAGGGCATGAAGAATGCACTACAGTAACAGGGCATGAAGAATGCACTACAGTAATAGGGCATGAAGAATGCACTGCAGTAACAGGGCATGGAGAATGCACTACAGTAACAGGGCATGAAGAATGCACTACAGTAATAGGGCATGAAGAATGCACTACAGTAACAGGGCATGAAGAATACACTACAGTAACAGGGCATGAAGAATGCACTACAGTAACAGGGCATGGAGCATGAACTACAGTAACAGGGCATGAAGAATGCACTACAGTAACAGGGCATGAAGAATGCACTACAGTAATAGGGCATGAAGAATGCACTGCAGTAACAGGGCATGGAGAATGCACTACAGTAATAGGGCATGAAGAATGCACTGCAGTAACAGGGCAATACGAATGCACTACAGTAACTGGGCATGAAGAATGCACTACAGTAACAGGGCAGGAAGAATGCACTATAGTAACAGGGCCAGGAGAATGCACTACAGTAACAGGGCATGGAGAATGCACTACAGTAACAGGGCATGGAGAATGAACTACAGTAACAGGGCATGAAGAATGCACTACAGTAACAGGGCATGGAGAATGCACTACAGTAATAGGGCATGAAGAATGCACTACAGTAACAGGGCATGAAGAATGCACTACAGTAACAGGGCATGAAGAATGCACTACAGTAATAGGGCATGAAGAATGCACTGCAGTAACAGGGCAATATGAATGCACTACAGTAACTGGGCATGAAGAATGCACTACAATAAAAGGGCATGAAGAATGCACTGCAGTAACAGGGCATGAAGAATGCACTACAGTAACAGGGCATGGAGAATGCACTACAGTAACAGGGCAGGAAGAATGCACTACAGTAACAGGGCATGAAGAATGCACTACAGTAACAGGGCATGGAGAATGCACTACAGTAACAGGGCATGGAGAATGCACTACAGTAACAGGGCATGAAGAATGCACTACAGTTACAGGGCATGAAGAATGCACTACAGTAATAGGGCATGAAGAATGCACTGCAGTAACAGGGCAATATGAATGCACTACAGTAACTGGGCATGAAGAATGCACTACAGTAACAGGGCATGGAGAATGCACTACAGTAACAGGGCATGAAAAATGCACTACAGTAACAGGGCATGGAGAATGCACTACAGTAACAGGGCATGAAGAATGAACTACAGTAACAGGGCATGAAGAATGCACTACAGTAACAGGGCATGAAGAATGCACTACAGTAACAGGGCATGAAGAATGCACTACAGTAACAGGGCATGGAGAATGAACTACAGTAACAGGGCATGAAGAATTTACTACAGTAACAGGGTATGAAGAATGCACTACAGTAACAGGGCATGAAGAATGCACTACAGTAACAGGGCATGAAGAATGCACTACAGTAACAGGGCATGAAGAATGCACTAGAGTAACTGGGCATGGAGAATGCACTACAGTAACAACTATGAAAGAATTTCTCGTCAGTTGACACATCATTTACTTTTTCGACATATTTCAGTTTATTTATATAAAAAGCAGCTGTTCACAGCTATGATTATCTTGTATACATTTGTTAAAAGAGATGCTAACTGAATTTTTCATGAACTTTATATCTATTTGGAAATAAAAATGATTTCAAACTTGTTTAATTTTCTTTGAAATGTTTCTAATTGTTTAAATAATACTCATACATCTGTTTTTGTGAACATCTTACTAACTGAACACCATTATTGTTTATAAATTGTAAAAAATGAGGGTTAAACACTATGACAAGCTTTTTTGTGTTTTGTTGTTGTTGTTTTGTTTGTTTGTTTTTTGTTTAAGGATTTTACAGCCAAGAAGAATTAAAATAAGTTGAAAGAAGAATTCATTTTAGCAATGTTACAGAAAATAATTTGAAAATTTTCTTCAAGGTTTACTCTGTAAGAAAGTCTCCATGAATATACAGAATTCCAGATGCGGGATACATAATCTATTCATTTATATTAAAAGCCCAGAGCTGTCACCAAACAGTATAGTCAGATATTCAAGTGCATGGTAGTAGTGCATGGGAGCTTGAATGTATTTACATGCAAAACCTTAAACCAGCATCAATATCCACAAGCATTGTCTTTATTTTCCCATGGCTATATTTCTTACTAAATCCAACCTGCAACCATCAGACTTTCAGAAGATATGATCACTAGAAAGACACATGTGATATTTCATTCCAGACTACACTTTGGCTGTTAAGATATTATAAGGTTGAAAGTGTTTGCACACAAAACTTTAACTTGGGCGTAATGTCAATGCTAATGCAGACACCAATGCTAATGCAGACACCAATGCTAATGATGGCACTAAAGATGGAGTAACTGGAAAAAAATTCATTATTCATAACAAGAGGGCCATGATGGCCCTTAATCGCTCACCTGATGACGCAGGCTTTCGTAGGCTCAAATCTGGCATTAAGTAATTAAGACTTATTTACTTTAGAAATCTTTGGTGAAGATGGGACCATTAGTGTGGCCACTGGGTTGATAACATTTTCTAGAATTTTACCAAGTAACCTACTGAATCCACATGACTCACTTCAAAACATATGTAAGATTTCATACTGGCAAACATGATGGTCAAGTTTGGTGAAGACTGGGCCATCAATGTAGCCTCTAAAGTGTTTTCACAAGCTTTTTCTAAAATTTAACCTAGTGACCTACTTTATGACCCCACGAGATCCAATAACGAACTCATCCAAGATTTCATGTAGACAAACATTCTGACAAAGTTTGATGAAGATTGGCCTATAAATAGGGCCTCTAGTGTGTTTACAAGCTTTTTCTAAGATTTGACCTAGTGACCTACTTTTTAACCCCACGTGACCCAGTTTCAAACTCATCTGAGATTTCATGCAAACAAACATTCTGACCAAGTTTGGTGAAGATTGGGCTATAAATGTGGCCTCTAGTGTGTTCACAAGCTTTTTCTAAAATTTGACCTCGTGACCTACTTTTTGACCCCAGGTGACCCAATAATGAACTCATCCAAGATTTCATGCAGACAAACATTCTGACCAAGTTTGATGAAGATTGGATAAAAATTGTGGCCTCTAGTGTGTTCACAAGGTAAATGTTGACGACGGACGACGAACGACGGACGACGGACGCCGGACGAAGCGGTATCTCAAAAGCTCCCCTTGAGCACGTTGTGCTCAGGTGAGCTAAAAAAGTTGACTCAAAATGAGAAAGCTAAAGGTGAAGGGAAACTAGGCAAGAGCTATAACAACACTTGTATACATATTACCAAAATGAATTATCAAAGTTGATAAATTCATACATACACATATTTTGGGTAGAGTATACGTTCCGCAAATGCTGCCATTCCTGCAAAGTATTTGAAGTCGACTTTGGTGTTTTCTGTGATTCCAAATGTATCCAGTACACTCTGGACTTGTTCTGATGTGATCGTGTGAACCAAAACATCTTTCAGGCTGCGGTCAAGCTCCTATAATTACATGACATTGCATACATGACATTTACGGTACCAATCGGAACACCTTGAATAATTCACTTATCATCTCTCGGATGTATATAGGTTACGGTAGTTGAATCACCTCAGTCACTTCCCTAAATGGGACTACTTTTGAGACAGACATCAAAACAAAGATGGCAGCTAGGGAGACAGCTCACTACAGTATGATGCCTGTTAAACTTCAATTTGTGATGGCTTCAAATTTAAATCATCCAATTTTAATTTACCTAGCACTGCAGACACGCAGCTGTCAAACAATGCCATTGTTTATGTTTTGTGCGAACAACATTTTAGGCTTATTCTTATTCTATTAAACATTAACCATCTGAAATTTTGTTGAAAGGGGCAATAACTCTGGCATTTTACCTCTGTATTTAATTTGTATTTAAGGAAAACAACATTTACACATCTCAAATATTATAAAACGGGGCAATAATTCTAGTAGTTTTATCTGGGAATTAAAATAACAGTTAAGTTTCATAAAAATTGATTCAAATCTGAGGTAAAAGAAGCCCTGAACAAATAAACACGATTTTGGCCTTGGATGTACAGACAGAAAGACTGAGGAACAGACAGATGAATAATCTGATTCAAGCATTCCCCCTTAAATCAAACTTTGCTGACTGTAATTGTTAAGTATAATAGTTTTCATTATAAAATCATAAAGAAACAAGTCCCATAACTCATTTCAATAGTAAGATTACTTCCCTTACAATTTGTCAATCACCAGTTTATATACTGTATTTTGCTCCATGTCAAATGACAAAAAGTGAAGTTTGAGGGCTCATTGATAACATTTTCATCTCACCTTGTAGGGAATACAGTGTGTTTTATCCTTATTCTTGAGGAATATCTTGGAGTAGAGGTTTTGTCTCCGTGATGTGATGATACAGTGTTTCCTGATGTACTCTTCAGGAGTCATTGCTACAAAAAACAACAGTACCAGGTGTATCAATGTGCTGCAAGAAATAGTTCCAAAAAGACACAATTCATAATTTAATGAAGAATAAAATAATTGTTAGGCCATTTTTAAGTTTTTTTTCAACACTTGCCAGAAAAATAAACTTCCTTTGGAAGTACATTTTGAATTTTAAAAAATTGTCTTAGTACACATGAAGATACTCTTACAAATATGAACTGTACACTATTTTTTTTACACTTGAAACATTTACATTATAATAAACTTTACACATAATAACCCTAACTCTTAATAAACTTTACTTTTAACAAACTTTACACTTAGCAAACTTTACTCTTGACAAACTTTATACTTGACAAACTTTACACGAGACCAACTTAATACTCGACAAACTTTATACTAGACAAACTTTACTATTGACAAACTTAACTCTTGACAACATTTACTCTAGACAAACCTTACTTTTGACAAACTTTATAATGGACAAACTTCACAGTTGACAAACTTCACACATGACCCACTTCACAGTTGACAAACTTTACTATTGACACACTTTACACTTGACAAAGGTTACACTTGAAAAAGTTTACACTTGATAAACTTTACAAGTCAAAATTAACCAAACCATTGTAAATAGGAATAATAAGTATTTAAAATACCTGATTTAAGAGAGTGAAGGCTCAATTAACAAATAAAGTAAATTAAGTTAAACAGATAACAATAAGTAAGAAACCTACACATTAAAATGACCAGGAAGAATAAGATAGAGAACTTACTTTCAAGGTTTTTCATGTCCATTGGCAGCTCAAATCGACTGGACTGCTGGGATAGGGCCAGCCGACCTTGGATCCAGGACTTGATCTGGGGAGGTCGCTGAAAAAACAGTTGTTGTAGTAACCTTAAATGATGCATTCGGGTACAAAATTGAGAATGTATGTCATCATAACAATGATATGATAAAAGGGGTAGAGCTCATTTCAATGCAGCAACAGGACAGCAAATTGAGATATTGGCGTGATTGTAATTTAACTAAAACAGATTAAGTTATATAACCTAATATATATCAATAACCTACTGGTAGATGTGATGACAGAAAAAAACCACAACAGAATTTAAAGGTGGAATCAAAAAGTTTGGACCAAAATTTCATTTTTCAAATAACCAAATAAGTCATTGTTATCTGAAAAGTTCAAGCTGTTCATTGATGTCCTAGATCTATTGGAGCAGTCCAGCATAAATCACCACTCAGGATTCAAATAAGTATTTCCTATCGGAGCCACGCTGTAGAGATAGCCATTTTTAGACTTCAAAAACCATTTGACCACTTACGTTTGAGATCTCATTATATAGTCATCTGGGTAATCCGTTCCGACTCCAATATCTATTTTTAGCAGTGACCACTATCAAGCTTTTAATACAGTTGGAAAGAATACAGCCAGAGAGTGTTATTTTGTGTGATAAGTACTGTCTAACCATTCAGTTAGTGCCCCAAATTTTATTTATAAAAGGTGGTATCCAACAGTTTTGAAAATATTTTTTCTCAAATAACCAAAAAAGGCCTTGTATCCTGAAAAGATCCTGAAAAAGCTGCTCATTGATGCCCTAGATCAGTGTGAACAGTGAAACATAAATCCCCATTTCACACTGCAAACAGGTAGTTCCTATCTGAGCCAAGCTGCAGAGACAGCTATTTTTAACTTAGAAAACCATGTGACAGCTCACTTTTGAGATTACGTTATATTGTCCACTGAGTTATCCGCTCTGATATCGATATCTATTTTAGCAGAGATTACTATTATGATTATTTATAAATTTGGAATTATTGAACTTTTAGAGTGTTTTTAAAGCAATGTGTACTCTCTAACAATATAGTCAATGTTCAAAATTATCTTTTCTTATGCAAAAGTATGAGTTTATACATTTATACAGAAATTATGCCCTTGTTTCCCAAAAGCAGTGGTAAGGTATTGTTTCATGAATTTTATATCGGCAAACTGTTGGACACCACCTTTAACACAGCAACATGCATAAAGACAACCCTACCTTGAGGTCATCTGCACCATTTGTATCCATATTGGAGAAGTCAATATCAACTCGGTTCTGTTTCAGTTGATCATTCAACACATCCTGAAACATAGCAGGGTGGGTGGGGAAACCACATATAAATAGTGGTTTGTATGGCAAAGACAAGTCAAATCTGGTTAGAGAATTAAAATATTTGATATGAAAAGATATCGAAGACTAAACACTATCACAATGAAGATATAGATTTCAAGCTTATTATATGCCTCTGCAGAGTAGTAGTAAGTGCATTTGGCAAGATCTACCATCTTGAATGTTGTACAATTGTACAAGTTGAGAACATGGACTCCTGTATTGAAACCTTACTCAAAGATGACAAAATAATCCACATACATGTACGTGTGAACTCTCCCACTTTTGGAGGGAGAATCCCTCTTTTTAAGCTTCAAAATTATTTGAAAATGAGGGGTATTTTCAGAAATCTCTCTACTTGGAAACAGATATTTTTTTCTATGTTTATATGAAAATTATACTTCTAACACATCTCTCATTATGAAAATGAAAATCTTCCACTTTGGCCTCTGAAAAAGTTCACATGTATGGATTAAGACAAAAGGATTCTCTTTTTATTATGCTTTAAAACACGGACAGTCTACATTTGTTTGGATGTTAAATCATATCTCCAATCAAATATGTTTTTGTCACAGAAATAAATGAGATATTGAACAACATACAGTGAAATCTAGTTAACTAAAATTAATATTGGTTATACTCTAAAATATTTTAAGAACTACATTAATACAGTTTACAATAAAAATATAAATTAAATCTATCTGACCTTGAATATCAATGAACCAATAAACACAAATACTATTACTACATGTACTACTACAGATACGGATGGGATGGGATTTGCCGGCATTTTTGCAGTGACATTTCAATCATAACAGCACAGGGGCACTTATGAGGTGCCCAGAGACTGAACCCGGCTGGTCCATTATACCGACACTGACGAGTCAGGAGTAATGCTGTGCCCTAAGCCACTAGCATTAGGAGGGGTTTAAACCCAGCGTCCTCCCGATCCCCAAGCCGACACTTAACCAACTGAGCTATTGCGACTGGTTTACTACAGATAAAATTAAAATAAATAAATATATATATGTCCTTGACCCCCAATGACCAACTTATTGCAGAATCTGGTTTAGACGAGGTAATGAGATTATGAGGTGATATATTGGTCTAAATAGTCGTATGGCAAAATAAAACAACAATGATGACAATAATTAAAACATTACAATATGACATAAATAAGTATATGACCTTGAACCCTGATAACCCACTTACAGTGGCATCTTGCTTAAAAAGGTCATCCTCTGCCTCTATGAGGTGACGTTTCGGTTTAGATTTCTCCTTCTTCTTGCTTTTCTTCTCTTCAACACCTGATGGCAGATCTGGCACCTGAAGCTCAACCTTTCCTTCTGCTTTCTCACTGAAATACAGAAAAAGTTACGTTCAAAATTTAGAATGAAGTCTTTACAAAATATTCTCCAATGTCTATTAAAAGCTTGCATTTGAAGATTTCATCATTGCTATGAGGATATGAAGCAACGCAAACACAACTGTGGCATCTTGAAGACTATTATTACTCGATGAAGGTACCATACTGTTTTCACTGTGATAGCATGCCATGAAAACCTTAAATGATACCACACCCAGCTGAACTATTCTGACAACAAACCAACCATCCATGAGAACTAACCATCCAAGCTGAATGTTAGCTAGAGAGCTATTCTACTACTATTGTGCAACACTCTGGTATGTTCTGACCTTGGTCTGAAACTCCTGAGGTACATCTGATGCTACATGACATGGGAGTTGTCTTTAAAGGTGGGATCGGACAGTTTGCCTTAACCTTATATATGTAACAATATCTGACCTCTGTTTGCTGGTATTTGTTCATAATTTCTGCAGAAAAAATCATACTTAAGTCTAAACTTTGATGATTTTCAGCAGTATCTCAATTTTAGGGTGGTAAAACTCGTTATTCAGCACTTAAAATGTTCATTCTTTTCAAATCTATAAGTAAGAAAGATTGGGATTCCTCCTAATAATAGACATTAATGTCACAGCGGATGTCGTGGATGAACTAAAACATAATGTCACATGGTTTTCTTAGTTTAAAAATAGATAACAGTGCAGCATGGCTCAGGCAGGAAATGCATGTTTATAACGACAATTGAGGCATTATGGTTCACTTTTCAGACTTGGTAAATCAATAAACAGCATTTTGCGATATCAGTTCAGGTAACAATAGTTTAGTAAGATGTTAAAAATATTTTTGGTCCTAACTGTTGGATACCGACTTTAAGCCTTCATCATTGCTTGTTAGTATTGTAAAGATTATGGTCAGTTTGTGACCATTGCAAATATTTCAAACAATGAATACAATCTGTCATACAGGACCTTTGTGCTAGTTATGCACATAGTTTATAATTGTTTCTAAAACAGTTTAAGTTGCAAATAATAAACAGTAAAACTTAAATTTATACATTGTGATATTAAAGGTAAATAGACATGTGAGATAAAACTGTTTAATCCATGTAACTTCATGCAACCGAGATTGAAGACACTCATAATTATTCACAACACACCATTTATTCCATAAAAAAATATTTTATTTTGTTATCCACTATAAAACGCAAGGTTTCTGTGTCCAAAAAAAAACACCAAAAAAAACCACAACAACATATGCATCATTTTTCCCCCTGAAACAGCAACAAACACACAAAAATATTGTCAAACACACCTAAAAACAAGAATAAGATCTTATAACCATGTCCTAGCTTTCTAGACCTTGTTTGTAAATTTGAGTGCTTTAACTGTTCTGAACGTCTCAAACACACTCCATTTGAAGCAGATCTAATAAATTAAGCACACAACATCGTACAAGGGGCCATGTCTATGTGGGTTTGTTCAGCAAACAGTAGCCAGAAAATCTTGCTAAATCTTCCTCCACTTGTACGAATGTCAACACCCCAGGTCACAATATAAGGGAACGATTCTCCATCAAAACAGGACATTGCCTCATATGAAATTAGAAATTCAACCCACAAAAAAAAAATGTCTATTTACTTACACGGGTCTTTTTATTGTCAGTAGCTTCCAAATATATGATTGTAAAAGGAAACCAACAGGACAGACTTATTTATGGTCTACAAGGATTGTTTACCTCTGTGGTGTGGCAATTAACCCATGTCCTGCTGAATTTTTAAACATGCAGACTAATTTCTAATAATTAGCTGATAATTACATGCTAGCTTAACTATACATGTTGCTAATAGAAAATATTGTATTCTCTGAACTGACAGCTACAAGCAGAAACTCGGTTATCTGGTTCTGCACTGTTTGTTCAAGAATAATATGAGATTTGAAGGATAAGAATAAGGGGAGGCTATTCTACTACCAGTACTTATGGAGCTGCTCTTTAAGGTACTAGCTGCAAGGTTTACTGAATGTGACTTGTTGACCTAGTATTGAATGAAGTTCTTGATTGAAATTAGAAGACTTGTATCTGAAATAAAATCCACCTTTCATGTTTACTAAATCCTTCTCCCATGTTAAATAAAATTCTCATTTCATGTTGAGTAAAAGCACACTTCTGTGTTGAATAAATGTATAACTTCCAGTAGAATAAAAGCATACATTTCTGTTGAATAAAAGCACATTTTCATGCTGAATAGAAAACATTTTTCCCGTTGAAAAAAAATGCATACTTTCCTGTTCCTGGGGCTATTTTGTCTTGAATGGAAATCATATATGTTGTGTTAGAAAATTATAAACTTAATTACTGTTTTAAAGAGACATTTTCTCCATGCTACTAAAAGAATTAATTTTCTATTATTTTCAGATAAAATCTGTCTTATAAAAATCTATTAGATCTCATTAAACTTGAGGAATTTCTTACATAGACAGGTAAGAAAAAAATTGTAAATATTAAATTAAAAAATGTAAATTAAGTACAGAAGAGACAACCCATGTGTTTTTATAAGTAAGAATTAACAATTGCAAGATGAACAACAACACAAATCAAAAGGAAAAGCAAAGTAAAGAAAAGGTATAGAGAACAGAAAGGTCACATGTGGGAAAGAGGGGGGTTGTTCAATGGATCAAGATAAGAGAAGAAAAGAACAATAGAATATATAAAAAAGAAAGGTAACAAAGTAGATCCAGATGTATACAAAAAATAAGATAAAAGAACAACAACAGAAACAGAAGGTTAGGAAGGCCAGACTTGCCGGAACATAAATATGTCTCCCAACACAAGAGAGGGCCTTGGGAAAGAATGGGGGCCCTCTTTATGATATCTTAAGACACAAAGTGGAGCCTATAGTTTGCTATCTAAGGACTGATCCAAGGATTATTGCTGTCATTCAGTCAGGAATGACACTAAATAAATTGCTCGAGATACCTGATATTGGATTACCAGAAAACTCCAGAATACCAACAGAGTCAGTCTCAGGTGGCAGCACTTAGCTTGCAAAGCATGAAATGATGAGGCTAAGTCAAACAGTGTAGATCTAGAGCAGCACTCTCCCACTGGGAGTTCAGGATGTAAACTATTAGCTGATTATCCTTTGGTGGATACTCCTTGATATCTTTGCATGAAGGTGTGTGCAGAAAGCTAAGATTTAAGTATTGTTCAAAGAGAATATGACAAGCATCTTAGCACCAGTCCTGTAGTGCTGTGTACAACTATATGGCAAGATGTCTGTCTACAAACTACATAGCAAGATGTCTGTCTATAAACTACATGGCAAGATGTCTGTCTACAAACAACATAGCAAGATGTCTGTCTACAAACTACATGGCAAGATGTCTGTCTACAAACTACATAGCAAGATGTCTGTCTACAAACTACATGGCAAGATGTCTGTCTACAAACTACATGGCAAGATGTCTGTCTACAAACTACATGGCAAGATGTCTGTCTACAAACTACATGGCAAGATGTCTGTCTACAAACTACATGGCAAGACGTCTGTCTACAAACTACATGGCAAGATGTCTAATATTTGTGGGTCAAAGTATGATGTGCCTTTTGTTTATATGCCTTTTGGGTATATTATATGGTCATAATACACCTAATACCATGAGCAGTTAATTATAACTGATAGAATAAACATTGATTTTCAGTTATCGGGGGTTCAAAATGTTGTGCTCCAGTCCCCACAGCTCCCAATATCAGGGTATGCACCATATATAATGTGAAGTAACCGTACGAATAATTGGCATGTATTGGGCAATACAAAACACTAACTTAGGTAAAACAAACACTACATGTGCAACAGATACCACCACATAACTAACAGATAAGTACCAGATAAAAGAAACTTATATGAGATGATAAACATTTATGTAAAGTCAATGGAAGGGAGATAATACAATCTGTATTTTTTGTTGCATCTACATGCATATATTTCATAAATATACCTTAAGCACACACAGAACATTATACAACTAAGCATATACAAAAATACAATAAAAGTAAAATTTTGCACTAATGATATTTACACATATACAACAATTTATGTTTAAATGAATTGTTACTGATTAAAAATAAGTGACATTTAATTTATCTATGCAAAGAATAAGCAGAATTGTTATGTAAATACTCTTAAAGAAGACTTCTAACATTGAATCTTTGTTATGATAAATGAAATAAAAGAAAAAAGTGCCTAAGAGTGTTCTTCCCCAAGATGTGTGTTTGTCATTAATTTACGTATGACAAATGTTTTAAAACTTGATGCATGGTTTATTATGTTTGTTTGTTGGGTTTATCATCCCACCAACAGTATTTCAGTTATCTGGAGATGGTGTCCTCTTGAAGCAGATGTGATGCTGCCTTCACTGTGTATAGCATGCCGTAAACACCTAGCATGATACCACACCCAGTCACATTATCCTGACCCCAGGCCAACCAGTCGTGGAACTACCCTTACATGTGCTTAAGCATTAGCAAGGAGCTATACCACTACCATTTTTAAATTCTTTGGCATGTCGTTGCTGGGGTTCAAACCCTTTTGCTATTGATGTTTTAATATGCACCTTGCAATGACACAACTATTAAAATAGTGTCCATATTCAGCTATTACTGGTAGGGCAAAATCCCATACTTTATAAGTCCCGTCTCTCCCAGGCCCTTTACCATGTAAGTTTCAATCTCAAAAAGGAAAAAAACTTCCATGTGGGGAGGGGTGATGGGTGTGTCCATCCCCTTGACCTTTGGTGCACCAGTGGTTCTACATTGGGCCATCCTTCAGTACTATTATAATAAATATGTCCCTGTAATTCACTTAAAAAAAACCCCACAGACTAGTTAGAATTATGAACTCTAAGAACTCAAGGCCTTAGACTGTGACAAAATCCAGGGACCTATGTTATGTACTTATGGACCAGTCCTGTAGGTAAGATGTCAGGAATTGGGGTTTAACACCCCATGATAGTGGAGATATTGCTTAAGCCAGCATAAATTGATCTTCCATGTGATAATCAGTAGCGATAGAGATATGGTCCACATTTTGGGAATTTAGAATTCAATAATGCCTGATTTAAAGAGCAATCAATTATATTGATTTTTGTGACATGGGTACTTGGGAGTATCTAGATTGTCAACCATAAAGATTTTTTTTATAAACTGAACATAAAATTGTTGAATTGTAAACATTTTCTCAAAATTTATAAAAAAGATCCTGCAACATAACAAGTCTAACGGTTGGACTTTGAAACTATTATTTCGTTTGAAAATGTATGCTATTGATATAATATGCTAAATGGTCAAAAAAATGATTTGGTTTTGCTTATTCATGTTTGAATAATAATGAACAAATACATTAGCCATCCATTACATGTATAACATTAATTAATATAATAATAAGATAAGCTCATGTCGCAGAATGTTGCAGATTGAATGGTCTCTCATTAAAGGATATAACTAATCACATGTGCAAATAATTTTGCTCTCTGTATGTACATATTATACTTGAAAATATTTTTATGCAGGTACATTGGTGTGTAGGTGGTTACATGATATTGAATTCGTTACGGAGCAGGCAGACTGGGATGCAGAATTACACATTCACTTTAGTGCATGAACAATTTACTTTATTGTTCTTATGTATCTACTATACAATGTTAATTTGTTTTTTCCTCCAGGTGATGTTGGGCCAGGTGTTATTGTGTTTTGATTTTATTTTGTTCATTATTGCACATAATTTCAACACTAGTCACTACAATAAAACATTATCTTATCTATATATATGAAAAATTAAGAAATACAAATCATCATACCTGATAGTTTTCAATAAAAATCAATTTTCAGCAGACAACACTAGATGAGGTGTTAAGTATCCACTAAATATACTTCTTAATTGTTAACATATAGTTTTCCATGCATAAAAGCTAGATGAAAATAATGTAGTTGTCAAATGTACATAACACTTTGTTTTTTTTATTTTTGTCAACTAGATGCAAAGAATTTGATGTATTTTATCCACTTTTCAAGTTCCTTTTCAATGTTCCCATCTCTAGCCAGGTTGTTAACTCACACAGTCGATGAAAGCCCTCAGCACTTCTATTTAAACAAACCCCACAATGCCTCTATCTTGGAGGTATGGGTGAACATTGTCAAGTTACTTGCCATGTTATAATACTTAAGATCAACATGTTTGGAGAGAGTACCCTGTAACATTTTATCTCCTGTGAGACATGCCATTTGATTGTTTTATTGTATTAGATAGATTTCACACAGTTATGGTCAAATTGGTAATATCAAGCTATGTGTATTATTGGTAGAGGGAATGCCCCAGAAGGGTGGATAGAACCACAGACATTTGACCCATAGACACATTGCAGGTCAGATGGTAGAACCACAGACACATTGCAGGTCAGATGATAGAACCACAGACACATTGCAGGTCAGATGGTAGAACCACAGACACATTGCAGGTTAGATGGTAGAACCACAGACACACTGCAGGTCAGATGGTAGAACCACAGACACATTGCAGGTCAGATGGTAGAACCAGACACACTGCAGGTCAGATGGTAGAACCACAGACACATTGCAGGTCAGATGATAGAACTACAGACACATTGCAGGTCAGATGGTAGAACCACAGACACATTGCAGGTCAGATGATAGAACTACAGACACATTGCAGGTCAGATGGTAGAACCAGACACACTGCAGGTCAGATGGTAGAACCACAGACACACTGCAGGTCAGATGGTAGAACCACAGACACATTGCAGGTCAGATGATAGAACCACAGACACATTGCAGGTCAGATGGTAGAACCACAGACACATTGCAGATCAGGTGTAAGAACCACAGACACATTGCAGGTCAGATGATAGAACCACAGACACATTGCAGGTCAGATGGTAGAACCACAGACACACTGCAGGTCAGATGGTAGAACCACAGACACATTGCAGGTCAGATGGTAGAACCACAGACACACTGCAGGTCAGATGGTAGAACCACAGACACATTGCAGGTCAGATGGTAGAACCACAGACACACTGCAGGTCAGATGGTAGAACCACAGACACATTGCAGGTCAGATGGTAGAACCACAGACACATTGCAGGTCAGATGGTAGAACCATTGACACATTGCAGGTCAGATGATAGAACCACAGACACATTGCAGGTCAGATGGTAGAACCACAGACACATTGCTGATCTGCTGGTAGAACCACAGACACATTGCAGGTCAGATGATAGAACCACAAACATATTGCAGGTCAGATGATAGAACCACAGACACATTGCAGGTCAGATGGTAGAACCACAGACACATTGCTGATCTGCTGGTAGAACCACAGACACATTGCAGGTCAGATGGTAGAACCACAGACACATTGCAGGTCAGATGGTAGAATCACAGACACATTGCAGGTCAGATGGTAGAACCACAGACACATTGCAGGTCAGATGGTAGAACCACAGACACATTGCAGGTCAGATGATAGAACCACAGACACATTGCAGGTCAGATGGTAGAACCACAGACACATTGCAGGTCAGATGGTAGAACCACAGACACATTGCAGGTCAGATGGTAGAACCACAGACACATTGCAGGTCAGATGGTAGAACCACAGACACATTGCAGGTCAGATGATAGAACCACAGACACATTGCAGGTCAGATGGTAGAACCACAGACACATTGCAGGTCAGATGGTAGAACCACAGACACATTGCAGGTCAGATGGTAGAACCACAGACACATTGCAGGTCAGATGGTAGAACCACAGACACATTGCAGGTCAGATGGTAGAACCACAGACACATTGCAGGTCAGATGATAGAACCACAGACACACTGCAGGTCAGATGATAGAACCACAGACACATTGCAGGTCAGATGGTAAAACCATTGACACGTTGCAGGTAAGATGGTAGAACCACAGACATTTGAACCATAGACACACTGCAGATCAGCTGGTAGAACCACAGACACACCATAGACCTCCCAATATAACCCTAACTAAGACACAAACCCACAGGATAAGGGACTGGAGAGTATATAACTGCTCTATCACCACTCATTCCTCCAGGACAGGCTAAATATTCTGGTACAACATGTTTCAATAGAAATAAAACAACTAAAGAAGATATCAAATTTATTAAACCTCTCAAACAAAAATGGATAGATGAAAAAAATATAAATATTTTCTTGTTTTGCAACCTATTTTGATTTAATCCATTCTTTGTCATAAAATACCAAAGATACACTTTTTGCAGATAATACAAGTGTTTCAAATCCATTTGATATATGATTTTAGAAAAAGAATATTCTTTCTTTTATGTTGCACTCTAATAGTTAAAGCTTTATAAAATATGGTGAAAATAAGAAAACATTAAAACATATGTCTTCAAATGAGTGTTAAGTCAAACAGATAGTTAATGAGTTATCAAGTTTAAGCAAGTTATATTGGGGGAAAAAAGTTGAATGAAATGTAATATATTGACTTGAAAGGCTAAGTGGGGTTGTACACAGTAAGTAAGTTTGTAAGCTCATTCTATTCAAGAGTCACAAACCATCATATAAGAAATTAAAAAAAAAAAGTCTCTTTCATAGTCAAGTTCAGATTTATCAATATAAATTTATTCCTTTCTCCTAGAAACTAAATAAAATAAAAAATAAATTTAAAAAAAAATTTTTTTTTTTTTTATTATAGCCAACTTTCATTTAAGCAATGACCATTTTTATATTTTTTATTTCTACCAGCTGTTAACCTATAACATCTTACCTTTGATTTCATGTTCAATTTCACAATTTCAGATAATTACATCCCCCAACAATTTCATTGAATTTCCAATCACAGCAATCAGGAAAAAAAAATGTCCACAACTTGTGCTATGACCACTTCAATGTCACTTAACGACCGTGTTTAAATTCCACTCCGTATTATATCAGATAGAAGAACCAGAGTGTGTCTAGATGTCCCACTGGAGGGGTAAGTAACGACTCCTACCCTTCAAAGGTGTACATAAAATACATTGTCAATACAACTTTCTTTTGACAAAAATATTTCTTTTTTTATTGCCCCATACACTCAAAGACCAGAAAGAGAGAGAGCTCTATGTATGAGTTATATATACCATGTCTACCGTAGCCCAATACAGACTATACAAAGATTTAAACATTTTTAATAATGACAAATTGGTACGGATTGAACCTGATACCACGGATCGTTTCAGTCCAGATTTATCTCTGCATGTATATCCAAAAAATTAAAAAGAGATAAGATTACACGCCTTCATTTTAACACAGTGTTTAAGGGGGTAACTCATTATGAAAACAAAACTTCAATAGTTTCTAAACAGTCTACTTTATCTGGAAGCAATCTGGAAGCAATACACAATCTTTAACTTAAGAGAGGGATATTTGTTTGACAATGCTTTCAGTTGTCACACAACAAAACAAGCTTTTGATGAAAGTATGCAAACAGATGGAATACTCAAACCAAAGCTTATTTTCAAAATAATGTAAATAGTGTCATGTTTGTTAAATATGATGGGGTTTATTTAGACTCAGTTCCTCACTGCATGGGTTTAAATCCCAGGATGAGTGAAAACACTTACATGAGGAGGTATTGTTGTTTACCTGGTATGTGTTGGTATTTTAACCAGACCTGAGATGTGTTGGTGGTTCTACCCAGACCTGAGATGTGCTGGTGGTTCTACCCAGACCTGAGATGTGTTGGTTGTTCTAACCAGACCTTAAGATGTGTTAATGGTTCTACCCAGACCTGTGTTGATGGTTCTACCCGGACCTGAGATGTGTTGGTGGTTCTACCCAGACCTGAGATGTGTTGGTGGTTCTACCCAGACCTGAGATGTTTTGGTAGTTCTACCCAGACCTGTGTCAATGGTTCTACCCAGACCTGAGATGTGTTGGTAGTTCTACCCAGACCTGAGATGTTTTGGTGGTTCTACCCAGACCTGAGATGTGTTGGTGGTTCTACCCAGACCTGAGATGTGTCAATGGTTCTACCCAGACCTGAGATGTGTTGGTAGTTCTACCCAGACCTGAGATGTTTTGGTAGTTCTACCCAGACCTGAGATGTTTTGGTGGTTCTACCCAGACCTGAGATGTGTTGGTAGTTCTACCCAGACCTGAGATGTTTTGGTAGTTCTACCCAGACCTGAGATGTTTTGGTGGTTCTACCCAGACCTGAGATGTGTTGGTTGTTCTAACCAGACCTTAAGATGTGTTAATGGTTCTACCCAGACCTGAGATGTGTTGGTGGTTCTACCCAGACCTGAGATGTGTTGGTGGTTCTACCCAGACCTGAGATGTGTTCGTGGTTCTACCCAGACCTGAGATGTGTTGGTGGTTCTACCCAGACCGGATATGTGTTGATGGTTCTACCCAGACCTGAGATGTGTTGGTGGTTCTACCCAGACCTGAGATGTGTTGGTGGTTCTACCCAGACCTGAGATGTGTTCGTGGTTCTACCCAGACATGAGATGTGTTGGTGGTTCTACCCAGACCGGATATGTGTTGATGGTTCTACCCAGACCTGAGATGTGTTGGTGGTTCTACCCAGACCTGAGATGTGTTCGTGGTTCTACCCAGACCTGAGATGTGTTGGTGGTTCTACCCAGACCTGAGATGTGTTCGTGGTTCTACCCAGACCGGATATGTGTTGATGGTTCTACCCAGACCTGAGATGTGTTGGTGATTCTACCCAGGTGTACATTGTTTAATTTACTTCACACTACAAGCTGACACGTGACTTGAATGACTTGTATGTATTTTCAAATAGTAGTACATTTGGTGGTGTCTAAATAGAATATATATTAAATTTTAAAACAGCTTACCCCTATATTTAATGGAACTTTAATATATCTTAATGTATCCAAATGATAACAACAATTAATGTTTTTCTCAAGGTATATTATTTTAATTTGACTTACATTTAACTGAATTTATTCAAATTTAATACTACTGATTTTTAACAGAATGTATTTAAAATACAATTAATGTTTAAATGAATGTATTCAAAAGATAATATGCTTTATGTGTATTTAAATGTATCTAAATTTAAAATACATCTTACGCTCAACTAATATCAAAATAAATCTTAACACATCTTACATGTATAAACTGAATATTTCCAAAATTTGTATACGTCACAAAAAAATCCCAACCATTATAACTAGAACACGTCCTAACCTTTCTACAACTGGTCTATCTAATGACTTGTCATTATGGTCAACAGAGATCCCTCATTCACACTATCACAGGCTTTTATACCTGCCAAGACAACTTTCTGGGTTATATGCCAATAATTACCTTTAACACCAAACTTGCTAACCATGAATTGATCATGTTTGTTTGTTTATTGGGTTTATCATCCCACCAATAGTATTTCAGTTATCTGGAGACAGTGTTCACTTGAAGCAGATATAGTGCTACCTTCACTATGTATAGCATGCCGTGAACACCTGGCAAAATACCACACCCAGTCACATTATCCTGACACCAGGCCTACCAGTCGTGGAACTTCCCTTATATTTGCTTGATCATTAGCATGGGAGCTCTACGATTTTTAATGACTTTGGTAAGTCGCCGCCTTGGATCGAACCCAGGGCCTCCTGTACCTGGAGCTGACACTCTACCGATTGCTATCAGGTCAGGTGAATTGATCAAGCCTGTGCAAATAGTGTAGATCCAGATCAGTCTGCTCTTGGTTGGAGCCATCTGAGGATCTGGACTTTTTCTTTTTCTAGTGTCTAGCAACTGGTGTAATAATTACCTTTGACTGTGGTTGATGTCAAACAGATAAGAATTGGTATTGGTTTTTAGCCACTCCAAAAGGTGAAGGAGTATTTATTTACAGTCTCTTGGATATAAAGTCTACACATTGGTCTTCAAAGGTGTCATAGTGAGATTACAACTTACACTAGCTGACACTTTTAAACAATGCCTCATTCCCCCATGGAACCATTTCGGGCTGACAATAATTTCATATCTGTATTTGAATCGCTCCACCGGCCACATTGTTGTTATTGTTCAAATATAAGTAATAGCCTTTAAACGTCATGTTTTTTTTATTGTACTGTTTTGGTTTTGTTCTCAGTGCTACAATTACCTGAATATCACATGCATTTATTGTCACTTTATTTGTTATGTTTAAGGTTAGAATTTTTCTCTCTTCTTAAGACTTTCAATGTTGTGTTTTTGACTGAAAATTACTTTGTAATTAAAAGGCTCTTTGGTCATATAATGAACAGTCTGCATATTAAAGTATTTGCCAAAATTCAAGTGTATGCTGTTGTGTAATTATAATATATGTCAAAAATTAGAATATAAAGTATCACTTGTCAGCAATTTAATATAAATATTATCTCTTCACCTTTAGTCAGAATAAACTGAGAAAAATGCTCTGAATTGTGAACCTAAATAACTGGTTGACAAAGAATCAGAGTGCTTGGTTACAGTCACAACACAAGCCATAAATGTATCGCTTGCTTAAAGTCAAGGGAGACAACTGCATATGAACATCACTTCTAATAACTGTTTATCTCCCATTAAGCAAGAAGTAGCGTACGGTTTTAATTTTGTTAAAATAACAACAAAACATTTAAACATTCAAAATATTTAAATTTTCTCTTGGTAATAAGCAAAATATTTTTTGGTACAAATTGAATGTGGTTCAAAAACAATATTCCAATTTGACTAAACAGATGATATAAGCTCACAATGTGTGTATTTTGTTTTAATGCATTGTACTCAAATTTTATATAAACTTATAGCAAATAATAAATAAGTTTATAGTATTTGCATTCAGGTCACAATAATAACAGTAAAGCAAGCACTTATCTGCTGTAAGAGATTTTCCCATGTCAGTATGAATTAATTAGCTCTAGGGACATAATTACAAACAAAGGGGTCAAACAAACAATAAAATTAAACAAAATAGCTTTAAACATTCAGTCAAATAGATAAATGTGAAATATTTCTATGAATTTAGCAGGTAGGTAAATAAATATATGCCCATCCTGCTACCATAATGTTTATAGACAACACCATGTCATATGTAATGCTAGATTGCAGAATGTAACTAGGCAATACTGTGTGGTATGTGTGGCTAGAGTACAAAATGGCCAAAGCTAATACCACGTGGTCTTGGTTTTAAAGTATTGATTTGGAAAATTATGTTGCTATATGTAACCTGTTTGTGATTGGTGTCTTGGTTACAGGCAATTTTTAATGAAGAGCATGATGTGAGGTTAGCTTCAGCAGATGGATCTGTTGAGTTAATAGGAAAAAAACATGCAAGAATACAGTCTGTGGTGTCTGATGCTTGGCTACAGAGAGTTGCTAGGTTACCTGTCTGTAGTGTGTTGCTTGGTTACAGAGTGTTGCTAGCTTACCTGTCTGTAGTGTGTTGCTTGGTAACAGAGTGTTGCTAGCTTACCTGTCTGTAGTGTGTTGCTTGGTTACAGAGTGTTGCTAGCTTACCTGTCTGTAGTGTGTTGCTTGGTAACAGAGTGTTGCTAGATTACCCGTCTGTAGTGTGTTGCTTGACTATAGAGTGTTGCTAGCTTACCTGTCTGTAGTGTGTTGCTTGGTTACAGAGTGTTGCTAGATTATCCGTCTGTAGTGTGTTGCTTGACTATAGAGTGTTGCTAGCTTACCTGTCTGTAGTGTGCTGCTTGGATACAGAGTGTTGCTAGCTTACCTGTCTGTAGTGTGTTGCTTGGTAACAAAGTGTTGCTAGATTACCCGTCTGTAGTGTGCTGCTTGGTTACAGAGTGTTGCTAGCTTACCTGTCTGTAGTGTGTTGCTTGGTTACAGAGTGTTGCTAGCTTACATGTCTGTAGTGTGCTGCTTGGTTACAGAGTGTTGCTAGCTTACCTGTCTGTGGTGTGTTGCTTGGTAACAGAGTGTTGCTAGCTTACCTGTCTGTAGTGTGTTGCTTGGTTACAGAGTGTTGCTAGATTATCCGTCTGTAGTGTGTTGCTTGACTATAGAGTGTTGCTAGCTTACATGTCTGTAGTGTACTGCTTGGTTACAGAATGTTGCTAGCTTACCTGTCTGTGGTGTGTTGCTTGGTTACAAAGTGTTGCTAGCTTACCTGTCTGTAGTGCGTTGCTTGGTAATAGAGTGTTGCTAGCTTACCTGTCTGTAGTGTGTTGCTTGGTTACAGATTGTTGCTAGCTTACCTGTCTGTAGTGTGTTGCTTGGTTACAGAGTGTTGCTAGCTTACCTGCCTGTAGTGTGTTGCTTGGTTACAGAGTGTTGCTAGCTTACCTGTCTGTAGTGTGTTGCTTGGTTACAGAGTGTTGCTAGCTTACCTGTCTGTGGTGTGTTGCTTGGTTACAGAGTGTTGCTAGCTTACCTGTCTGTAGTGTGTTGCTTGGTAACAGAGTGTTGCTAGCTAACCTGTCTGTAGTGTGTTGCTTGGTTACAGAGTGTTGCTAGCTTACCTGTCTGTAGTGTGTTGCTTGGTAACAGAGTGTTGCTAGCTTACCTGTCTGTAGTGTGTTGCTTGGCTATAGAGTGTTGCTAGCTTACCTGTCTGTAGTGTGTTGCTTGGCTACAGAGTGTTGCTAGCTTACCTGTTTGTAGTGTGTTGCTTGGTTACAGAGTGTTGCTAGCTTACCTGTCTGTAGTGTGTTGCTTGGCTATAGAGTGTTGCTAGCTTACCTGTCTGTAGTGTGGTGCTTGGCTATAGAGTGTTGCTAGCTTACCTGTCTGTAGTGTGTTGCTTGGCTATAGAGTGTTGCTAGCTTACCTGTCTGTAGTGTGTTGCTTGGCTATAGAGTGTTGCTAGCTTACCTGTCTGTAGTGTGTTGCTTGGCTATAGAGTGTTGCTAGCTTACCTGTCTGTAGTGTGTTGCTAGGCTATAGAGTGTTCCTAGGTTGCCTGTCTGTAGTGTGTTGCTTGGTAACAAAGTGTTGCTAGCTTACCTGTCTGTAGTGAGTTGCTTGGCTATAGAGTGTTCCTAGGTTGCCTGTCTGTAGTGTGTTGCTTGGTTACAGAGTGTTGCCAGCTTACCTGTCTGTAGTGTGTTGCTTGGTTACAAAGTGTTGCTAGCTTACCTGTCTGTAGTGTGTTGCTTGGTAACAGAGTGTTGCTAGCTTACTTGTCTGTAGTGTGTTGCTTGGTTACAGATTGTTGCTAGCTTACCTGTCTGTAGTGTGTTGCTTGGTTACAGAGTGTTGCTAGGTTACCTGTCTGTAGTGTGTTGCTTGGTTACAGAGTGTTGCTAGCTTACCTGTCTGTATTGGTTGCTTGGTTACAAAGTGTTGCTAGCTTACCTGTCTGTAGTGTGTTGATTGGTTACAGAGTGTTGCTAGGTTACCTGTCTTTAATGTGTTGCTTGGTTACAGAGTGTTGCTAGGGTACTAGTCTGTTATGTGTTGCTTGGCTGAAGAATGTTGCTAGGTTACCTATCTGTGGAGAGCATTTCTTGTTTGTTTCAGAGAACTGCAAGGGGAAGATTAGTTTGCTTAGTTACCTGTCTGTGGTAGGTGTTGCTAAGGACTCCATCTTTTCTGATTCAAGCAGGACAGGTTCAGGGGAAGAGGATTCTGTAGCTTTTGTTTTTCTTGTCCTTTCTATGGGCTTTTTAACCTGAAACAGTGTAGACATAAATTATCAATCTAAGCTTTAAGCTCTATTAAAAGAATTGATAGAGCAATAAACATGTACACAATTTTCCTGGGTAAAATATACATGTACTAGAGTTTGTCTTCATTTTGGAATACTTATATGTGATTCGTTCAAAGATTCAAATTTTTTTTCCAACTTAAAAAATGATAAAGATTATGCTTTCAATAAAAAGTCTGGGTTAAAAACTAAACTTGATATATTATCTTATAGTTACATTAATCATATCATATTGGTATGACAATATCCAGTATTTATTAATCTTGGTATGAAAATATCGAGTATTTATTAATAGATTAAGACCCAGACAAAAGCCTGTGTAGAACCAGTGATGCATTGGGGAATGCTTTTGGCCATGATTGATTCTTGAACATTACACAAACAGTGACAGCAGAGAATTTAGAAATTAAACATTTTAACTGCTAAGCCATGTGCATCTCCATCCTATTCGGAGTAATAAAAGTTTCCGTAAAAGTATATACTTTGTGTCAAAGATGGTAATTCTATACCTTTTTATTGATACATCCCCTCTTTCTGCCAGTTGTTGGGGGCTCTGATGCTTTTGTCACGGGTAGTTTCTGAGGCTCCGGACTGGGTGGAGGCCGGTGGGGGCTGGGAGGCCGGCCGTTGCTAAGGTGACCGTTGCTAGTGCTATCAAGGTCACGGTCAACGTTGGTCAAAATAAGCAGAGAGTCAGCACCCTTCCTCTGTAAAAAGAAAATATGAGTAAGCATATAAATGAGTGTTATAAATGTGCTACAGTAGAAAGTTCACCTTATCACTAATTTTTATTATTAAAACATCTATAGATCAGATGTCTTAGGAAGTTCAAAAGTAAAAAAAAGGAATAAGAAGGCTTGAAAAGAACATTAACATAATACAAGATAAATCAAACAAGGACAGAATACAACAACAAGGACCCGGGCTTAGGCAAAAGAAACTTTATTACAATGCTTAGAAACCAAACAAAGGCCAAAAAAATTCAAATCTTGAATACGTACTAAAGCTTATAAAAGTCAGATATCCAACAATGAATAAAGAAATGTTGCCAAGACAAAAATTCTAACTACACAACCTGAACAGCAATTTACGTGATAAAACAGCAACAAAAACAATAGCAGCAACAAAAACAACAGCAGCATCAAAAACAATAGCAGCGACAAAAACAACAGCAGCAACAAAAACAATAGCAGCAACAAAAACAATAGCAGCAACAAAAAACAATAGCAGCAACAAAAAACAATAGCAGCAACAAAAGCAATAGAAGCATCCTCACCATCTAGACCACCCTAGACTTTTGACCAATGAACAATCTATATGACACTTATGACCATCCCTAAACAACAACAAATGCAGCAGCAAAAGTAGCAACAACAGAAACATGTATCCCACCATCCCCCAGGCTGTTGATTGTTGATCAATCACTACCAGCTCCTACCCTTGGGACCATGCTCTGGTTATCAATACTGTATTGAATCACTGATTAGATTAAATTATCTCGCCAGCAAATATTGACTCTGTCCCACCCATAATTATTATCCTGCTTTTTCAACTAGAAACTGGTCAATATGTTATGTTCAGCATCTGTTAGTTTCCCCATGTTTGGTACAGACAAACAAGACAGGGTTTGGTTACGCTAAACTGTAAATGGACATTTCCTTTCTTAGTTCTTTAGCTTGATACATTTGTTTATAATCCATACAATATAGATGCATGTTCATATTCTCGAGGAATGTCATGCATATGTAACAAGACATTAAATTAATGGGCATACATAACATAAAAGCTGAAATTGTTGATCTTAACATTAAAGAATTTGAGATATTTTAAATTGATTTCTGATGTTTGCAAGCAGTACTGCAGAAAAAGCAAGGATAATGCTTAATATTCTTGCAATGTTCATGGATGTTTGACAAGCGTTTTCTTTGTTTGATTGTTTCTTGTTTTTTTTTTGTTTTTTAAAGAACAATCACACAGAGTTACTAAACACTCTTCCAGATAAATTATAAGAATGCTTTAATTTTTATTCCATCCTTCTGTAAAATATAGGTTCCTTAATGATTTTGTATCTGCTTTGAAATTCATTTAAGGTCTGGATGAAGTCAAACAATACATTGTGTACATTAATTTGTTGATTAAATATGTGATTGTTAAAACATTATACAGCTGTTTTGAAGTACATTTTATTTGTGTCTGTAAAAAAATGTTTTTATTAATTTGTTATTTACATATAATTAAAGCCTATTGAAGCCTTTTGTATGGATGTGAAAGTCAATCAATTTGTTTTCTAAAGCTTGTTTAATTAAGCAGGTCTGAATCAATGATCTGTAGAATACCATGTTGACTCCTGGTGCCCAGCATTCTGTACAGTGTATAGTCTCCAGTAGGGACAGTTTGGCCATGATCAATAAACTAGCAACACAAGTAGGAAAGTTTTAAACTTTAAACTTATTAGTTTATAGAAAATTTTAACACAATTTTGTTCAACCTATAGAAGCCCTATAAGATCGGCCCACTTCCTGATCCAGATCAGTGATAAACTTTAAGAACTTAAAGCTTTAACCTCTAAACATGAACCTCTATTCTAGTATAAAGAACCTACAGCCTGAATCTCTAAACATGAACCTCTATTCTAGTATAAAGAACCTACAGCCTGAATCTCTAAACATGAACCTCTGATCTAGAATTAAGAACCTACAGCCTAAATCTCTAAACATGAACCTCTGATCCAAAACTAAGAACCTACAGCCTTAACCTCTAAACATGAACCTCTGATCTAGAATTAAGAACCTACAACCTCAACCTATAAACATGAACCTCTGATCTAGAATTAAGAACCTACAACCTTAACCTATGAACATAAACCTCTGATCTAGAATTAAGAACCTACAGCCTTAACCTATAAACATGAACCTCTGATCTAGAATTAAGAACCTACAACCTTAACCTATAAACATGAACCTCTGATCTAGAATTAATAACCTACAGCCTTAACCTATAAACATGAACCTCTGATCTAGAATTAAGAACCTACAGCCTTAACCTATAAACATGAACCTCTGATCTAGAATTAATAACCTACAGCCTTAACCTATAAACATGAACCTCTGATCTAGAATTAAGAACCTACAGCCTTAACCTATAAACATGAACCTCTGATCTAGAATTAAGAACCTAATGCCTTCATCTCTATGGATGGATGTGACAGTATTTATAAAGCTATACTTCTAGTTGATCAATATTTAAAATTTAATAGTGCTTTTGTAAGTTTTTATGGCATTGTTTTTAAATGGTGTTTTGATGCTTCCTTTACATGTATATTAAAAATATTGCACAATTATTTGTTGATTTCTATTTTCTTTTAATAAGTTTGAAATTTTCAAAAATTGTTTTTAAACAATAACACTATAAAAAAAATTGCGAAATAACAAAAACATTCTTGTTTCTGTATACACACATGTATGACTCTTCAATTTATAAAATGTAAAACTAATCAAACACTGTAAGTCTGCCATGAAATGGACTAGAAACTAGTTTTTTTGTATTTTGGGTTTTACAGCACACCAACACTTAACAGGTTATAAATGGTGCCAAGAAACTAGTTTAAAATTATTTTTTTTTAAAAAGTATGCAAACACTATTAGTGAAATGCCTTAGTCTCTTGTGCCTGATTGAACATAACTGTTGGGTTTGCTGTTTTTGTTATTTGTTAAATGACTCATCACGGATTTGCTTTTTACTGTTTCATTTGGCTTGTATATTGATACCTTTGTTCTGTGCCTTTGTCACAGTATAGCATATGTTGCAATGCTCATATGACTTTGTCATATATTCTTGTACCAGCCCTGATAGTGCAATCGGTAGAACGCCGGCCCCAGGTATATGAGGCCCCAGGTTTGAACCAAAGTCATTAAAAATGGTAGTGGTATAGCTCCTTTGCTAGCACTCCAGCAAATGTAAGGGTAGTTCCATGACTGGTATGTCCAGTGTCAGGATAATGTAACTGGGTGTGGTATCATGCCAGGTGTTCATTGCATGCTATACATAGAGATGGCAGCACTATATCTGCTTCAAAAGGACACCATCTCATGAAAACTGAAATACTGTTGGTGTGATGATAAACCCAACAAACAAACATATATTCTTACATTATCTTAAATAGTACAAAGTAAATAAAATTGGCATGGCATTGTTTTTGAATTTTATTCAGATTTCTTTTCTTAAAGTAAAAACACTTACTTGAATTAAGTCTTCTATCCTTTGTAACTATCTCAGACAGTAAAGTAATAAACACACACCACAATTAATAAATTCCCATATATCTCTAACATCTTATTCCAAAGGCAAATTCAAAACTCATTCAGAACCTGTTTTCCCAAGGTCTGAACAGTCACATTAAACCATTAATTCTTAGGTCAGTTTCAATCTATTTACACTTTGCCAGACAAACATAACACACAAACACTATATATCCTGTCACTGCCTCAAGTACAATAAGTATGTTTATGCCTGGCCTAAAGACCAAGTAACGAAAATTCCCCTTGTTATTGATGCATCCATACAAATCACAACACTACTTGTACAACACACTTATAACATTTCTACTGAACAATTAACAACAAATGGTACATCAACTGTAAAACAACAATAGAGGCACAGCAAAGATACATTAGAAGTCAACAATTCACCATCGACATCAACAATAACCTATCATCAAAGAGTACATAGCCAAATATATCGGTAGTCTCACTTCAAAACAGCTATTGATCAAACAATATTCAGCTGCAGTTACTAGATGATATATTTTTGGAATAACCATTCAAATGTCAGCAGGCTGAAGACCTGAAAGTCAGTTGTGGGTCAGAATGGCATAAAAATAAATATTATACAATGGGTAGATCTGTCAGCAGATCAATATAGCACTTAACCCCTATCATGCTACAGTTTGAACTAAACAAAACAACATCTCAGTATTTTGATAACAAACTGCATACAAATGTTACAAAGCATATTGCTAGACTCTGAAGCAAATACTGTATATCCTGATTAGATGGCTCCTAGTGGAAGTTGGCTGATGTTGTTCTACACTATTTGCCTTATACTTGTTAAAGGGATCTAAGCAGACTAAGTATCGACAGTGTGCCATCAATTTTAAACACCATTAACTTTCATTGTACAGTAGGCGAGGTCCGCCCCAGCAATGTTCTGTAACACAAACAACCCATTACAAGCACATTAAAAGAGCAGATAAAATGATGCTTAAACCTTTAGTAAACTCACTGTCATAGCAGGAAGATTTCAACACTTTAGCCCGGGGATTTGGGGTTGGGTAAAATATGATAAAGGAAATATTATCATTGTCATCAAATGATTGATAATAAAGGTGGATGGTAAAAATTGTTATTGAATGGATGGTGATAAAGGTGGTTAGTTAAAATTGTCTATGAATGGATGGTGATAAAGGTGGTTAGTTAAAATTGTCTATGAATGGATGGTGATAAAGGTGGTTAGTTAAAATTGTCTATGAATGGATGGTGATAAAGGTGGTTAGTTAAAATTGTCTATGAATGGATGGTGATAAAGGTGGTTAGTTAAAATTGTCTATGAATGGATGGTGATAAAGGTAGACGGTTTAAATTGTCAATGAATGGATGGTGATAAAGGTGGATGGTTAAAATTGTCTATGAATGGATGGTGATAAAGGTAGACGGTTTAAATTGTCAATGAATGAATGGTGATAAAGGTAGACGGTTTAAATTGTCAATGAATGGATAGTGATAAAGGTGGTTAGTTAAAATTGTCTATGAATGGATGGTGATAAAGGTAGACGGTTTAAATTGTCAATGAATGGATGGTGATAAAGGTGGTTAGTTAAAATTGTCTATGAATGGATGGTGATAAAGGTAGACAGTTTACATTGTCAATGAATGGATGGTGATAAAGGTGGATGGTTAAAATTGTCAATGAATGGATGGTGATAAAGGTGGATGGTTAAAATTGTCAATGAATGGATGGTGATAAAGGTGGATGGTTAAAATTGTCTATGAATGGATGGTGATAAAGGTGGATGGTTAAGATTGTCAATGAATGGATGATGATAAAGGTGGATGGTTACAATTGTCAATGAATGGATGGTGATAAAGGTGGATGGTTAAAATTGTCAATGAATGGATGGTGATAAAGGTGGATGGTTAAAATTGTCAATGAATGGATGGTGATAAAGGTGGATGGTTACAATTGTCAATGAATGGATGTGATAAAGGTAGACGGTTTAAATTGTCAATGAATGGATGGTGATAAAGGTGGATGGTTAAAATTGTCAATGAATGGATGGTAATAAAGGTGGATGGTTAAAATTGTCAATAAATGGATGGTGATAAAGGTAGATGGTTAAGATTGTCAATGAATGGATGGTGATAAAGGTGGTTGGTTAAAATTGTCTATGAATGGATGGTGATAAAGGTAGATGGTTAAAATTGTCAATAAATGGATGGTGATAAAGGTAGATGGTTAAAATTGTCAATGAATGGATGGTAATAAAGGTGGATGGTTAAGATTGTCAATGAATGGATGGTAATAAAGGTGGATGGTTAAAATTGTCAATGAATGGATGGTAATAAAGGTGGGTGGTTAAGATTGTCAATGAATGGATGGTGATAAAGGTGGTTGGTTAAAATTGTCTATGAATGGATGGTGATAAAGGTAGATGGTTAAAATTGTCAATAAATGGATGGTGATAAAGGTAGATGGTTAAAATTGTCAATGAATGGATGGTAATAAAGGTGGATGGTTAAGATTGTCAATGAATGGATGGTGATAAAGGTGGTTGGTTAAAATTGTCTATGAATGGATGGTGATAAAGGTAGATGGTTAAAATTGTCAATAAATGGATGGTGATAAAGGTGGATGGTTAAAATTGTCAATGAATGGATGGTAATAAAGGTGGATGGTTAAGATTGTCAATGAATGGATGGTGATAAAGGTGGTTGGTTAAAATTGTCTATGAATGGATGGTGATAAAGGTAGATGGTTAAAATTGTCAATAAATGGATGGTGATAAAGGTGGATGGTTAAAATTGTCAATGAATGGATGGTAATAAAGGTGGATGGTTAAAATTGTCAATGAATGGATGGTGATAAGGTGGATGGTTAAAATTGTCAATGAATGGATGGTGATAAAGGTGGATGGTTAAAATTGTCTATGAATGGATGGT
The DNA here is from genome assembly GCA_007844125.1 of Sinonovacula constricta. Classification (NCBI taxonomy): domain Eukaryota; kingdom Metazoa; phylum Mollusca; class Bivalvia; order Cardiida; family Solecurtidae; genus Sinonovacula; species Sinonovacula constricta. The sequence continues at coordinate 21,733,055 of CM017559.1, read as the reverse complement.
GATAAAGGTGGATGGTAAAAATTGTCAATGAATGGATGGTGATAAAGATGGATGGTTAAAATTGTCAATGAATGGATGGTGATAAAGGTGGATGGTTACAATTGTCAATGAATGGATAGTGTTAAAGGTGGATGGTTACAATTGTCAATGAATGGATGGTGATAAAGGTGGATGGTTACAATTGTCAATGAATGGATGGTGATAAAGGTGGATGGTTACAATTGTCAATGAATGGATGGTGATAAAGGTGGATGGTTACAATTGTCAATGAATGGATGGTGATAAAGGTGGATGGTTACAATTGTCAATGAATGGATGGTGATAAAGGTGGATGGTTACAATTGTCAATGAATGGATGGTGATAAAGGTGGATGGTTATAATTGTCAATGAATGGATGGTGATAAAGGTGGATGGTTATAATTGCTGACAAACGGATAGATATAATGGCAGAGGGTTAAAGCCCTATTTGTTGTGAAAAATTTATTTCCTTCAGCAATAAATATTTCAGGATAATCTTCCAACAAATGATCTTGAAGAACATTCAAAATGCCAGACATGGGTAAAATAGCATTATTATATTTGATGGAAATAGTACAACAGAACAAACAGAAATTAAAGCCTGTAGGTAAATCTTAAAATAGAAAAAATGTAAGAAAACAATGATAAAAACACAAAATGCATACTTTAAAAAAATGAAAATATGAAAAGGCCCTTAAAGAAATTTCCAACATATTAAAATACAAGAAATAGCAGGTTGATGTAAAAGACCCAAAAGACTAAACTAAAGTATGAAATGGTCCTGAACCTACAAACTGTGCACTATTGGCCCTAAAACTCCACCACAAAAAGCCACCTACCTTAGTGTCAGAGATGGCCGATGAACTGGGCCGGTCTGATGATGACTGGGTCTCCTCTGGTACCACTGGCATACTGGTTCCCACATCTGTAATATACATAGACACAGTCAGCTAGGAATTGACAAGGGAGCTCAAAAGCGAAAGGGAGAAAGAGGGTAAGAAAGAAGGGGCTGGGAGGAGTTGGGATGGGTTGGGAGGGGCTGGGAGGATCTGGGAGGGGCTGGGAGGGGCTGGGCAGAGAAGGGTGGGCTGATTGTAAGGAAAACACATGTCAGGAATGGGAATATAGGATGCAAGGGAAAGATTTTATATACAGAAACACGCTGTGAGTTTGGGCTCTTTTTTATGGAAACACTTTAAAAAACATATTTTTTGCTAAAACAAGATACTACATTAATTTGAGAAATATATTTAAATTATCTTATTTTAAAAAGCTTGGTAAAATTTACTTTTAGATAATAATGCAGTCTTAAGAGTTGCTTAGAAATACAACAAATCCATCCCTAAATAATATAGTATCATAACACTGTAACCACCAATACTTTAGAAATTTTATTGAGTTAATTAAAGGGGCAAGCCAATTAGTATCAGAAAACATTATCACAATTTATGAGGTGGCATGATTGTTTGTTGTTTTGTTTTTTTAATAAACAGGTTAAATAAAATTTGAAGATCAAATAAACAACCTAAAAATTGTTTCTTCAAAACCATCAAAGCGTATTAGCCATTAAAGAAGTCATTTAAACAACTTTAAAAAAAAAACAGAAAAAAACACACACAATCATGGGAATTAAAACAATTTTCAGTTAGAAATAGTATACAAAATGTGTCAAAAAATGTTTGCTTGAGAATGAATGTTTTATTTTAACAAGTTCATGTTAAAATTTAATGTGTTGGGCGCCATATGACATATCAAGTTTTGGTGAGCCGTAAAACCAAAAAATACAACTACCGATATATATATATATATATATATATATATATATATATATATATATATATATATTTTAACACATGGATAATATCTAGTGTTTTCATACAACTAGAAAGTTGCCTTTCACCATAGCACCCTCTAACCCATAAATAAACATGGTCTAAGCAAAAGCAAGATGTCTTTGCATTTAGATGAATTCAAAGCTTCTTTGGAAAAAAAGGTTGTAACTATAAACTGCTCATGTTGTTGTCATGTACAAATTATGATTCATAATAAAATATGCAAAAATGTTTAATAATAACTGAAAAATACAAATACAAAAAAGTTGAATGTATAACACATTATTATTCTTAAATAATATGTATAACATAATTGTGCATTTTAAAAAACATTTATTTTCATTAGAGACAATAACAATTCAAAATAAATTTTAAACTATTGCAATGGTAAAAAGCATTAACTGAATCTCTAATAAAAACAACTGTAAAAGCAAAGGCTCTGCTAAAATTCTTTAATAATTTTTAATATACTAAAGCTAACAAAGCAAATCTAAGCCAATTCCCACCACAAAACGTGCAGCAAGTATATTTATGGTACAAACATGCTTCATAATATTGATCAGCTTGGGAAGTCAAGTGAAGGAAGCATCATAATGAAAACATAGCTCTTGTCACAACCATAACAATGACATTAAAATTGAAGAAAAGAACAAATATACTGCAGTCTTTAAAAAAACATGGACATTTCAGACCTAGTCTTTTGTGAAAATGCAATTCATGCAAGGTGCCTGTTAATGTATCATTTATTAACAAGGTAATATAAACTGGCTTCATACTCATATTACATCGCAATTGTGAAGCTGCAGGATGAATTTTAAGCTAAATTTAGAACTATATAAAGTCTGATCAATAATTTCATTGATTATATGTTAAACAGGTAAATCTGAAGCTAGTCCAGTTTAATCTAAAGCTAAACCATCTCCAAAGCTCTTAAAAATGACACTGTTCCATCTGCTAACAAAGTCTTATTACTTAAAAGGCTGAAAATGTTTACCAGTTTTATATCTATATCTAATGAAGGTTTTAACTCCTGAAACACATAAAGGTATCAACATTAGCTTTTATTTAAAGTTTGCAATTAAAGTGAACATTAAAATTCATTTTTTACTAAGTAAGACATAAGTTTAATTTAATATCTACATGTTAGTGTCAATTTTCAGAGAACATAAAAGTAATAAATTATTAATTTAATAAAAGTGAAGTCTTACGGTTAATTTAGTAATATATGTTTCAGTGTTTTCTTTCAAGTATCCCTTTTTATCTAACCAGATAACTGTATGGTGGTTCTTTTATTAGACTTTATTTTATAATTATAAGCCATTTATATAATATTATTTAATATTATTTGTATAATTTATATAATTTAAGCTTTAATTCAGTACATGACCAAAACTGTATATTCATTAGAAATAAACTTGTTTACAAAAGTTCTTGATATCAAATACATTTTACTTGTGAAAAAGGTCCATGGTATTATGTTAATGAGATTAAATCAATAGGTAATTGACAAAAATAATTAATTGTTAAATTAAATTACTATTTAACTTTACTTACAGCAAAAAGATTGTAATAATGAACATCCCAGATACACTTTCATACCATTTTTTTTAAATATTTTGATAAATAATATTTTTCCCAGTATGCACATTTATGTAAAAAAATAGATGAGTAACATGATGTTAAATTGTTAACCACTGAAAATATACCAGCACAGAATGTTTAGTAAATATTGATTTATATATAATTATTTCCAGAAGTAAATACAAGTATTAAGTCAATAAGAATACACCCATGAAAATACATGTGAACTCTTCCACGTTTAGAGGGACACTCTCACTTTTAAGGCTGGAGATATTTTGAAAATTTTCAGAAATCTTCCTACTTGGAAACAGATAACTTCCTTCTTTTTTATATGAAAATAACAAATCATCCACTTTGCAAGTGAAAGTCTCCCACTTTGGCCTTGAAAAAGTTCACATGTATGCATAAAATTTAAAATGTTCAATCTATAGTTAACACCTGATGACATTAAATTGAATTGAATCAGCTCTCCCACTCAAACCAGGACCAGACTGATATGATGTAGTTTTTATAATTTCTTTTTCTTACTTGTTTGTAAGACAATTAAGTTTATATTTAAAAAAAGATTGTTTAAAAACATCATAAATACCTCTCCTCTTCACATCTGTTTAATTATGATAAAACGTGTTTTATAGCTACTTTTTTCAGTAAACATGAAGTATTCATTAATTTAATTACATCTTATATGGTATATTGTGTTGACACAGCCTTTGTTAACTAATTCACACATTACAATAGAGCCTGGTAAACAAGTTATTTTGATTCTAATTTGAATGTATTACATGTATGCAGAAGTGATTAGCCACTACCAAACGTTGTGATGTTAACCCTTGATAAGATCTCCAAAACAGTGTTGAGTTCCCACATTTAGGTAAGTAGGTCTAATTGAACTTAAGGCATGTAGAATATCTGATATATGTAGACAGCATCAACCAATTGTAAAGCCATGTTTACCCAAAACACACAGCTTTCTGATCCAGAACATCTCCGTCTGCAATCTGATCACACACTGTCTGCATATACCAAACTAATTTAGACAAACAACAAAACAGTTCATGTATCATACAGGTAGGAATGTAGAACAGATGAAAAAGTTCTAAACTACCCAGCTTGTCAGTGATTGGTCAGTTTGCAGTGTTACCATGGAAATACAGACAGACACACACATGCACAGACAAAGCATAGATAACACACTGCAACAGACGAATGTGTTGCTAACTTACAACTGTCTAAGATTTCAATGTCTTTACTGACGTCACTAAGGTGGATTTTACTTTTTGTTCCGCTAGGCTCTGATCTTCTAGGGGAAGCAACTGTTACATTTACTGAAATGTTGACCAGCAATTGTAGTGCTACCGTTACTTCCCTTGACTTATATTACACCCTTTTTAAAGACGAATGTCAAACATAAACATGTAGTATACAATTTAAAAAAAACATTTTAAACACAGTATGTACAACCAAATGAATGCGAATTAACGTTTTAGTCTATATAATAATTTCAAGAGGTGTTTTATTATTAACAAAACAACATTGTTTTAATTACTTTCTTGTTTTCAATCGGATAATTTTGAACTGCTTGCTCCTTTGAACTAAAACATTCGAATATATGTATATAAAATATATCTCTAATTAACTCTTATAATCCTGATATAATAGTCGGAATGCGTTATATTTTCTAGCTAAGACAATTTTGCGTTCTACTATATGCCCTATATAAGCATGGTGTTCTGGCCTTACAATCGGTTTCACAGAATGTATGTATGGCTCATATAACGAAATAATCATGAGGTAGCGTTAAAATAGCGATCAGTACATACCAATTCCCATCACCGGTTCGTTCCCGTTCGTCTGTCCGTCTGCACCATCTTGTGAATTTGGGGAACCAGGTCGGCCCTCTGTACCGCTGTTTCTATGGTAGCCAAATTGGGAAATTAAAATTAAAACCCTCCAGCAAATAATCAAATTTGGTAAAATTCAGTAAAGCATAATATGAACAAGTTAAGAAAATGAGCACACAAACACACACACACACAAACTGACAACGACAGATACGAGTACAATATTTCATTAACATCAATTATGTCACACTCTGCTGACTTTTTAAATGTTCTCATTATGTTAACTTGTTACTGTTTGTGGTAAAATAGTTTATTTGCACACCCAAATTAACATTGTTTGAGATATAAAAGTATAAGAGTGGATATAAATAATATTGTTTTAATCGAAAGTGGGAAACAAATAAATCAGATAAACTTTTGAAAATGGCACGCAGTTAAATGCTAGGAAACAGTTTAAAATTTTCAATAAAGATTAAAACTAAAAAAATACTGGATACAAAATATCGACCTTATTTTAGATTTCATTTCAAAATCTTGAAACAAGTGTGTGAAATAACAACGTGCAACGCTGTCCACGTATTTTCAACTGTTAATCAACCAGTGATATATTTCCATTATGAACATTTTCACTACATTTACTTATCTATTTTACAGGGTGAAATTTTAATTCTACTACTAATAGTTACGGTAATAATAATATTAACGACAGACATTGAAACAGGATGCTACGTTAGTGAAGGGATAGAATGTGTGTTATGTGTAAAAGGTTGTTTTTTTTTAAATTTTATTTATAATATCTTTATTATTATTGAAGTTTTCTTATGTGTTTTTGTACATCTGTATATGGTCTATAGACTATTGAATATGTATGTCCTAATAATTTATGTCCTGGTATTTTAGTTTTTATGTTTTTCTTCTATGACATGATGATTTTTTAGAAAAAGAGTTTCAGACACACAGAAAAAAGTGTCAGTTGAGAAAAAGCTGCATAACTCCGAAAGTGTGTGCAGTCTACTTGACAGTGCAGCAACTAGTCTTAAATCGTAAATATACCGTTATCACTTGTATTTTGTGCGCATATATGTATTGTACGCACCAATATTTTGAGGCAAAGATACGTGATAGCTGCCGATAAGAGAGTGCCGTATACGCCCCAACTCCCTCCCCACAACCCCACACGACCATCAAGCTTGCAATCACCGCACACAGACCGTATGCTGTGTATCCATCCTTCAGTAACCAAAGACAATTATCACCTCGATCAATAAATGGTAAATAATTTTAAATAAGGTGAATTTTAAATGGCTAATGTTCTAATAAATAGTTTAGCTTATACTTGCTCTGTGGATGTGAATTAATTTATTCATTCACCAAAATGTGCGTGTTTAGAGACGCGTACTAGTGTACGTGTATTATGTTAATGGATGCTGCATAAAAACTCGAGTGAGATGTGATAAAACAAGGCCACAGCACACATCACTTACAGGCCGTCTTCCTTCATCTCCGGAATCGAACTGTGGAGGGTGAGGAAAGTCAGAGAAGTAAATGATAGATACATAATAAATGTAACCTAACATTTTAGACACATAAAGTAAATGAAATATTCACATATTACTTGTGCATATACAATGAATGGTGCGTAGACCGTAAATGAAACATTCAAATATCTTATTCATGTACGTGTCAAGCTAATTGTGTTTGTTTATAATTTCCTTCTTTACACTGACATCTTCTTAAGAACATTTATATTCTAATTATCCAAAAATAAAACACGTTCTTTGTCTTACACAGGAGATCCGATTGATTTTTTTTGCACTTAACATTCTTGACACAATGATACGATTTAATTATTTGATAGACATCAATTACTATAACTTTTTAATTCATGAAAGTGTATCAAAAGTAAAAAATATAAGTATGCTTATAAATATAATTAGCTAGGATAGTACTGGTGATTTTTTTGTCCAGTTCTGATTTCTGCAATATCCGTGATGCGCTTAGACGAGTATCATATAGTTAATAAATGGAATTGATATATGATATATAATGTTTGTTGTCCGGGAACTTTAGAATCGATAGCGAGCGACATCTCCAACCGTCACCTCGAAATACGCCCTTGACTGTTCATTATCCTAGTGTATTAAATGTTTTTTGATGATTTATGACTTTATTCTAATTAAAACGAACGATTATGGAAAAAAGTACAAAAGATATTGAATAAGACATTTGTTTCAACACAATAAAAACCCTGATCAAACTGCTTAATATAATCTTAAATTTAACTAAGATGAATAAATAAGAAAATAAATATACTACGAAATAAATAGTTTTAAATAAGAACAATAAAAAGCAAACACTAAAAGTGAGTCTTGCTACCTAAGCTAACAACACTGAACGCACTAGTTGTGTTTTATTGTGCAAAAAACCTGCGGGAATAATGTGAATGTGAAAGCTAAAGTAGTCAAATAATATGAATACACATGCTTGCAGTAACAACAAAAAGACAAAATAACTGCATTAGTAATTAAAGACACAATATAGAAATGAGGAATTTATTAAATATTCTAATTTTATTCATCATTCTCAAGCAAAATACTAAATCGTCTTACAATTGTTAAGATTCTAATAGAATTTACAACAAACCTCACTCGAAAGATCGAATTGGCCAGAAATACTCAAATTCTCGTACTTTTTACGTACATATGTTATGTGAACTGTTTTAGAATAATGAACAATTGTTGTCTATGCCTATAGCTACTACAGTAATTTAGAATGCTATAGAGTGTATACGGTATTTGCCAATCAAATAGATGCCTGTTTCTCAATAACTCAATAATTTATAATAATCCTTCTTAAACAAGTGTTGGAATAAAAAGAAATGTTTCCATGACGATGCCTTATCCAGTGAGATTTTGTTTCTAATCACTGATGTATACCAACTGCCGAACATACGTTTATAAGAAAATGCGCCTAATATAATTAGTATGAAACCAGTCAAAAAAGGTGGCGGTTTATCAGAAGTTTAACATATTGGGACGGTGAAATTTTCTACAAAACGCTTTCATTGTTTGTGCATTTCTCAAGTAACCCGTCTAATCATGCATGCCGACCATGTGATATGAACAATTACAAGCTTGATCTTTGTGCAAATGTATCAAAAGGCATCCGTTTGTGGTGATTACCTACGTGAAACCATATAACCCTGCAGGCAAATCATGTGACTTCGTTTTTATTTTATTTTTGCAATGACAGACTGTAAAATAACATTGCAAAACAACGAAGTTATTTCCGTGCGTTTCTCCGAAAGTCCATCTAACTATGCATGTTGATTACGTCACTACATTTCCGAAATAACGGACTGAAAAATTGTCAAAATTGCAATAAAATGCATTAATTTTGTGCATTCCTCTGTGAATCTGTCTAATCATGCAATGTGGATCACGTGACGCCTAACCTGAAATTCTGCAGCAGCAGACACTTGCTACCTTTCCTGCCAGATATCCAGCACTGAATGTCAATGTTGCTGAAATTTGAAACACTAGGGATGCAATCGGAACACTTCGGATATTTCACGAATCATCTCACGGATGTATGTAGGTAGTCGTATCACCTCGGCCATTTCCCTAAATGGTACTTATTTTGTGACAGAAGGTCAAAACAAAGATGGCAGCTCGGATGACAGCTCACTATAGTACGATGCCAGTTAAACTTCAATTTGTGGCTGCTTCAAATTAAAATCATCCAAGTTTAATTTACAAAGCGCAGCAAACAAAACAGCTGTAAAACGACGCCATTGTTTATGTTTTGTTCGAACTACATTTTAGGGATATTCTTTCGACTTCCGGCGAACAAAACGATCATGATTTATTTAAATATCATTGCACCAGATACATCCGAGGGATGATTATCCCCAGGACGGAATTACCCGAGGAGTTCCGATTGATCTGGGATGGAAAGTCGGATCGTTTTATATATTCGACCTAGACAAGTTGGCATATATTTTACAGAAGCATAGAAGAGTCATGTAAATTCAATTTAAATTGTGTTTGAATATTCAGAATTTTGGTTAAATTATCAAAGCTATAAGCAATTTGAACTTGCAGTATGAGACAGGTCAAACTGCTTTAATGGTTATCATTCACATACAAGTGCTCGCGAACAGAATATAAAAACAAAGATGTGCTAGAAAAAAGAAATTGTTTTGAAATTATATTGATAAAGAAATGATAACTGTTATCTAAACACATTTGTCCAACAGGTATGAATGAAAAATACGTTTGGAAAGTGTTACATTTTATTTGTGACTTTGTATAGGGCATATAGGGCGTGTTAAAAAGTGCGGAATGATATAATGTGCTTAGTTAGAACAACTTTAGAATAACTATATAAAACATATCAAAAAGGAGTTAGGCTATAGGTCAAAGGTCGTTAAAACTGAATAGAAGGTAAAACATATAGAAGGAATGTTCAAGAAGAAATCATGTTTTGGTTATCACCAAATTGTTGGTTGACGGTATCGAAAACTTGAGCTTTGACAATACACGGAAACGGAAATCAGTGTTGACATTGTCAGAATAGAGTGTTTAGTTTTTTTCTTTATAAAACAAACCGGGGTTTCTGTTTTCAAGAAAACGTTATCTTTACCTTATTAGGAAATCGTGTTATGTCGCTCTCAAGAAATAGTGTTATGTCGTTATCACACGCTGTCACGCTAATCTGTCACTACAACCCACCCACTCATACACTGCACATGTGAACAGCGTGCAAGTGGTTTGGGAGATGGGGTGTAGTGGTGTAGTGACGGATCAACGTGACAGTTGCCACTGGTCGTGATCACAAGAACGTCTTTTGTCGTTTTCGGGAACTAGTGTGTGAAATTGTCAGGAAACTGTATCTTGTTATTATCTGGAAACCCATGTGAACCGTGTTTTGTCATTCTCAGATAACCGAGTATTGCCATTCTCAAACAACCGTGTATTGCCATTCTCAGACAACCGTGTATTGCCATTCTCAGACAACCGTGTATTGCCATTCTCAGATAACCGTAAATTGCCATTCTCAGACAACCGTGTATTGTCATTCTCAGATAACCGTAAATTGCCATTATCAGACAACCGAGTATTGCCATTCTCAGACAACCGTGTATTGCCATTCTCAGACAACCGTGTATTGCCATTCTCAGACAACCGTGTATTGTCATTCTCAGATAACCGTGTATTGTCATTCTCAGACAACCGTGTATTGCTAGTGTATTGCCATTCTCAGACAACCGTGTATTGTCATTCTCAGATAACCGTGTATTGTCATTCTCAGATAACCGTGTGTTGTCATTCTCAGACAACTGTGTATTGCTATTCTCAGATAACCGTGTATTGTCATTCTCAGATAACCGTGTATTGCCATTCTCAGACCACCGTGTATTGCCATTCTCAGACAACCGTGTATTGTCATTCTCAGACAGCCGTGTATTGCCATTCTCAGACAACCGAGTATTGCCATTCTCAGACAACCGTGTATTGTCATTCTCAGATAACCGTGTATTGTCATTCTCAGATAACCGTGTATTGTCATTCTCAGACATCCGTGTATTGTCATTCTCAGACAATCAAGTATTGTCATTCTCAGACAACCGAGTATTGCCATTCTCAGACAACCGTGTATTGCCATTCTCAGACAACGTGTATTGCCATTCTCATTCAACCGTGTATTGCCATTCTCAGACAACCGTGTATTGCCATTCTCAGACAACCGTGTATTGTCATTCTCAGATAACCGTGTATTGTCATTCTCAGACATCCGTAGTTTGTAGTTCCTCGTTACAATGCTATTCAATTTATACTATCAAGGCTCAGATAAAAGAAAGGTTAATCAAGTGTGCAGGAGACCAACTGAGCAGCAGGTGCTTGGTTAAAAAGTCCAGGGGTTGTAGGTTCGAGACAGGGCAGACTTACGACTTTGTCGACTCATCTAGATACTCGTCCAATGGAGGGACTGGGGTACGATCCCTGTCGCGGGAACTGACAGGACGACAAGGCAGTATGTAGCAATTAGGTTCATACAGAGAAAATGATGGGAGAACTTTTATACAAAAACCGAGTATGCATGTGGTCCCTTACCTATACACTTTATTTGTATTTACAGGCAGATAAATTGGTACAAACTATGTTTTCCTTCCAGAAAGGTCACAACACCTTTCGGCGTCTTCTAAAACAGCTAAATAAACCATTTACAACAATTAGACAAAGTAAATACCCGAGGCCAATTGTTAATCACAGTATGCATTTTAATTTAAAGGTGGTATCTAATAGTTTGGAATATTGTTTTCATAAATAATAAAATTATTCATTGTTACATGAAAAGGTCCTTCAAAATGCTGTTCTTTGATGCACAGTGAAGTATACATCCCCATTCCTTATGGCATCATTGTATCTTCTATCTGAGCCACGTTGCAGACATAGCTATTTTAAAACCAAGAAAACACGTCACAACTTATTTTTAAGATCACGTTATCTTGTTACCCGGATACACCGCTCCAACGTCGGTATCTTTATTTAGCAGAGAAATTAGACTAGGAGTTTATGCAGAAATTATGCTCAAATTTCACAAAACAGTTGTAAGATAGTGTTACGTGTATTTTATATAAAAAACTTAACGGATACCACGTTTAAGCAACGCCTATCGAAACACAAATTGATTCTCTGCTTTTTAATATTTATATTTATTCTATCTATAAATAGAAAATGTTAATAAAACATCCGGTATGATAAAGCTAAAGTCTTCAGACCACTCGGACATGTTACCTTGACCATCATGACCTTGATGTAATTGTCCGAGTAATACACATTTCATACGAACAAGACAGTCTGTAATGTACAGCGATCGCTTGATGAAACCAACCGTTGAATTTCAACTTAGTTACCTCGACATTGCTTCAACAACTTTTAAATATTCAAAACATTCAAAATACACATGCGATAGTTAGGTCACGTGGATCATTTGAAATTGTCCGAGTGGTGCAAAAACACCATGCTATTCATGTGTTACCTAGAATTACTATCCTTTCTCCATTTATTGATGAGCCGACCATCTGCCGTCTCTGTGATGTACTTAAGCTCCTCGTCTTCCTCCTCATCATCCTCTTGAGGAACCCCAGACAGGCTACCGTCGCCATGGCTACCGGAAGACTTTGTATGTAGCGCCAAGGGTTGAACAAAGTTGCAGAAGTGAGGGACATGGCCCCGGTACACCTGAGTGCAGTTTTTATTGTTAGAATAAATTCTAGTATTTTCAGATCTGGTCAAGTTATTTAACGGAAATTTATATTACTCCACTCCGCCCCACCTCCACCCCTAAAGATCAGTCATAATATAGAATGTTAGTTCAATAATTAGTCATGTATTTAATTAATAATATACACTGTTTTGTTTTTTTTCTTGCTTGTGTGATGTTAAACAAGACTGTTCAATAACTTGGATTAAAACTGAATCAGACAGCACCTAATAACTAGAAAAGTTGCCCGATTTATAGACCCAAAACATTCAATACTTTTTTAAAAGGTTTGCCCTAAGTTTGCCTCCTTTGGAATTTTTCATGTCTCACTCTGTCCAATCGCTCATTTTCAGCTATCAGATACCTGTATGCATTGCAAATATGATAAGAAAGTCGGAGTAAACAATGACCTTTCTATTTGATGCATAGTTTAATCGCCAATAGTCAATAATTTTATACCTAATGGAAGATTGTTGGAGGTAAAGACAAACATTATTTACGGATTGATAAAGAAACACTCACCGTATATTAACTGAGCATACAACCCGTAGCTAATGTCGTAACAGTTAGTGTTACATCTAATAGGTTAGTAATGTATTTTTCTAAGAGATTTGAAAAACAAATAGACCAGCAGTGTACGTGTTATTTTGTTTCCGGTTTCTATAAGTAACGTGATCGATTACCAATGTTTTTAATTGTAAGTGAACAATACCGCGAGCAAAGTTGCTAAAATTACTTCACCACGAGCCGGATTGACTCGGACTTCTCTGTATTAACCTTTTATTCTCTATATTCTATACACTATTAAGAATATAGTCATTAAATTTGGTGACATGCATCTCACCAGTGGACTTCATTATTATACACTACAAGAACATTAAAAAGTAATATAAACGTATAAACAATAACAAAATCACAACCATGTTTTAGTAACTTTTAACAATTCTCCATTTCGAAATTACGAAATCTCGCGCAATCTCGCTCCGTATATACAGTCAAATCGCGACATTTCGGATCTCAATATACCGATTGTACGAGCCACTGCGGAAACATTGACCGGTCCCGTGATACTTCTTATGTATTCTATGTAATAATGTTATTATACATTGGCACTTATATGCTAAATCACTGTGTCCAGATGCAACTTGGGGCAAACGATTTAAGTAATGCCGTTCAAAGTGGGGTTCATACTTTTAATAATCCCGTTTCATACTTTTAATAATCCCGTTTTTGAAGTCTTGTCCCCAATTATTGTTACTTTTTTATTCTTTTTTTTAACAATTTGTTATTCCCTCAAATGGACCCCATTGGAAATAAGCTTTCAGCTTAAAGGGCTATCCATAGGTCCCCAGCATCCAGTTACAACACATGTATAATTAAAATGTTTTATTAAAAGTATGCCTCCATGTTTGTACATTGTCTTAGTCTTAAGATGCTAGTCAGTATCTTTTTGTACATTGTGTATGTCAGTGTATATACTGTTGTAAAACTCTTGTCTGTGATTTTATTGAATAATTCTGTGATCATGTGTTATAATGTGCTAATGATCTTAAATGTCAATAAATATAAATATTAAAAAAACCCTTTGTTGTACTATACGGTGCATAAAACCTATACTTACATAGCTAGCTCTGGGAATATATTGCAGCTCTCGTCTCTGAAAGAAGAAAAAAAGATTTACGTAGATTGTTTCTAAAATACGGATACAATTATCTTAAAATTGCGTCTCAATTTTATTTACTTTATACAGATGTATATTTTTGTAAATAATAAAACCAAAGGAACATATCAAACTTTCAATGCTTGGAATATATTGTATATGTAATTGTCCGTTATCTTTCTATATAAAATTAGTTTTTTTTAAAGTAAATTTTCAAATAAAATTATAGAAACTATTCTGTAATTCTATAATGTATAATACATATGTTAATACATTTCCTATGTACATTAAGAAGCACCACAGATCACAATCACATGTATAGAAAATAAAATGTGCAGGTACACGAATGTTTGTGTTGTTAACATACTTATTAATATTCGTTTATTTTCTAAGGCTGTACTAACATCAAACATTAGAGACAACTGTGATCACATACTGCACAAGTTATATAAGGAGTATGATGTAATGACGTTTATTATGCATTTATTCAGAAAACAATCATTCGAAAATGTATGTGATGATCACAGCTATATGAACGGTCTTATCCCAGAGGGAGGTGGCTCCCGTCAGGTGTGGCAAACATTCACCTGCCCTGCATTAACCTACGTTTATTATTTATCAATACACACTTTTAAGTTCGTCTTTTTGTTGTTGCTGTTGTTTGTTGTTGTTTTTTCGTTTTTTTTTATCGGGATTATCGTTCCACCAATAGTATTTTAGTTATCTAGAGACGGTGTCCACTTGAAGCAGATACAGTGCTGCCTTCACTGTGTATTGCATGTCGTGAACACCTGGCACGATACACACCCAGTCACATTATCCTGACACCGGGCCAACCAGTCGTGGAACTACCCTTATATTTGCTTGAGCAATGGAGCTATACCACTTCCATTTCTAAAGACGTTGGTATGTCGCGGCCCGGGATCAAAACCGGGGTATCCCGTACCTGGAGCCGACGCTCAACCGACTATGGGCATTAATAGGAAGACGTGATGACAACAGCATAGAGTGTCTACCCTGATAGTGTCGACCCTGATCAGACAGCTCCCATCCCTAAAGGAAGCTAGCTGATCTGAAGCTACACTTTTTGACCAAAATGAGGAATCCAGACGTAAGAGGCTGGGGGTCTAGCATAGAAGGTAATAATAATATTATAACCATTGCAGTAAATACATGTGACGTGTTTGCTGTAACAGTCAATGATTCATGCAAGCACAGAACGTAATAATATAACCGTTGCTCTAATTACATGCGACGTGTGTGCTGTAACAGTCAATGATTCATGCAAGCACAGAACGTAATAATATAACCGTTGCAGGAAATTGGTGTGACGTGTGTGCTGTTACAGTCAATGATTCATGCAAGCACAGAATGTAATAATATAACCGTTGCTGTAAATACATGCGGCGTGTTTGCTGTTACAGTAAATGATTCCGGCAAGCACAGAACGTAATAATATAACCGTTGCAGTAAATACATGCTACGTGTTTACTGTTACAGTCAATGATTCATGCAAGCACAGAACGTAATAATATAACCGTTGCTCTAAATACATGTGACGTGTTTGCTGTAACAGTCAATGATTCATGCAAGCACAGAATGTAATAATATAAACGTTGCAGTAAATTGATGTGACGTGTTTGCTGTTACAGTAAATGATTCATGCAAGCACAGAACGTAATAATATAACCGTTGCAGTAAATTGATGTGACGTGTTTGCTGTTACAGTCAATGATTCATGCAAGCACAGAATGTAATAATATAAACGTTGCAGTAAATTGATGTGACGTGTTTGCTGTTACAGTAAATGATTCATGCAAGCACAGAACGTAATAATATAACCGTTGCAGTAAATTGATGTGACGTGTTTGCTGTTACAGTAAATGATTCATGCAAGCACAGAACGTAATAATATAACCGTTGCAGTAAATTGATGTGACGTGTTTGCTGTTACAGTAAATGATTCATGCAAGCACAGAATGTAATAATATAACCGTTGCTGTAAATACATGCGGCGTGTTTGCTGTTACAGTCAATGATTATGCAAGCACAGAACGTAATAATATAACCGTTGCTCTAAATACATGTGACGTGTTTGCTGTTACAGTAAATGATTCCTGCAAGCACAGAACGTAATAATATAACCATTGCAGTTAATACACGTGACGTGTTTGCTGTTACAGTAAATGATTCATGCAAGCACAGAACGTAATAATATAACCGTTGCTCTAAATACATGTGACGTGTTTGCTGTAACAGTCAATGATTCACGGCAACATTGTATCAGGTCGCACAATGAAATGTGGTTCAAAGCTGCATCTGAACGTCTTTAGTATTTCAATTCAACCGAATTAATAATTGAAAAAAAATACAGTTTTGTGTCTGTCAGTTTTTGTTTTAATTGATGATATACCGAAATACTGACAGACAACATTATTGCTATCTGTTTTGTGTATTTCTGTGTAAATATGACTGTATACCAATGTTTGTATGAAGGCCACATGAAACCGCTTCATCCTCCTATATATCGACCACACCCTCCTATATATCGACCACACCCTCCTATACATCGACCACATCCTCCTATACATCGACCACATCCTCCTATACATCGCCAGACCCTACATGAACTCTTAAAAACTAACTTTGGGTGTTTAAAAGTCTAGTAGGACATATTCCCTGTGTGGTAGGCTATTCAAGTGTTTTTATATTTGCAGGTCTGTTAGTCTCTGTCCCTGTTTTTCATTTTGTCTGCATCATTTGCAGAAGGATTTTCTACTAATTTCTCTATAAACTATCAATATTTCTTCGCTAAAACCGCTAGCAAAAGATATAAACATTTCAACAGAACCCCAAGACAGAGCATTTATCCTCGAAAAAACTAAAATATGCATTTTGAAAACTGTAGGTATTTGATAGTTGTTCTGTATGCATATAGGCAATAACCAAACAGTAACTTTAAAAGTTTAATGCAACTGTTCGACGCTGTAAGCACATTTAGTTAAAAAAATAAATAAATTTAAAACACACACACAATTAAAACAGTATTTTACCTTCTGCAAGAATTTACATTGACTAACTACAAAATCAATTTTAAGGATATTCAAGAAGAGAACTTGCCCACAATAAGGTCATTGGAAAACACCTTAATTTAAAATTTCACGTTGATTTCTTTGGAATTCAATTCAAACATGCACAAGTGTATATTTACCGTCCTTCCAGCTATGTAAACATGATGAAGTGCATTACATGGGTTGGGTCCCGCCCACATTGGTGTCTGATGAATACATGTGACAAGGTACGTCAATGGCATTCAATTAAGTTTATATTGTACTCGTTTATGTGTATTAAAGAACAGAAAATGAACATATGCTAAATGGCACCGCCCGTCCAGCCCAGCTTTTCGTTGTATGTTGTTAATGAAGCACCAGTAATGATTTCCCGTGTTTTTTGTAGATGATTTATTTTCACTGGACTTTGTTATTGTCTATTATTTTTATTGTATGCTAAATTGCTCATTTACCGCTTAGAGCGGTAATGAGTTCAGTAAATATGAGTTGAGTTGTTGTTGATAATGCCGCTTTCACTGTGTGAGTGTAAGTTTTTGTTTGATCACCATCTGATCAATAGTATCAGAGTCACACATCGGTACACAGTTTCTCTATGAGGCCGGTAAACGTAATGCTGCCGTGAATGTGTTGGCAGGTGTTTGGTTGGTCAAATATAGTCGTGCGTTTAATTTCAAGCCAGCGTCAAGCAAATACAAGAAAGAGCTACGATGTAAGACATCTATGCGCTTTTAACAAGAAGATGACTGTCATGGGAACTAAATACTCTCCTACACTGCTGATAAATTACATAATCATATGACAGTAAAGAATCATTACTCTGATGGGAAGTAGAATATTTGCTAATTTGTGTGTTTTCCTCGTTCTCTGCTACATCCTGTTTTTACAAGCTTCATTACTAACATCGGTATACTCGGTTTCTTTTGTTAAATAATTGCAAGCTACACTTTATTGTTGCCAGCTACTCTGTTAAAAAATCAGAACACTTGGTTCTTTTCTCTGAAGAGTGTCTCACAGAACACCTGCGATATCGTGTAATTGACTGCTACACTATCGTCCCCATACAAATGTTTTCCATAAGAGTGACCGCTCTCAAAAGCGGCGCCAATAACGCTGTCACAGATCGACAGTATTATAAATGAAATAATTAAGTATATTAATACGCATCACGGCTTATCAGCACTGAAAAACGTAACCCGTTACTGAACTCATTATGGCTGAGGATCGAAATTCCTTGTCCAGTAAAACATCTGATGATTCTGTACGTGGTTAGGTGGAGATTGGTGGGCAACTCAAAATTATACATTTATTTGAAACATGATATTCTCTTTTAATGCCTGGCAAAGATGTGAACATATTAAAACATCGATCACATAACGTATTAGTAATGAGGTTTTCAAATTGGTTCGCGTGATCACTGACACCTTACACCAACCAGTTTTAAAGTCATTCTACTGACGTCTTAAAAAAGTCTAGTGTTTTGTCTACGTATACAACAGTTATGAAACTGAACCCTTAATGAACAGAAATTTGATTCATTCAACTATTCATCACTTAATACACTTAATACACAATTGTATTGCTTTGAATGATTAATGCAAGGATAACTGTAATATCTCATTCTCACCGGAATCATTAAAAGGTGCAGGAAACACCAGTAATAATAATGCATTCATAAACGATTACATTTCTTCACTTCCCACATTCGATAGGACATTCTTAGCATTCAATTTCACAAAATCAATTGAATCCTTACAATAGTTTTAAGCGTGTTTCATCATGTCAGATATTTGGAAACCTTACACTCAGTAAGATCGAAAGTTTACACATGAAAGCAGATTATGACATTTGAAGTCCATTTATAACATAGAGACGATGAGCATGAAAAAGATCTCCGTAAAGGGATTAACCCTAGAAATTATTTCATAACAAATTTCTAAACTCAAATTTAAGGCTCTAGCTTTTTTGACACTTGGATGACCTCGGCTTTTTTCCTTTCAGAAAATCTTTTCATAACATGTACGGAAAAGACCGAAGATTCTATGAGCTTTTTGACAAAGAAATGTACGGTAACGTTAAATGTGTCTATAATACTGTCAGGAGCTGACACCACTTACTGCTGTAAAGCCAGCGATTAATGCCTTTACTTATGTTTTGATTTCAGATTGCTGGGAATGAGAAGCGTCACCCCTGAAATCGATACATCTGAAAACTCATACAATTTGACTTGCACAAAGTGGTCGAAGGGCACGCACCGGTTATAAACATAGAACACTATCGAAAACCTCTTAGACCCAAACGGACAATTACAGTCAAGAAATACGAAGACAACATACATAAAAACATCGTTGCAAACCAAATAAAGAATAACAAAAATTGTTTCAAGTTGAGGCAAACAAATACTGTCAATTTCAAATATTCTTTCTTCCCAAGTTGTTTCAAGTTAAGACAAACAATTACTGTCAATTCCAAATATTCTTTCTTCCCAAGTTGTTTCAAGTTGAGGCAAACAAATACTGTCAATTTCAAATATTCTTTCTTCCCAAGTTGTTTCAAGTTGAGACAAACAAATACTGTCAATTTCAAATATTCTTTCTTCCCAAGTTGTTTCAAGTTAAGACAAACAATTACTGTCAATTTCAAATATTCTTTCTTCCCAAGTTGTTTCAAGTTGAAACAAACAAATACTGTCAATTTCAAATATTCTTTCTTCCCAAGTTGTTTCAAGTTGAGACAAACAAATACTGTCAATTTCAAATAGTCTTTCTTCCCAAGAATAGTGATAGATTGGAATAAACTCAGTGACAATATTGTGAACCAACTGACAATCGAAAGCTTCAAATGTAAATTAATATCACCAGACTAAATTTCACGCGCACACCAGTCCGTTGAATAAAACCAGTATTGGTTACTTCAACGTAAAAACTCAGACTCAGACTTGTTCAAAAGCTATTTATGTTATTTATGTTTTTGTATATGTTCGTGTATTACACTGTGTGTCTCATGTAAGCTCCTGAAGCTCGGGTAAATGACATGAGGTTATTTAATTATTAACTAATATACACATAATTTACAAATATACCACAAACCTTCAGACCGACAACACAAAACAAATTTTAACACAGACATTTAATACTTAGTTCATTCAGTTATCGTGCAGTATGTTTAATAAGTTCCTCGTCAACAATATTGACATTTTCTCTCTTATTTTATTTTTTGTTCGGGAATCTACAAACCGTGTAATCAGTTTTTACCCGCTTAGCACGAACAGACCAAGTCTAAATAAATGGTATATGTATTATATACATTATATGATCAACCAGCCTTTGTTGGGACTTTCTGATCAGAATTTGCACTATCTGAATCAATACTTCTAACTATTTGTCAAGTTTCCACTTTATGCAGCAGTTGGCAAATACCTGGGAATATGCGTGGGTTGTTAACGCACGAAACAGGGTCAGGGCCACGACTATCCGATACAGTCAGCAGTGTTGAACAGTACCAAATACAGACAAGCTCTACTTAAATTGCAATTTAATTAATCAGTCGTAATCGTGTTTGAAATTGGACACGACTAAAATTCTGATCAATGTATGCTAGGTCAAGCATTAATCTACACCGCGTTGAAAAAAGGCCGAACTAACCAGCTCAAATAAAGATTGCACAAATTACAAAAAAAAAAAAAGAATTCGCGTCACTACTATTGAATACTGCCTATTTTGTTAGTAGAGTTACGTGATTGTAATTACTCTTTATATTTCTTAAATTTGCAGCGGGTTTTTCAACTTCTATTAATTATTATAAAGGTATTTATTTAAACAAATGGCTCGACCGTGTTTATTCTTTTTAAGGTTTGAGAGAAATAATACTGATATCGAGGAAAATGCCACAATTTAAATAATATGGGAAGGATTCCTTTTATGGATCATTTCCAACGAAGACTAAACGCGCCCTAACGTACAAATACATAAACATAATAATCACTGGTAATTTTTGTTAGACAACCTGTAATAAAATTAAATTGGGATCTTTTCGACAAAGTTATTTGACAAAAACAAATTAACAATTGTTATTTAAAATGTGCGGTAAATGAGGCATATGGAAGCAAATGTCGGCCATATTAAAACAAAAATAGCAGGCGTCTTAGATGCTCTCGCTTAATAAAATCCATATCTGAGTCCACGCTTGAAACAAAGATATTTTGTTAAGTATTTGTTCAGCTTACGTTACTTTATACAACAATGCAAGCAAAATCAACAACGAATAAACCCCTACAACAGGTGGATCACATAAGGTCAAAAATAATACGGCTATGTTCCGATATGTTATCATCTGCTTCTACATGACACAGTGTCATTCGAAGCTATTTACACAAGTTTCCAATTCTAATTGACCACACCAAAGATCAGACTGTGTTTCAAACGCCATGTACCGACGACCAAATTGCATAAAGATGCCGAACTTTGCTGCTTTTTCACCAAACATTCCAAGAAGCGGAACGTTCTTTTTTATCGAATAAATTTGAAACGTTGACTTTTTCAAAATATCGTTAATATGCGCCACAGTTTATACAATCACGTCAACTTTATGAACAAGGTAATGCATGCATTTTTAAGCAGTCATAATCGCTTTAGATTACATCAAAAAGATTACCATCGTCTTCCTTTGTCCACTTACAGGAAGATAGTGCATTGATATAATGTTTATTTCAGTTCAGTTCCTGACAGCGAAGTTTGCCTAGATGTGTCAACTTTGTTACGAGGCGAGATTAAATGCCTTCTTTTATGAAGAGTCGCGAGTGGTTGAAAGGAGAGAAGTTTATCTCAAAGCAAATAATGCAATGTTTTGTCAGTGCCGAAGTTCTTTCTATGATTTTAATAAACCTTCAAATACGGCCCAGCCAAGAAGACCAATGCACGATACTAGGTGAAGTTTGTCGTTGACATTACTTTGAAGTCTCTTCAGACTATCCAATGATACGAAGTAATGACATCTTTCAGTGTCTTTTGTATGTGTATCGTAAATTAAAAAAAACAGCAAATATTTCAGACTATGCATTATGATATTAAAAATGAAACTACAGCAATGGTGGATAGTCTCCATACGAGATTCCAAATCACCGTAAGCTATGATTTCGTTACTATACACGCTTTGAGGTTATATATCAGTTAGTTTTTACATATTTTATTGTTACGTGTAACACAGAAGTATAAGGACAATATTCGTGAATAAACTAACACAAATAGTGTGTAAACATTCGTGTAATTAACACAAATAGTGTGTATACATTCGTGTAATTAACACAAATAGTGTGTATACATTCGTGTAATTAACACAAATAGTGTGTAAACATTCGTGTAATTAACACAAATAGTGTGTAAACATTCGTGTAATTAACACAAATAGTGTGTATACATTCGTGTAATTAACACAAATAGTGTGTAAACATTCGTGTAATTAACACAAATAGTGTGTATACATTCGTGTAATTAACACAAATAGTGTGTAAACATTCGTGTAATTAACACAAATAGTGTGTATACATTCGTGTAATTAACACAAATAGTGTGTAAACATTCGTGTAATTAACACAAATAGTGTGTATACATTCGTGTAATTAACACAAATAGTGTGTATACATTCGTGTAATTAACACAAATAGTGTGTAAACATTCGTGTAATTAACACAAATAGTGTGTAAACATTCGTGTAATTAACACAAATAGTGTGTATACATTCGTGTAATTAACACAAATAGTGTGTATACATTCGTGTAATTAACACAAATAGTGTGTATACATTCGTGTAATTAACACAAATAGTGTGTAAACATTCGTGTAATTAACACAAATAGTGTGTATACATTCGTGTAATTAACACAAATAGTGTGTATACATTCGTGTAATTAACACAAATAGTGTGTATACATTCGTGTAATTAACACAAATAGTGTGTATACATTCGTGTAATTAACACAAATAGTGTGTAAACATTCGTGTAATTAACACAAATAGTGTGTATACATTCGTGTAATTAACACAAATAGTGTGTATACATTCGTGTAATTAACACAAATACATCTTCGTCCTGAGTAAAGTATCTAAATATTCCCACTTTACTATCAAACTTAACGGTTCCATTTTCTTGTTTGTTTGTTTGTCTGTCTGTTTGTTTGTTTATTAAGTTTATCGTCCCGCCATCAGTATTTCAGTTACCTGGAGACGGTGTCCACATGAAGCAGTCATAGTGCTGCCTTCACTGTGTATAGCATACTGTGAACACATGGCATGGCATGATACCACACACAGTCACATTATCCTGACACCGGGTCAACCAGTCGTGGAACTACCCTTATATTTGCTTGATCATTAGCAAGGGAGCTATACCACTTCCATTTCTAACGACTTTGATATGTCGCGGCCCAGGATTGAACCCGGGGCCTCCCGTACCTGGAGCTACGGATTGCGCTACAAGGTCCAGTCCATATTTTGTCGACAACAAAATTTTGTATTTTTGATGGACATTTTCCGTTTCTGTTTTATTTTGGTAACTGAAAAATATGCAAGAGTATGTTTTGTCACTAATCTTTTCTGAAGATAATGTTTCAAAGAATAAATAAAAATAAGTATATGAATTTGAATTTGATAGCTGTTTCATTTTTAAAATAATATAAAAACTTCACTTCTATCCTTCATCAGTTGTAAAACCAAGCCAGTTTTTTTATCATTTTTTCTTCACTTTGATACACGTAATTCAACTGCATGTCGATAGTAAAGCTTAATTAGATTATTTATTTATGAAGCTTAGTGAAGAATGCCATATTTAAATTAAATCATTAATTATGATTCATCTTCGAAATGGATTTGTTGTAAAATGCAAATCGGTAACGAGTGCAAGCACTACTAAATTTAAATGTTACGCCTGTATATAGGTCTGTGTATCAATTGTACGGGGCCGCCACTACGTCTCTATAGTGTCTAAACACAATAGCGATATCACAACTATCGTGCTAGCATTGTTCCAAGTGACAGCCATGACGTTAAAGTTCCCATCGCTGCACTTCAAACATGCACCAAAGTGCCAACAAAAAGGCATATGTGCCCCGTGTAGCAATTGGAAAACTTGATACGCTGCATGTATGTTAAAGGGGCTGTTCCCGTGACACACGTATAGAGACGAATACTATATACAAAGCCACTTGTATTCATATTAAAAACAAAAATGTCTCTGTTATTTTCATATTTAATTTCGAATAAATAAGATAAATTCAAGATCCAATATCGATTGACCAGCGAAAACTGTTTTCAATAGTGAAGTGATTTGTTTTAAATTATAATAAAACAATGTTTTCTAATGTTTGGCATATGGTTATGTAATTTTGTTAAATAGCTTATTTTCATTAAAAACATCACAGAAAAGTGTTGCCTCTAATTTTAGTAAAATAGTCTTACGTTTATTTGTCGATATATTTAATTAAAAAAATGTCCCATTGCCAAAACTTAAGACTGTGACTGTTACCTCTGTGTTAATTGAGGGTAATATGTTTGTTTATTGGGTTTATCGTCCCACCAACATTATTTCAGTTATCTGGATACCCTGTTCACTTGAAGCAGATATAGTGTTGTGTATAGCATGCCGTGAACACCTTGCATGATACCACACCCAGTCACATTATCCTGACACCGGATCGAACCCGGGGCCTCCTGGAGCCGACGCTCTACCGATTGAGCTACCAGGTCGGGTCAATAAGCCAATAAGTAAATGATGTTATTCTAGACAATGGTCAACATTTAAATTCTGTTTAATAACTGAAAAACTCTATTTCATAGAAACATGACTAATTCTGTTATATTGCACGTTAACATCGAAAGAGGGGGTCACATTCATTCAAAAGGGGTACATCACATGTATATTGACAGACAGAGAGTTATGCAGACCTTAAACGCCAACAGTTAGGACAAGCACAGAAATTGCAGTCAGGGATAGATCCAACCAGGTAAAAGAGTAGAGTTGTGAATACACATACAAGCTTAAAAATACTAAGCTTTTAAAGTAAATTTTGTCTGTTGACTGCTTAGGTCGAAGTTAGGGTCCCTTACAGTTTATATGCATATCTAGTATTTACTGCGATCAAGTTGATCTTGATTCATACAACCCCACACCACCCCACACCACACCACCCATCCCATCCCACCCCACCCCACCCCAGGCCACCCCACCCCATCCCCAACCACCAGCATTTTCTGGACCCGCCCCTAATTGTAGCACTATATATTGTACAGAATGATGCTGTTTGCATAATCACTAGGAAGTTTAACAGATAACTTTGACATCAGAGAGGTGTCTTGGCAACAGTCGCGAGTATGACCATATATTGACAATGACGTGAATGAAGAGACAATATCCACATTCTTGCGACCTATTTGCACCAAATCCCTGACAACCGTACCACCAGTATAGCCAGGCTACGTAACAGTCGATATCCAGGGATGTGGATTCTTTAGGATGATAACGACATTGATTGCTATTGTTTTGGAAAGAAGCATCATTGATTTTACCAGATATCTATTGTAACGCCTCATCTACATGGAATTGATTTATTTTCTATTATAACACAATATACGGAAATCTTGCCTTGTATTGCCGCATAGGCCTGGTGACCTTCTGACTTATACTTTGGGAAAAAGCTTTCAAAAAGTTCACAAAAACGATCATCAGCACTAGACAAATGGCATTTTCTTTATAATCAACGTGTTTTTACTAAGAAACATATTGTATTTTTAAATCGATACCCAGCCGAGGATCCATACCAGTTCACATCGTTTCACGTGAAACGGTCAAAATTCCTGAAGCTAATTTTTCAAAGGCCCCAAATAATTGGTTTCACGCCTTGACCACAATCACTGCTAAGCACAGCTAGGCACATGTATGTTATTTAAACAGTAGTTGTGTTTTTTACAAAGAATTTTTTTATACTTGAATGGGACCTACGGCTGTTTATATGATTTCCTTCTGTAACTGTGAACATGTCAAATTTAGTGTCTGAATTCGCCCCTGATACCATATTAGCGACTAATTGAGAACGATGTATATTTTTCATTTAGAGTTGGGGTATTTTTTTTTTTACTTATGTTTTTCGTCCAGTTTATGTGCTTACTGAATGGTAATTGTAAATATTACGTCAGTCTTCGTTGACTTTGTTTGTTTTCATTGTCCATAACTTAGCATCTTACAGGATCGGTTCAAGTATTTTAATATAGAGCATTGCGCGTTGTTGTTGTTTCTCAAATGTTTGATAGTTTATGAGGAATGAGTTTATTTTCTACTGAGATTTTGATTTCCGAGATGCGTTCTGACTTTATCTGGATTAAAGTTGATACTTTTAAACTAGTTTCTTAATATTATAAATCATATCAAATACGTGGCGTCATTTTTCAGCCTGTATAGAGAAACAAACGTGGCAAATAACGTGATGAAGTGAGGTATCACTGTCCAAATATAAGCAATATATGTATTACCGTTCCAGGCGCGGTCTTGGGCCGATGGTAGTCTATGTAGCGTTGTGGTTGTCCGTACGGGTTCTCCCTGAGAGCGGGAGAGTTTGCTCGTGATCCACATGCTTCCAGGAACTTTTCACATGCCCGCTGTGGGCGGTCGCTTAAAGTCTGGTGGTGCGCATGCGTGTGATTGTAACACCGAGAATGGCGGTCAAAATATCTGTAATCCGGAGCCGGACTTGCTGGATGTAAGGATATATTTTGACCTCTATAATCATTTTCGTACAGTTTATTGACTAGAGAAAATCCTTTCCGTAGTTCATCTATTGTTTCCTGTGCCCGAGTTTCTGCTCGTGTCCTTGTAGATCCAGCACTCCTGATCCGACGATTTGCAGGAATCGAGCCCGACAGCGGTCGGGTTTTAGTGGGAACTGCCGAACTTGGACGACTCCTTGGAACAAATCCATTCGGATATTTTGGAGTTGGTGTTTTCCGCCAAGGACGGTCTTGCAAGCGAACCGATGACGCGCTTTTGATTCTCTGCGGGGCTGCGGGTACGTTAGGGGAAGTGACGTCAGTTCTCTCCGCGCCGACGCTGTATTCGACGTAGGTTTCCACCTGGTCATGTGGGTGGAGAATGAATGGATCCTTATCGGATGGTTTTAGGGCGGCATCCTTTAAGGTCTCATCCTCAAAAAGCTTGAACCGGTAACCGTCCGCAAGCCACGGCGTCTCTGTTTGTATTCGCATCTTCATGCCGGTTCTGGTAATCGAACGTTTACCAAAACTAAACCAACTTAACTGAGACTAGATCCATAATTATTAAAATATAAACTATTGCACATAGTTAATTTATAGTATTTATATGTTCCTCATCAGTTTTATTGATTGACATGTTATTCAGGAGTTGTTTTATGCGTTAGTCTTGAAAAGAAAATTTTCCGGTTGAAGGTCCAAGAGATATGATTCACTACGCCTTATATAACAATATAGAAAACTTAAAACTATTTTAATACTTGTTTATTTTCAGTCTATACTTTTTTTTTTTTTTTAGAATATTTACGATTAATTCCATATCGTAAATAAATCGTCATACATGAACAGATCACACCCACGTATGATGCTTACCACTGAGGTTGGGATTTATGGCAGCTCGATATAAACACATCGGTTGTAGAAACATAGATGGATTGAGACTTTAAGCGTTGACCTTAAAATATCTCGTTGTGAAAAAATGAGGAATGGCGAAAACAATACAAACATACGGGTTGATAAGAGGACACTTTAAATGATAATCCAACTTGAACATGAATTTCCAATCACATTCTTATCATAAATCCAACACACGCGCGGCAATGTGGGGAATACAACACTGTTATAGCATGTGTTGTCTTGATATCTCCCTGGCGTAAACCTTAATAACATCAATGTTCAACAATTGTCATTTGCTGTGTGGATATTCAGAACATTCAAACACGGGACGGAATTACGTCTGGGCTAATCACTGGGCTAATCACAAATGCATTACGCCTCAATCAGTCGAAACGGTTACAATGAAGCCAATCGAACACTCCCCATAATTCAGTATAAAATGTCACATGGTCACGGCTTACTCAGTAGGGAACTTTTCTCGTCAGCCTGAGAGAAAATCGGATTGCAGCACACGAAGTTAAGTAGTTGTAACCGTATTTGTCAGTCTGTATAAACATCATTTATCATAACTCCGTGGGAAGTCTCGTCGTTTGTAAATAGTTTATTTGTCTGCGATCAGAAGACAAAAACACAAACATACTGCGCTGGAGATGAAACTATCGCCTTTTTTTTAACACATCAAAATCAATGTTACACGTTTGCTTCAAAAACCAGAAAGACAACTCGATTACATAGAACCAGATACTTTAAGGGTAAAATCGACACGAACACGTTCAAGATAGACTTAGGACGCTTCCTCGGTTGTAAATCCAGGATAAGCTGACGTTTTATTATGTTTGATAAAGGATAAAATGGCCATGTTTGTCATCTACATGTTTGGCTGAAAGCGACAGTGCGACACAAGTGTTATAAACATCGACAGTTGGGTCTTTGGCTTGATGTCCATTTAGTAATACAGTAAAGAGAGCTGGAAATGGGAAACTGTTTTATGAGTTTGATTGGTTCCTAAGCAGCATCAGTTGTTGTTTTAAATGTATAGTAGAACCTATGATGGAATTATCATTTGTAGGCTGTTTAAAATAAATCATGGAAATTACACAATTACTTAAAAAAACAAGTCCAGAACGCCTTTATAACGTCTTCTTAGTGCTACATTGGACTGCCAACACGTACAAACAGCCTAATAAATCATTTTTTTCACAAGACACACTGATTAAGCATTTTCATATGACACCCTGTATAAGTGGGCACGTTAGTTGCCTTAGATGTTGTCCACGTTTGTGAATATTTATAACCGTACTATTTTAAAGAATATGTAGTATTTATGTGGGAAGTTGAGATATACCGGTGTCCCGTTTGAACAACAAATGCGTCACTTATATAAGCCATAACATATTTTGTTTCACATTTATTGAAAAGTAACCAACTTCATACATTCACTTAATACTGAATTCCACTTGAATACCACATCAACACGACAAATCAATCCACGTGTATCTCCCTTCCAATAACCCTTGTCAACAAATTCATTTCTTTCCACCACTGTGTATATCTCAAGCCACAACAATACCAATCCGATAGAATTTCAGTATCTTTTTATGGCTATGAAATTATCACATAAACACTCGAAAGCAAATAGAATAATGGTTCAGTCCGGTACTCGTAAAAGACGGATTAATTCCTGTACTGTAGAAAGCTTTAATGGGTAGTTCATGCAACAGAACGGTGTGATACACAAACAAAACTGATTGAATGCGTCGTCTCCCAAGACAATGCGGCTATAACCCTGCGAGGGTCGGTCAAAATCTACCGCTATTGTTCCCCGGGGACGAATATATTACAGTGCTTTTTATTCAATCTATGTGTATAATCGGTTATTGCTAGTTCGTGAGATTTCGTATTATTTCGTATTATATCAGGTATTCATTGTTTACACTGAATACATACATAGTATTGTTGGGCTCTTTATTTTATTCGATGAAGGTAATCTTTGCTGCAATTTCGCGAAATTCCGCCATTTTCCGTTGCATCGTATCAATATTTAATATTGTGCTTTTTGGTAATAAAGTGCATATCAGGCCAACAGTAATTATGCTATGATACAAAATGTTAATTTAAATAGTTAACTATATTGTATAGGACTTTTTCAGATCAAAGTCAAATATAAATCCATTGCCTCTCCGCTGGGATGTCTCCATCTGGTCTCTTGTCGTGAGCGCGACTTTCAACGTAAAGCAAAACAGCGCAAAAAGCATGGATTACATTAAGTAACATTCAACGAAAGCGCAATTTAAATAAACTACGTTCTATGATATAAAACAAAATGATAACATTTACAGACGCCTTCACTTGTACAGTATAAACAGTGCTAGGGTCTTTATTTACAAATAAATGTTGATTCTTGTATATGTTAGTGTTTGCATCCTTTTTTATGCACACGTATGCCAGTTTTGTATAGGGCTTTGGCAGATATTCAGACGGCCAACTGCGTCAGCAAACATCATTTATCTGGCTTCTTGCGATCGACGTAGTTCTGCATACAAAACATTGACATAAAGTACACGCACACCGCGCGTTTTAATGCCAGTTTGATCCAAATGTTTAAGGACGCATCGTGTGAATAGCACGCGCATACAGTGGGTTTGTTATCAGTCAATACATGGAAGTCCATTATAGTCTTAATTAAGAGGAAGGTTAGTTTATTTATGTAAAGTGTATTTTTTTACAATTTTGTTTATTAAAGTACACTTTAATTCAGGCGCGTTAGAAGAGCTAACAAATTTGAACTATAGAAAATAAATATAAACGTCTGCACGTCCGCCTGTCGGTGTTGCTATCTTCACAGTTGATAGACTTGACATTGAATGCGCTCGACAGTGTAAACAGTCATGAAGTATTTTTGACCGACCCCTTTCAACTGACTGTTAAGTTTGTGTATTAAAGTATTTGTTGTTTTATCTCCGACAACGTCGTCATATTGCAATCCTTATTCAATACGGATACAATAAGTAGCGGTAGTTGGTTAAGCGTATATCATGGATTAAAGGTAGTACCCAACAGTTTGGGCCAAAATATTTTCATTAAACATCTTAAAGATCTCGCAAAATGCTGTCTATTGATGTCCTACACCTGTCTGAAAAGTGAACCATGACGCCACAATCGTCATTACAAGCATGCGTTTCCTATCTGAGCCACGCTGCAGAGTTAGCTATTTTTAAACTAAGACAACCACGTGACCACTCATGTTTGAGCTCATCCACGTCATCCGCTGTGAAGTCGTTGTCTTTTTTTAGCAGAAACCCCAATCGTTCTTATTTATAGATTTGAAAAGAATAAACATAGTGTTGATTAACGAGTTTTACTGCCCTTAAATTGAGATACTATTGAAAAATCGTCAAACTAAAGTCAATAATATTCTACAGAAATTATGCAAAAATACCACAAACAGAGGCAGATATTGGTACATATATTAGATATAGGCAAACTGCCAGATGCCACCTTTAAAGCATATATCTATACATGTAACAATATCTAACCACTGCCTTGTGGAATTTTGGCATATTTTTTATTAACTTATACTTTAGTCTTAATAAGGACAATTTTTAACCCTAACTGTATTGTTTGAAAGTACTAATCGAGAAATCTAATAACTCTGGTTGTTGATTCTGTTTTAAGCCTAAAAATGCGACAGAGGTCTCTGCTAAAATAGATATCGACGTCAGGGCGGATTACCCGGATGACGATATAACGTGATCTCACAGGTAAGTAAGTGGTCATGTGGTTTTAAAAATAGCTATCTGCAGCGTGGCTCGGATAGGAAATTGATTGATGATAGGAAATGGTGATATAAGCTTGACTATTCATACAGATCCTCGGCATTAATAAACAACATTTTGCAGGACCCTTTCACGTAACAATTACTTATTTGGATCTCCTTTCTAGAAAAAAATGTCTAAACTTTCGGATATCACCTTTAAAGCGACACTATTAACCATCTTGGCAAGTGGGGATTGAACCCGGGGCTTACTCTTGACCATCTTGGCAAGTGGGGATCAAACCCGGGCCTTACCATTGACCATCTTGGCAAGTGGGGATCGAACCCGCGGCCTTACCATTGACCATCTTGGCAAGTGGGGATCGAACCCGGGGCTTTACTATTGATCATCTTGGCAAGTGGGGATCGAACCCGGGGCTTATATTTGACCATCTTGGCAAGTGGGGACCGAACCCGCGGCCTTACGATTGACTATCTTGGCAAGTGGGGATCGAACCCGGGCCTTACCATAGATCATCCTGGCAAGTAGGGATCGAACCCGGGGCTTATATTTGACCATCTTGGCAAGAGGGGACCGAACCCGGGCCTTACGATTGATAATCTTGGCAAGTGTGGATCGAACCCGCGGCCTTACCATTGACCATCTTGGCAAGTGGGGATCGAACCTGGGCCTTACCATTGACTATCTTGGCAAGTGGGGATCGAACCCGGGGCTTTACTATTGATCATCCTGGCAAGAGGGGATCGAACCCGGGGCCTTACCTTTGACCATCTTGGAAAGTTGGGATCGAACACGGGGCCTTACCTTTTATCATCTTGGCAAGTGGGGATCAAACCCGGGGCCTTACCATTGACTATCTTGGCAAGTGGGGATCGAACCTGCGGCCTTACCATTGACTATCTTGGCATGTGGGGATCGAACCCGGGGCTTTACCATTGACCATCTTGGCAGGTGGAGATCTAACCCGGGCCTAACCATTGACCATATTGGCAAGTGGGGATCGAAACCGGGCCTTACGATTGATCATCATGGCAAGTGGGGATCGAACCCGGGGCTTTACCATTGACTATCTTGGCAAGTGGGGATCGAACCCGTGCCTTACCATTGACCATCTTTGCAAGTGAGGATCGAACCCGGGCCTTACTATTGACTATCTTGGCAAGTGGGGATCGAACCCGGGCCTTACTATTGACTATCTTGGCAAGTAGGGATCGAACCCGGGGCCTTACGATTGACCATCTTGGCAAGTGGGGATCGACCCCGCGGCCTTACCATTGACCATCTTGGCAAGTGGGGATCTAACTTGGGGCCTTACCATTGACCATCTTGGCAAGTGGGGATCTAACCCGCGGCCTTACTATTGACCATCCTGGCAAGTGGGGATCGATTCCGGGCCTTACCATTGACCATCTTGGCAAGTGGGGATCTAACCCGGGCCTTACTATTGACTATCTTGGCAAGTGGGGATCGAACCCGGGCCTTACTATTGAATATCTTGGCAAGTGGGGATCGAACCCGGGGCTTACCATTGACCATCTTGGCAAGTTGAGATCGAACCCGGGCCTTACCATTGACTATCTTGGCAAGTGGGGATCTAACCCGGGGCTTACTTTTGACAATCTTGGCAAGTGGGGATCGAACCCGGGCCTTACTATTGACCATCTTGGCAAGTGAGGATCGAACCCGGGCCTTACCATTGACTATATTGGCAAGTGGGGATCTAACCCGGGCCTTACTATTGGCTATCTTGGCAAGTGGGGATCGAACCCGGGGCCTACCGATTGACCATCTTGGCAAGTGGGGATCGAACCCGCGGCCTTACCATTGACCATCTTGGCAAGTGGGGATCTAACCTGGGGCCTTACCATTGACTATCTTGGCAAGTGGGGATCGATCCCGGGCCTTACCATTGACCATCTTGGCAAGTGGGGATCTAACCCGGGGCTTACTATTGACCATCTTGGCAAGTGGGGATCGAACCCGGGCCTTACCTTTGACCATCATGGCAGGTGCAAACAGTTTCCATTCATAATTATTGTTCGTTTAACTTGACTCATCCAAAATAACACGACCATTTTTTTGTTGAAAGAACTGCCCTAGAAGTTACTTGTTTCGTTACTCCGTCACTAACGTTGTAGATTTTATTCATGCAATATTTAAGAAAGTTATAAAAAAAAGCACTTAGCAAATTCACACGCCATTTTTGCGTACACGCATTGTTTTTTCGATATTCTTCTATGCGGAGGACTTGGCTAACATATACAACCGTTCCTACACAGAACTGTACACATATTTGGATAAAATTCAACACAGGAAATCTAATGTAAACATTTCCGTTAGTTTATAATTAATTGTAACCATATTTTCATACATGATGGCAATGGTCGTTTTGATATTTTTTAACCTGATAGTTTTTATATTTTTCTATATTTTACTTGCGTAATTTGGTTTTAACCTGATTATGCTCTATTCACATTTAACTTTGTATTCGGCGCTGTATGACCTGTTAAGTGTCGGTGTGTCGTAAAACCCAAATAAAAAAATAAATAAAATAAAATAAAGCATTCATTATTTATAATACTGTGAAAATATTTACAATTAGCTATCGTTATGTGCATTCTCGATACAAGACTATTTATAAAAGAGCATTATAAAAACGATAAGTTTTATGATATTAAAAATAAAAATTTGTTAGCCCGAGGTATGGGTGCTAATTACTGATTGTGTTTAATAAGTTTATTCATAATTTAGATGTAATTGGATTCGTAAAGTAT
This sequence comes from Sinonovacula constricta, assembly GCA_007844125.1. Classification (NCBI taxonomy): domain Eukaryota; kingdom Metazoa; phylum Mollusca; class Bivalvia; order Cardiida; family Solecurtidae; genus Sinonovacula; species Sinonovacula constricta. The sequence continues at coordinate 21,698,586 of CM017559.1, read as the reverse complement.
TAACAACTACATAATGCGATTATTACTGAATGGGCTGTGGTTACGAAGCAGTGTGTTTTGTTTGTTTATGGGATTAACCCCAAAGCTTAGCCTATCAGAAATAACCACTGTACGAGGGCATACAAGGCAAGGCTTCCCTCCTAACGCTCGGGGCTATGGGGACAGCATTACGCCTGACTCGTCGGTGTCAGTATAATGGACCGGCCGGGTTCAGTCCCTGGCCACCTCATAATTGCCCCTGTGCTAAAATAAAAAAAGTCGTTGTACAGTATTGGCAAAAATGCCGACAAATCCCAAGGCAACGATTTGACGCAGATTTTGTATGCTGGGTTTAACGGTGGCATCCGAAAGTTTGGATCAAGTTTTCCCTTTGAAATAAAAACAACAACAACACATTACTGTTACAAGAAAAGATCCACTGAAATTCTGTTTATTGATATCCTACATATATCTTCTCTTATTGGGTTTATCGTCCCACCAACATGTCCACTTTAAGCAGATATAGTGCTGCCTTCACTGTGTATAGCATGCCGTGAACACCTGGCATGATACCACACCCAGTCACATTATCCTGACACCGGGCCAACCAGTCGTGGAACTACCCTTATATTTGCTTGAGCGTTAGCAAAGGCGCTATACCACTACCATTTTTAACGACTTTGGTATGTCGCGGTCCGGGATCGAACCCGGGGCCTCCCGTACCTGGTGCCGTATCCTACATATACATATGTATGTGAAAAAGTAAGAAATAACACCCGAATATCATCATAAACAAATATTTCCTATTTAATATGCGATGCACAGTTATCTTTTTATAAACTTAGAAAACTACGTCACCACTTTCTTTTGAGTTAATATCATTCCATCATCCGGGTAATCCGCTATGACGTCGATATCTGTTAATCCCCAGAGTGATTATTTATAGAGGTGGAAAGAGTGAACATTGAGAGCGATTTATTTTACGATTTATACCGTCTAACAATTGTTGAAATGTTGAAAGTTGTCTTTATTTAGTACAGTTTAAGTGTACGCAGAAAGTATGTCCTAATTACATAAGATAGTGAAAAATATTGTTCCATGCATTCGATATAGGGAAACTGTCGGATATCACCATTAACGTCTAGCAAACAGTCTTTTAATTTTCCTGTGATGGTGTCCACTGGAGACAGTGCTGCCTTCACCGTGTATAGCACCCCATGAACACCTGGCATGATACAAATCGGAACTCCTAGGGTAATTCCGTCCTTGGGACAATCATCCCTCGGATGTATCTGACACAATGATACTTGCTCAAATCACGATCGTTTTGTTCTCCGGAAGTCGGAAGAAGATGTTTTAAATATAGTCCGCACAAAACACAAAAAATTGCGTCGTCTGACAGCTGTGTATTTGCTGCGCCGGGTAAATTAAACTTGGATGGTTTAAATTTAAAGCAGCCAAAAAGTGAAGTTTTACAGACATCGTACTATAGTGAGCTGTCATCCGAGCTGCCATCTTTGTTTTGACGTCTGTCACAAAAGAAGTCCCATTTAGGGAAATGGCCGAGGTAACCCGACTATGTACATACATCCGAGAGATGATTCGTGAATTATCCGAGGTGTTCCGATTGCCCAATGATGTATTTGGTGCAATGATACTTGCTGAACTCACGATCGTTTTATTCGCCGGAAGTCGGAAAAAGAAAATGTCTAAAATGTAGTTCGCACAAAACATAAACAATGCCATCGTTTAACAGCAACGTATCTGCTGCGCTGGGTAAATTGGATTATTTAAATTTGAAGCCGCCACAAAATGAAGTTTTACAGGCATCGTAGGCTACTGTAGTGAGCTGTCATCCGAGCTGACATCTTTGTTTTGACTTCTGTCACAAAAGTAGTCCATTTAGAGAAATGGCAGAGGTGATCCGACTACCTACATACATCCGAGAGATGATTCGTGCATTATTACCAGGTCGTCAAGTCATGGACCTAACATTAGTTAAAGCATGTATAGTGTATAGTATGCCGCGAACACCTGGCATGATACCACACCCGGACATATTATCCTGACATCAGACCGACCAGTCATGGAAATATTCTTACCTTTGCTTAAGCGTTAACAGGGATGTTATGCCACACTCATTTTACGAGTGTTGTCATATACCGGGTTTTAACCAGGAACTCCGTACATGAAGTCGGAGCTATACCAATTGCGCTGTCTGTAAGTTTATCTAATTAAATAATAACTCGATTGTGTATTTTTAACTTGTATAAACTGTTCACAGGTATTGGTTGCAACTGAAAACATGATAATATATTTGATTACCTCATAGAATACTGTATTATGTACAGAATGATTAAGGTAATACTGTAAGGGAGATAACACAGTAAAATATTCACGTTGCGCTATTATGTCCCTTACTGACTCTATATATCTGACTAAAGTAGATTGTACGCTCTTTGTAAATAAATAATGCAATTCATATGATAGAATTTGAATCTGGAAATAAATATCGGACAATCATAAGCTATCAAAACAATTTCAAAATTCAAAACCAGAACAAAGGAAAAAATAAAGAAGAAGAGCAACAGCAATTATAAAAATAATAAATCACCGCGTGGTTGTGAATGTTAGACAATTCGCAATTAAAACGAGGGGAATACCGAAAGCTATGAGTAAAGGGAAAATGAAACAAGAAATGAAAGAGAAAAAAAAGATGACCGGGAAATATGATAATATACTGCAAAGATATAAAAAAAGAGGTTTAAAATGACAAAAATAGGAAAAGGAAAATAGTTTGAGACGAATGATAAGAACAAGACAAGAAGACGGCGATGAAAATAGAGTGAAAATGGGGGAAAGTCAGAAGAACGATAATGATACATAATAACGACAATTAATTTTTTGCTAGACACGTTACCAAGAGGAAGATGAGGCTGTCTTCCGATCCAAGAGAATGCCGTCTGATACAAGACTGGTGCCAGCGCATGTTGTTCTCCGAGATACGGGAGGCAGTCTTAAACTTCGTGATGTACGTATCCATAACTTTATACAGTCCTAAAGCTTTATAAATTAACCAGTTCCAGTCTTTATACAATACTGTAGGTGATTAGAACCGTGCAAAATCTTTAATCAACTATAGAACTATATCGGTACCGTTCCACATTATTTGTAACATCGTCTTCATGTAATCATTGCGTCTTATTTATAGTATATCTTTGTTTAGAACCTGTATGTCACATACCATTAGCTATAAAACGGTCTATAGGTCTGTATCATAAATTAAATTAACAACACCGCGCAAAAATATCGAATATTCATAATCCTACTACCGTTTCCAGTATTCACTAGTTTCCGGGAACTAACTTTCTTTATCCACTTAATACATTCAGTTTCAATTATTTTATCATAAACACACAGCTCATTTTCGCAGTTACATTTTTGTGAATATTTTTTGTTACATGTGTACAACAAACGTCAGGCTCCGATGTGTGTATAAATTTCACTAACAAGTTCGAATCGGCACTCGTTGACTTTTGACGCAACGTACTTTTAGTTCGTGACTCAGGTAATACAATGACCTTTTTGTTACATCGACTTTTGTGGCGTCATCTTCTGGTTTTATCAAAACAACTGCCAAAACAACAATCAAATCGTATCCCCTTATACATATAACTTCAATAACAATTAAAACTATAAAGATAATCTCTTATGCATATACACATAAAACATCAAATACATAGTAACTCCTCATGCACATTTAGCACAAACAGTCGTCAACAATTCCTTTAGAAATAAGAACCAGTTAAACGTGTATTTTCGTGCCGCAGGAATGCCCATGGCGGGTTTCTTTATGACGCAGGCAGATTAGGGATTGCTTTGGAAAACAATTAAGGAAATAATTGTATATGGTCACCCGGCCAATAAATAGCTGTGTACTTTCTGCGGCACTTACCACACAATTGTGACATCTCTGTATAGGATTTTGTTTGGTTAACATTCGGAATTATTGCAGTTTAATTGGAACGATAAATGCTTGTTAAACTCAGGGGTTCTTGACATTATAAAACTTCGGCGTCGCTCAGACGTGAACGGCCTCTTTATAGAATAACCATGTGATACAAAGTGTAGCAGACACAAACAAGAATGCCGAAGGCATAGTAGTTGGCAATACAACTGTTTTCTATATATATTAAGAAATAATGTACATCGACAAGTATATCGACATAGATTAATAAGTATATAATTATATATTCGTTATGAAATATCAATTCTAAGTACTGTAAAATCCATCCACCCATCTGTGGGTCCTTGGATGCTGCTCAGCCATAATCTTTCTCGTAAACAACTGCCATGCCAGTAACAACGCGTGTATTCTTTTCGGATAAAATCGGGGATTATCGTGGGTTACGATTGTGTCGTCGTTTTATTATTTCTAGGAGAGAGGCGAGGGCTTTATAGGTATTATAAACAAAAACGACAACAACAACATCCATCAATTTTTTAAATTTTTAAAACACCATCTTTCATTCCTTTTTGTAATTAGTAACAAACAAGTATTTTGACACTGATCCAAACGACAACAACATACGTTCTTGTTGAAGACAATTTCTGTAACATTACAGCATACGACAAGACTATAATTATACATGTATAGAGGTTATTGCCACAGTTTAGGCGGTCATTTCTATCGTTTAAACTGTTTCCGAAAATCAGTGCAAATTTATAAGATAAGAGTTTTAATAATCTTAAAAAGAAATCTTACCACATCACTTTGATACAAAAATGAGGTAAGTGCAAGAAAACTAAGGCAGTAGAGCTCTTGTCGGAGAATGGCTATTTTTCTCGTACAGAATCAGCTAACACGTGGTATACACCTTTGATATCATGTTCTTTGTTGCTGGCAAACTACGCATTTCCTCTGGTTTGTATATTTCAATAGTATAAAATGCGACTCATAATTGTTTTTTGTCTTGCAAATATCTCGTATACACTGTACAATAGAAATAATCAATAATAATAAATAACTCTTGCTTTATAGTACGTATACCAGAAAGAGGTTTACCTCCCTTGAAGAGTACAGTAAACGCAAATCGAGGCTTATTTTGCGTCAAATTTTATCTACTTTGTGTCAAATTATGGCTTATTTTAGGTCGATTCATGGCCAATTTTGTGTTAAATTTTGACCAATAGAGGTCAAATTATGGCACATTTTGTGTTAAGCTATGGCTTATTTGATGTTAAATAATGCCAATTTTTGGGGGTCAAATTATGGCCAATTTTTGGTCAAATAATGGCCGATTCTGTGTCAAGCTGTGGTTTATGTTGAGTCAAATTATGGCCAATTTTGAGCCAAATCATGTCCTTTTGTGTGTCATTCTGTATAATCTTTCGATTGCCATGTATAGTTTTAATACTTTCATTGTATAAAACCAGTTCCAAACTATCATATAAAGGTATTAAATCAAAATATTAGTAACACGATAATCACCGTGCTGTGTAAAACCAGTTCCAAAATATCATATAAAGGTATTAAATCAAAATATTAACAACGAAAATCACCGTGCTGTGTAAAACCCGGTCCAAAATATCATACAAAGGTATTAAATCAAAATATTAACAACGAAAATCACCGTGCTGTGTAAAACTAGGTCCAAAATATCATACAAAGGTATTAAATCAAAATATTAACAACGAAAATCACCGTGCTGTGTAAAACCCGGTCCAAAGTATCATACAAAGGTATTAAATCAAAATATTAACAACGAAAATCACCGTGCTGTGTAAAACCCGGTCCAAAGTATCATACAAAGGTATTAAATCAAAATATTAACAACGAAAATCACCGTGCTGTGTAAAACCCGGTCCAAAGTATCATACAAAGGTATTAAATCAAAATATTAACAACGAAAATCACCGTGCTGTGTAAAACCCGGTCCAAAGTATCATACAAAGGTATTAAATCAAAATATTAACAACGAAAATCACCGTGCTGTGTAAAACCCGGTCCAAAGTATCATACAAAGGTATTAAATCAAAATATTAACAACGAAAATCACCGTGCTGTGTAAAACCCGGTCCAAAGTATCATACAAAGGTATTAAATCAAAATATTAACAACGAAAATCACCGTGCTGTGTAAAACCCGGTCCAAAGTATCATACAAAGGTATTAAATCAAAATATTAACAACGACAATCACCGTGCTGTGTAAAACCCGGTCCAAAATATCATACAAAGGTATTAAATCAAAATATTAACAACGACAATCACCGTGCTGTGTAAAACCAGGTCCAAAATATCATACAAAGGTATTAAATCAAAATATTAACAACGACAATCACCGTGCCGTGTAAAACCCGGTCCAAAATATCATACAAAGGTATTAAATCAAAATATTAACAACGACAATCACAGTGTTATGTAAAACCCGGTCCAAAATATCATACAAAGGTATTAAATCAAAATATTAACAACGACAATCACCGTGCTGTGTAAAACCAGGTCCAAAATATCATACAAAGGTATTAAATCAAAATATTAACAACGACAATCACCGTGCTGTGTAAAACCCGGTCCAAAATATCATACAAAGGTATTAAATCAAAATATTAACAACGACAGTCACCGTTCTGTGTAAAACCAGGTCCAAAATATCATACAAAGGTATTAAATCAAAATATTAACAACGACAGTCACCGTGTTGTGTAAAACCAGGTCCAAAATATCATACAAAGGTATTAAACCAAAAATATTAACAACGACAGTCACCGTGCCGTGTAAAACCAGGTCCAAAATATCTTACAAAGGTATTAAACCAAAAATATTAACAACGACAATCACCGTGCCGTGTAAAACCAGTTCCAAAATATCATACAAAGGTATTAAATCAAAAATATTAACAACGACAATCACCGTGCCGTGTAAAACCAGGTCCAAAATATCATACAAAGGTATTAAATCAAAAATATTAACAACGACAATCACCGTGCTGTAAAAACCAGGTCCAAAATATCATACAACGGTATTAAATTAAAATATTAACAACGACAGTCACCGTGTTGTGTAAAACCAGGTCAAAAATATCATACAAAGGTATTAAATCAAAAATATTAACAACGACAATCACCGTGCTGTAAAAACCAGGTCCAAAATATCATACAACGGTATTAAATCAAAAATATTAACAACGACAATCACCGTGCTGTAAAAACCAGGTCCAAAATATCATACAACGGTATTAAATTAAAATATTAACAACGACAGTCACCGTGTTGTGTAAAACCAGGTCCAAAATATCATACAAAGGTATTAAACCAAAAATATTAACAACGACAGTCACCGTGCCGTGTAAAACCAGGTCCAAAATATCTTACAAAGGTATTAAACCAAAAATATTAACAACGACAATCACCGTGCCGTGTAAAACCAGTTCCAAAATATCATACAAAGGTATTAAATCAAAAATATTAACAACGACAATCACCGTGCCGTGTAAAACCAGGTCCAAAATATCATACAAAGGTATTAAATCAAAAATATTAACAACGACAATCACCGTGCTGTGTAAAACCAGGTCCAAAATATCTTACAAAGGTATTAAACCAAAAATATTAACAACGAAAATCACAGTGTTATGTAAAACCCGGTCCAAAATATCATACAAAGGTATTAAACCAAAAATATTAACAACGACAATCACCGTGCTGTGTAAAACCAGGTCCAAAATATCATACAAAGGTATTAAATCAAAATATTAACAACGACAATCACGGTGCTGTGTAAAACGAGGTCCGAAATATCATACAACGGTATTAAATCAAAATATTAACAACGACAATCACGGTGCTGTGTAAAACGAGGTCCGAAATATCATACAACGGTATTAAATCAAAATATTAACAACGACAATCACCGTGCTGTGTAAAACCCGGTCCAAAATATCATACAACGGTATTAAATCAAAATATTAACAACGACAATCACCGTGCTGTGTAAAACCCGGTCCAAAATATCATACAAAGGTATTTAATCAAAATATTAACAACGACAATCACCGTGCTGTGTAAAACCCGGTCCGAAATATCATACAAAGGTATTAAATCAAAATATAAACAACGACAATCACCGTGCCGTGTAAAACCCGGTCCAAAATATCATACAAAGGTATTAAATCAAAATATTAACAACGACAATCACCGTGCTGTGTAAAACCAGGTCCAAAATATCTTACAAAGGTATTAAATTAAAATATTAACAACGACAGTCACCGTGTTGTGTAAAACCAGGTCCAAAATATCATACAAAGGTATTAAACCAAAAATATTAACAACGACAGTCACCGTGCCGTGTAAAACCCGGTCCAAAATATCATACAAAGGTATTAAATCAAAATAATTAACAACGACAGTCACCGTGCTGTGTAAAACCCGGTCCAAAATATCATACAAAGGTATTTAACCAAAAATATTAACAACGACAATCTCCGTGCCGTGTAAAACCAGGTCAAAAATATCATACAAAGGTATTAATTACATCAAAATATTAACAACGAAAATCTCCGTGCTGTGTAAAACCCGGTCCAAAATATCTTACAAAGGTATTAAATCAAAATAATTAACAACGACAGTCACCGTGCTGTGTAAAACCAGTTCCAAAATATCATACAAAGGTATTAAACCAAAATATTAACAACGACAATCACCGTGCCGTGTAAAACCAGTTCCAAAATATCATACAAAGGTATTAAATCAAAAATATTAACAACGACAATCACCGTGCTGTGTAAAACTAGGTCCAAAATATCATACAAAGGTATTAAATCAAAATATTAACAACGACAATCACCGTGCCGTGTAAAACCAGTTCCAAAATATCATACAAAGGTATTAAATCAAAAATATTAACAACGACAATCACCGTGCTGTGTAAAACTAGGTCCAAAATATCATACAACGGTATTAAATCAAAATATTAACAACGACAATCACCGTGCCGTGTAAAACCAGGTCCAAAATATCTTACAAAGGTATTTAATCAAAATATTAACAACGACAATCATCGTGTTGTGTAAAACCCGGTCCAAAATATCTTACAAAGGTATTTAATCAAAATATTAACAACGACAATCATCGTGTTGTGTAAAACCCGGTCCAAAATATCATACAAAGGTATTAAACCAAAAATATTAACAACGACAATCACCGTGCTGTGTAAAACCCGGTCCAAAATATCATATAAAGGTATTAAACCAAAAATATTAACAACGACAGTCACCGTGCTGTGTAAAACCCGGTCCAAAATATCATACAAAGGTATTAAACCAAAAATATTAACAACGACAATCACCGTGCTGTGTAAAACTAGGTCCAAAATATCATACAAAGGTATTAAATCAAAATATTAACAACGACAATCACCGTGCTGTGTAAAACCAGGTCCAAAATATCATACAAAGGTATTAAATCAAAATATAAACAACGACAGTCACCGTGCTGTGTAAAACCCGGTCCAAAGTATCATACAAAGGTATTAAACCAAAAATATTAACAACGACAGTCACCGTGCTGTGTAAAACCCGGTCCAAAGTATCATACAAAGGTATTAAACCAAAAATATTAACAACGACAGTCACCGTGCTGTGTAAAACCCGGTCCAAAGTATCATACAAAGGTATTAAACCAAAAATATTAACAACGAAAATCACAGTGTTATGTAAAACCCGGTCCAAAATATCATACAAAGGTATTAAACCAAAAATATTAACAACGACAATCACCGTGCTGTGTAAAACCAGGTCCGAAATATCATACAAAGGTATTAAATCAAAATATAAACAACGACAATCACCGTGCTGTGTAAAACCAGGTCCAAAATATCATACAAAGGTATTAAACCAAAAATATTAACAACGACAATCACCGTGCTGTGTAAAACCAGGTCCAAAATATCATACAAAGGTATTAAATCAAAATATAAACAACGACAGTCACCGTGCTGTGTAAAACCCGGTCCAAAGTATCATACAAAGGTATTAAACCAAAAATATTAACAACGACAGTCACCGTGCTGTGTAAAACCCGGTCCAAAGTATCATACAAAGGTATTAAACCAAAAATATTAACAACGACAGTCACCGTGCTGTGTAAAACCCGGTCCAAAGTATCATACAAAGGTATTAAACCAAAAATATTAACAACGAAAATCACAGTGTTATGTAAAACCCGGTCCAAAATATCATACAAAGGTATTAAACCAAAAATATTAACAACGACAATCACCGTGCTGTGTAAAACCAGGTCCGAAATATCATACAAAGGTATTAAATCAAAATATAAACAACGACAATCACCGTGCTGTGTAAAACTAGGTCCAAAATATCATACAAAGGTATTAAACCAAAAATATTAACAACGACAATCACCGTGCTGTGTAAAACCCGGTCCAAAATATCATACAAAGGTATTAAATCAAAATATTAACAACGACAATCACCGTGCTGTGTAAAACCAGGTCCAAAATATCATACAAAGGTATTAAATCAAAATATTAACAACGACAATCACGGTGCTGTGTAAAACCCGGTACAAAATATCATACAAAGGTATTAAATCAAAATATTAACAACGACAATCACGGTGCTGTGTAAAACGAGGTCCAAAATATCATACAACGGTATTACATCAAAATATTAACAACGACAGTCACCGTGCTGTGTAAAACCCGGTCCAAAGTATCATACAAAGGTATTAAATCAAAATATTAACAACGAAAATCACCGTGCTGTGTAAAACCAGGTCCAAAATATCATACAAAGGTATTAAATCAAAATATTAACAACGACAATCACAGTGTTATGTAAAACCCGGTCCAAAATATCATACAAAGGTATTAAATCAAAATATTAACAACGACAGTCACCGTGCTGTGTAAAACCAGGTCCAAAATATCATACAAAGGTATTAAATCAAAATATTAACAACGACAATCACCGTGCTGTGTAAAACCCGGTCCAAAATATCATACAACGGTATTAAATCAAAATATTAACAACGACATTCACCGTGCCGTGTAAAACCAGGTCCAAAATATCATACAACGGTATTACATCAAAATATTAACAACGACAATCACCGTGCTGTGTAAAACCAGGTCCAAAATATCATACAAAGGTATTAAATCAAAATATTAACAACGACAATCACAGTGTTATGTAAAACCCGGTCCAAAATATCATACAAAGGTATTAAATCAAAATATTAACAACGACAATCACGGTGCTGTGTAAAACCAGGTCCAAAATATCATACAACGGTATTACATCAAAATATTAACAACGACAGTCACCGTGCTGTGTAAAACCCGGTCCAAAATATCATACAAAGGTATTAAATCAAAATATTAACAACGACAATCACGGTGCTGTATAAAACCAGGTCCAAAATATCATACAACGGTATTACATCAAAATATTAACAACGACAATCACCGTGCTGTGTAAAACCCGGTCCAAAGTATCATACAAAGGTATTAAATCAAAAATATTAACAACGACAATCACCGTGCTGTAAAAACCCGGTCCAAAATATCATACAAAGGTATTAAACCAAAAATATTAACAACGACAATCACCGTGCTGTAAAAACCCGGTCCAAAATATCATACAAAGGTATTAAATCAAAAATATTAACAAAGACAATCACCGTGCTGTGTAAAACCAGGTCCAAAATATCATACAAAGGTATTTAACCAAAAATATTAACAACGACAGTCACCGTGCTGTGTAAAACCCGGTCCAAAATATCATACAAAGGTATTAAATCAAAATATTAACAACGACAGTCACCGTGCTGTGTAAAACCCGGTCCAAAATATCATACAACGGTATTAAATCAAAATATAAACAACGACAGTCACCGTGCTGTGTAAAACCCGGTCCAAAATATCATACAAAGGTATTAAACCAAAAATATTAACAACGACAGTCACCGTGCTGTGTAAAACCCGGTCCAAAATATCATACAAAGGTATTAAATCAAAATATTAACAACGACAATCACCGTGCTGTGTAAAACCCGGTCCAAAATATCATACAAAGGTATTAAACCAAAATATTAACAACGACAGTCACCGTGCTGTGTAAAACCCGGTCCAAAATATCATACAACGGTATTAAATCAAAATATTAACAACGACAATCACCGTGCCGTGTAAAACCCGGTCCAAAATATCATACAAAGGTATTTAATCAAAATATTAACAACGACAATCACGGTGCTGTGTAAAACGAGGTCCGAAATATCATACAAAGGTATTAAATCAAAATATTAACAACGACAATCACCGTGCTGTGTAAAACCCGGTCCAAAATATCATACAAAGGTATTAAACCAAAATATTAACAACGACAATCACCGTGCTGTGTAAAACCCGGTCCAAAATATCATACAAAGGTATTAAACCAAAATATTAACAACGACAATCACCGTGCTGTGTAAAACCAGGTCCAAAATATCATACAAAGGTATTAAATCAAAATATTAACAACGACAATCACCGTGCTGTGTAAAACCAGGTCCAAAATATCTTACAAAGGTATTAAATCAAAAATATTAACAACGACAATCACCGTGCTGTAAAAACCCGGTCCAAAATATCATACAAAGGTATTAAATCAAAATATTAACAACGACAGTCACCGTGCTGTGTAAAACCCGGTCCAAAATATCATACAAAGGTATTAAATCAAAATATTAACAACGACAGTCACCGTGCTGTGTAAAACCAGGTCCAAAATATCATACAAAGGTATTAAACCAAAAATATTAACAACGACAATCACCGTGCTGTAAAAACCCGGTCCAAAATATCATACAAAGGTATTAAATCAAAAATATTAACAACGACAATCACCGTGCTGTAAAAACCCGGTCCAAAATATCATACAAAGGTATTAAACCAAAAATATTAACAACGACAATCACCGTGCTGTGTAAAACCCGGTCCAAAGTATCATACAAAGGTATTAAACCAAAAATATTAACAAAGACAATCACCGTGCTGTGTAAAACCAGGTCCAAAATATCATACAAAGGTATTAAACCAAAAATATTAACAACGACAGTCACCGTGCCGTGTAAAACCCGGTCCAAAATATCATACAAAGGTATTAAACCAAAAATATTAACAACGACAGTCACCGTGCTGTGTAAAACCCGGTCCAAAATATCATACAACGGTATTAAACCAAAAATATTAACAACGACAGTCACCGTGCTGTGTAAAACCCGGTCCAAAATATCATACAAAGGTATTAAATCAAAATATTAACAACGACAATCACCGTGCCGTGTAAAACCCGGTCCAAAATATCATACAAAGGTATTAAATCAAAAATATTAACAACGACAATCTCCGTGCCGTGTAAAACCCGGTCCGAAATATCATACAAAGGTATTAAATCAAAATATTAACAACGACAGTCACCGTGCTGTGTAAAACCAGTTCCAAAATATCATACAAAGGTATTAAATCAAAATATTAACAACGACAATCACCGTGCCGTGTAAAACCCGGTCCGAAATATCATACAACGGTATTAAATCAAAATATTAACAACGACAATCACCGTGCTGTGTAAAACCCGGTCCAAAATATCATACAACGGTATTAAATCAAAATATTAACAACGACATTCACCGTGCCGTGTAAAACCAGGTCCGAAATATCATACAAAGGTATTAAATCAAAATATTAACAACGACAATCACCGTGCTGTGTAAAACTAGGTCCAAAATATCATACAAAGGTATTTAATCAAAATATTAACAACGACAGTCACCGTGTTGTCGTGCTGAAAGTCTCCGGAATTGTTCTCGTGAAGTTTCTTGAAATAAACTTTGATAACAACCAGCTGGATATCAAAATATACCATGACATGTTTTGATTTAGAAACAACTTAATATTCATTTTCAGTGATAAATCGAACGTTGTCATATCTTAAAGTAGCAAAAAGCACGTTCTTAATCCCCATTAAATAAATGGCCGACCGATCGTGTTTGATAAATGACATTACAGGATATACGTGTTATGCGGCTCTGATATTCACATAGATCCCCATTGATCCACAAAGAGCGGTTTTGTTTTTATCTTTTAAAGCTTAAAACTAATGGCTACTCTACTCGTAAGAGGCCCAGTATAAACGAGATATTTTACAAATAAAAAATTATTGAAGGGAAAATCAATGTTGTGTCATTTGAGCTGGAATGCAATTCAATGTTAGTCTTCTTTTCTTTGACGGATTCGAAAACAATGACTTTCAAGATGAAATGATAGTGCGATACATATCGTGTAGGATAGTAGACTGCCATTTTCATACAGCAATTACAGTGTGGCTTAGATAGATGTATATACAGAAAAGACACATTTATTTCTTGACAAACGACATGTATTATCAGCAATTATATGCAATGTCTGTTTGTAATTTGCTTAAGCATGATTTCATCAGAACACAACTTCTTAGTACTGTCTATGTATTTTATAATTCTAAAGCTCGTTATTACGAGGTTGTTATTCGTTTTCGGAAGGAAAATGTCTTTGGCTAGGAGGGATATAAGTAAGCAGCATTTTTAAGGTAAAAAAAAAATTCAAAACGTACACGAGTTAATAGCGGACAAATACGAGAAAGACGGCTATTACCGTGAAAAAAGTAAAAGAGAGGGGAAGAATGTGAGATAATGTGCGAGTGTGAGCCCGTGCAGATACATGTTTTAGAGAGACAGAGGGAGAGAAAGAGAAAGCGAAATAATGAGAGAGAGAATGGGAGAGGGAGAGAAAAAAAGAGTGCGATAGAGAAAGAGAGAAAGAGAGGGTGAAGGAGAGAGGGAGATAGAGAAAGAGAGTGAGATAGAGAAAGAGAATGAGAGAGAAAGAGAGAGAGAGAGAGAGAGATAGAGAGAGAGGGGGAGAAGGAGAGGAGACAGAGAAAAAGAGGGAGATATAGAAAGAGAGAGAGAGAGAGAAAGAAAGAAAGAGAGAGAGTTGATCATGTGAAAGGTGAAAGGATACGGTTATACATACTGGTACGTGGATTGACCCTAACTTGAAGGTCGTCAGTGGTTAAGGGTGTAACAATCAATCGTTTTATTATAAGCCGATTAACATTTCTCATTAACTTGAAATTAAGATTTCTCTGTCATTATTATTGGATTTCCCCACATTAAAATCACCGCTACAAAAGAAATTCTTTAATCTTATATAGCCAGTATTCTTTGTTGCGAAGTTAACAAGTGGATTGAACGATTTAATAATGACCGGTTAACATATTTAAATGTTTTCAGCGACTTTTCATGTGTATGAGTGAAAAGAAATGTCATTGACAGTACATGGTTAATTTATTGTATGTATTGAAACTGAATGGTAAATACTAATAGCGAACACATCTTTAGACAGAAATGATAATGACGATGATAATGATGATGAAGAAGAAGATGGCACTGTCTTTATAGTGAAATAGTCCCGTTAGAGAGCTACATGGTCTTTATAGTGAAATAGTCCTGTTAGAGAGCTACATGGTCTTTATAGTGAAATAGTCCTGTTAGAAAGCTGCGTTGTCTTTATAGTGAAATAGTCCTGTTAGAGAGCTACATGATCTTTATAGTGAAATAGTCCTAATAAAGAGCTACATGGTCTTTATAGTGAAATAGCCCTGATAGAGAACTACATGGTATTTATAGTGAAAAAGTCCTGTTAGAGAGCTACATGGTCTTTATAGTGAAAAAGTCCTGTTAGAGAGCTACATGGTCTTTATAGTGAAATAGTCCTGTTAGAGAGCTACATGGTCTTTATAGTAAAATAGTCCTGTTAGAGAGCTACATGGTCTTTATAGTGAAATAGTCCTGTTAGAGAGCTACATGGTCTTTATAGTGAAATAGTCCTGTTAGAGAGCTACATGGTCTTTATAGTGAAAAAGTCCTGTTAGAGAGCTACATGGTCTTTATAGTGAAATAGTCCTGTTAGAGAGCTACATGGTCTTTATAGTGAAATAGTAATGTAAGAGAGCTACATGGTCTTTATAGTGAAATAGTCCCGTTAGAGAGCTACATGGTCTTTATAGTGAAATAGTCCTGTTAGAGAGCTACATGGTCTTTATAGTGAAATGGTCCTGTTAGAGAGCTACATGGTCTTTATAGTGAAATAGTCCTGTTAGAGAGTTACATGGTCTTTATAGTGAAATAGTCTTGTTACAGAGCTGCATGGTATTTATAATGAAATAGTCCTAACAGAGAGCTACATGGTCTTTATAGGGAAATAGTCTTGTTAGAGAGCTGCATGTTTTTTATAGTGAAATAGTCCTAATAGAGAGCTACATGGTCTTTATAGTGAAATAGTCCTGTTAGAGAGCTACATGGTATTTATAGGGAAATAGTCCTTATAGAGAGCTGCATGGTATTTATAGTGAAATAGTCCTGTTAGAGAGCTGCATGGTATTTATAATGAAATAGTCCTTATAGAGAGCTGCATGGTCTTTATAATGAAATAGTCCTTATAGAGAGCTGCATGGTATTTATAATGACATAGTCCTTATAGATAGTTTCCGCATCAGTGAAATCCCTTATCTTGGCAGCCATCTTTGATGGTAACTTCAAGGGATTTTCATATGAATTGTATAGAATGGTAAATTTGATTTTCTCGTAATTTCTTCGTTTGTGGTTCGAAAATTTTAAGCTATACACCACTGGAAAACTCTTGAAATTCATATTTTCAGAATACAATATTTTTTAACAATTGTTAAATGCACACAGAATTAATACACATAAACATATAAAACTATTGGCTCATACTTGAAACAAAATGAACAGGGTATGATTTTCGGTTGTATTTCTTTAACCTTTTAAACTATCAAAATAAAGTGTTGATATTTAAAATACTTTATAAAAGCTGATAAATTTGATATACAATTCAGTAAAATAGACTGAAAAATAAAAACACAGTGGTGAGTTTAATACAGCACATTTTTCCCGATTTCGGCCCGCATTAGCTTTTGCCCACAAAGATGGCTGCCTTAAACTGTCTTATCAGTGTCGATGACATCACATGGAAACTATCTATAGAGAGCTACATGGTCTTTATAATGAAATAGTCCTGTTAGAGAGCTACATGATCTTTATAGATAGTCCTTAAAGACAGCTGCATGGTCTTTATAATGGAATAGTCCTTATAGAGAGCTACATGGTCTTTATAGTGAAATAGTCTTTATAGAGAGCTGCATGGTATTTATAATGAAATACTCCTTATAGAGAGCTGCAAGATATTTATAATGAAATAGTCCTTATAGAGAGCTACATGGTCTTTATAATGAAATAGTCATGTTAGAGAGCTACATGGTCTTTATAGATAGTCCTTAAAGAGAGCTACATGGTCTTTATAATGAAATAGTCCTGTTAGAGAGCTACATGGTCTTTATAGATAGTCCTTAAAGAGAGCTGCATGGTATTTATAATGAAATAGTCCTTAAAGAGAGCTGCATGGTATTTATAGTGAAATAGTCCTGTTAGAGAGCTGCATGGTTTTTATAGATAGTCCTTAAAGACAGCTGCATGGTCTTTATAATGGAATAGTCCTTATAGAGAGCTACATGGTCTTTATAGATAGTCCTTAAAGACAGCTGCATGGTCTTTATAATGGAATAGTCCTTATAGAGAGCTGCATGGTCTTTATAATGAAATAGTCTTTATAGAGAGCTGCATGGTCTTTATAATGAAATAGTCCTTATAGAGAGCTGCATGGTATTTATAATGAAATAGTTCTTTTAGAGAGCTACATGGTCTTTATAATGGAATAGTCCTTATAGAGAGCTGCATGGTCTTTATAGTGAAATAGTCCTTATAGAGAGCTGCATGGTATTTATAATGAAATACTCCCTATAGAAAGCTACATCGTCTTTATAGTGAAATAGTCCTGATAGAAAGCTACATGGTCTTTATAGTGAAATAGTCCTAACAGAGAGCTAAAGACAACATTGTCATTTTTTCTGTAATCTTAAACCGATTAAACATAAAAATCGTGATTTTATTATTTCTTTTACAGTAGAACCGATGTGTATTTTATCAAGTAGTACGTATTCTAATTGTTCAAACAGAACACTTTTACAACTGTCAATCCGTGTGCTACTAAATCAAAAGTTCTGTACGTGAACCCATATGTTCGCCAGGACCACTGCAGTGTACCCTTTTATGGACGCCGGATTATATCAATTACATGTCTATGCGGTCTACGAGTTTCACTCATTGATCTTGTCAACAACTATTCGTTAAGGTCTATCCATGATAGTCGAACTATAAAACAATTCCAGGGCCCGGTACAGAATCGTAAATTAGCAGCCTCCATACCGCTCAAGTGGTCCTTTCATTAATGTTCCTTCAGCTAAACTGACGCGCATGCGTTTGAAATAAAAAAAAATTATTGAGTACGGCGGTTTAATTGATTTAATTAAATGTTACTATATTTTCGTGATATGTGGATCTTCATTGTAAACATAGTTCAAATGCATTTTGGGCCACCGGTTAAATGATTTATAAGAGCTCTCCTTGTTCTTATAGCAATGTAACAAAATAAACGTTCCCTGTCCGTGCCTAAAATCTAGATACCATTTATTTGATCTCATTGCAAGAGTCATAAAATATATAAAAGCAGTTTTCGAATTCCTTTACCACTTGGAACGTCTTAAGTTGACTGAAGTCCTCCTTTTCAGAAATAGTACATGTTAAATACGAAACGAATACGTGAATTAAGATAATTCTTTTATTTTGTTTTTGCCGTAAATCTTTTGGTGTTGTTTTTACTGCTTAGCTACTAATGTAGTATTATTTTTCTGTCACCATGTCCCACGTATATGTTTGACTTCATTAATAATTGATTTGCTTGTCCCATGTATATGTTAAACACCATTAATCATACATTTGCTTGTCCCATTTATATGTTAAACTCCATTAATCATACATTTGCTTGTCCCATGTATATGTTAAAACCATTAATCATACATTTGCTTGTCCCATGTATATGTTAAACTCCATTAATCATACATTTGAGTGCCCCATGTATATGTTAAAACCATTAATCATACATTTGCTTGTCCCATGTATATGTTAAACTCCATTAATCATACATTTGAGTGTCCCATGTCCAAGGCGCATGGACAAAGTGGACAACAACGAGCAGAAAACTGACCTGGGCAGATCTTTGGAGATACGAACCACTGAGGATCGCATTCTTGCTCAGGTCAGTTTATGACCTGCTCCCGTCACCCTACAACCTTCACAGATGGGGTCTACAAGACAACCCCAAGTGCCATTTGTGTGACAAAACGGGAAGCATGGAACACATCCTGTCTTCGTGTACTATTGCCCTCACCCAAGGACGCTACCGGTGGAGACACGACTGTGTTCTTCAAGAACTTGCGGACAAGTTGGAACGAGAGAGGACCAAGAAGAGGACCAGACAGAAGCCTCGTTTGATTCAGTTTGTTAAGGAGGGTCAGAAGGCGCCCAAACAATTGCAGGCTACACATTCAATCCTGGATGAATCAGACAAGTGGGAAATGTCTGTGGACCTGAAACAAAAACTTGTGTTCCCGAACATTATCCAGACAACACTTAGACCTGACATTGTAATCTGGTCAAACAAAAACAAGTGTCTGATTATGGTTGAACTGACCGTTCCTTGGGAATCTCGTTGTGATGAGGCCTATGAAAGGAAGCAGGCCAAGTATTCTGAACTACAAGAACAGTGCAAACAGAAGGGATGGCGAGTGTGGCTCTTTCCGGTGGAAATCGGCGCCAGAGGGTTCCCAGCACAGTCGCTGTGGAAAATGTTCAGTGCTTTGGGAATCAAGGGAGCAGACAGAAAGCGTGCAGTGGGCGCACTAAGTCAGACAGCTGAACGGGCATCCAGTTGGTTGTGGATGAAGAGAGAGGAGAGGAGCTGGAAGCCTACCATCAACACGTAGTGGCTGATCACCACTGCGGGCCCGCCGCCTGGAGAGTGTCCTGAGATGGAAGGGCCGAAACACTTGTTGATAGGCGGTTCTCAGCTGAGGATGTTGATGGTACAAGCAGTACAGAACTGTATTCTGCTCACTGTTAAACCCATTAATCATACATTTGCTTGTCCCATGTATATGTTAAACCCATTAACCATACATTTGCTTGTCCCATGTATATGTTAAACTCAATTAATCATACATTTGCTTGTCACATGCACATGTTAAACCCATTAATCATACATTTGCTTGTCTCATTCATATGTTAAACCCATTAATCATACATTTTGGTTGTCCCATGTATATGTTAAACTCCATTAATCATACATTTGCTTAAGTATACTAATATTTTGAATACATTAACTTACTTCAATTAAGTTATTTTGAAATGTACTGACTTAGCAAGTTAAATTTATACATTATCATCAAAAATCACTTTCGTATTTGAGAACACAGATCACTACAAGTCTATCAATAAATCATGTAAAATTGCCTTTATTAATACCAGATTTTCTATTGCCGTGGAAATAATAGCTGTACACTAATTTATATTCTTAAAACCTTCTTAGTGTCCAAATCTTTTGTTGTTGTTCTTGATTTTTTTTCATCCATAAGTCTTTTCTTTTCCAGTTTGATGCCTGAAAGTCTATGTAAGAGATATTTATTGTCTGCATGACGGTGGTTGTGGTTGTTTACAAGCGGTCTTTCAGATGTTTGTTTGTTTGTTTCTACTGTTTACCAGACTGCTTCACCGTTAAGTGATTAGATTTACGGCCATTCTCGTAGAAGCTACAAATGATTTACTTTCACAATTGCCGTTTTTATATTGATATAAAGCAAACATGTTTGTAGGATTGAGTTTGGATTAAAAAAAACACTATACAATAAATCATTTAAAATCCAAGCAAGTTAAATATCTTTCTTTTTATTTCTTTGTAATCACTCGGTGTAACTGAACTCTAAAACAAGGTGAGTTATGACACCCATAAAATTATCATCATCATCATCATCATCATCATCATCATCATCATCATCATCATCATCATCATCATCATTATTTTATTATTATTATTATTATTATTATTATTATTATTATTATTATTATTATTATAAGTAGTAGCAGTAGTAGTAGTAGTAGTAGTAGTAGTAGTAGTAGTAGTAGTAGTAGTAGTAGTAGTAGTAGTAGTAGTTATATTATTATTATTTTTTTTTATTATTATTATTATTATTATTATTATTATTATTATTATTATTGTTGTTGTTGTTGTTGTTGTTGTTGTTGTTATTATTATATCACAACCATTTGTATAACAATTTGCACAAAAATGTTAAAATACTGCATAAAGGAGAAGCCATAAACAAAGTTAAAGAACTTGTGTACATTAATTCCTATAATTTATACAAAAATACTTTGTTCGTCGATTTATAATGATTTCTTTGACAATAAAATATGTTCACACTACAATATCTGTATGTGGAACAAGAACAGTTTTCTGCTCCAACTTTTATCACAAAATTTTTCTAAGTATTTGTAAAAACATTCTCTGTTCAGGACAGTAAAATTAGTCCATACATTGTTGCTTTGTTCGATACTGGTTCGTGCTGTAGGGGTGGTTACACTAAATACCGACCGGAAGTAGAATGTGTGACATTGGATTTTTTCCTCCTTAGTAACAATCTGTTGCTATATTTTGGCATTATATTTCCTATTTTGAAGATAATCTTGATCTTTTGGTGTCAGAAGGAAGCTGAAACTATGTTGAATTAAAAGAAAGCAAAAGTCTTGAACCCCTATGCACAATAATAGACTGATCCACTTTTACAGGAAATACATATTTCATTGAAATTTGGGGGTTACCGACTGGCAAATTGGCGGTATGTGCATTCTATGAAGCAGAACCTTTTTACAAGTTGCAAATGTTGGCTTATTTCTGGGTCTTTCTGATAGACAATAAATAGCTCGTTTCACCTATATTAGGTTATGGGTGTCCATCATAACTTGGTCATGGTGCAATTTGTTTCCTACTTTTCGCGATTAACTATAAAATATAGAACAAACTTATTTAGTGGCGTCTAACCTGTACAGACTACTTGAATGATTTATCTTATTTAAGGTAGAGCAATTGTAATGCTGCACCTCCAGTTGAAAAGCATCAAAATTAGGGTAAGAATGCTTCAACGGCGGGATGAAGGTTCGAATCCCGATATGGGCACGAATGGTCAACTTTGTTTTCTTTCTACTTTTTCAACTTTGACAATAATTTCTGTGTCATTCAACCAGATTAAGAAGGAAACATGTACAGTTTTAATTTTATTCTTGTACATGAATTTTCATAGATTGATGTGTGTTTAATTTGATTACAAATTCGTCATCTGGTATATTTAAAGACTACAAAAAAAATCAAAACCATGTGGTGAAATTATTTTATATTTAGCAGCATCAACCAAATTACTTTAGAGATCATTTTTGCATCTCTCAAATTAATCGTTTGGCTATAAAGAGGTCAGTGATTTTTACTGAAGAATTAAGAATTAAGAAGAAAAAATGGAAAAATCAGTCTTTATCTGGTTGTGTTTTTTGTAAACAATTACAAATTTTGGGATAGTTTGAGTCAAACCAATCATGGTTGGTTTTTCTAATGCTATATTTTGTTTCCAAACGATACTCAATAACAAAACACTTCTCCTATAGAGGATATTAAAATATGTTTTCTTATTTCTGAAAAAAAAGGAAAAATCTTAAATAACAATTTAAGAAGACAAAAATATCCATAAATTCAAAACTGGATGGAGAATTTTCTTAAAATTTGGCATACACGTCTTCATTTAAGTAAACAACACATCAGTTGTGTTAATTTTCAAATTCTGTGTATTTTCTATTACACTTGCTCTACCTTAATGAAGTTTCTAAGTATTGAAATCTAAATGTATGTCTAATAAAAAAAACGTGAAACAAAAATTAAAGTAACAAATCACACATGTATTGACATTTTCTTTCCTTCTTGCGTCTACACTATTCTTATAATTATACAAAACATGTAATATCATTAAGCATACCACTTAATATAAACTTGATATAAAATTATAAACATACACTTTTACAGACTGTTGATTAGTAAAGTTTATGGGAATAACAACATTTGAAATGTCTGTTTAGGTTTATTTGATTTACTAAAGTTCTAAAGGTGACTGTATCCATATTCTTCAGTCTTTTTTTACAAAAGACAAACAACAAACACACATAAAAATAAAAACTTAAAAACATTTAAAAAGGAATTAAGTATAAAATAACTTGTAAAACATTTTACAGAGATAATAAAACTTCAATGATTTTTTTATTTAGAGGACTTATTATTTAGTCATTCATTTGCATTTTTACATGTAAGGAATCTTTTAAGGACTTCTGGTGCATTAGTCAGACCAACCACCTCATTTCTGACCTATGTTTGGGTAAATATTTTGATGATTATGCAATGTATTCTTGTACTGAGCATAACGATGAGAAATCCAAATCCTCTAAAACAACATGCTCATTATTTGTCAAGTGCTAAGTAAATATACATGTAAGTGTCCGTAATGTATTGACGACACTAGATGCATAGTATCCATTCCAGTTGTCCCCACTCATAGCAACATACACAACACAATGGCGCTCAATTAAAAAACAACATATATGGGTTCAAATGAACTTACAACCAACGAAAATGACTTTCCCCCTGCACACTATCATTGAGAAAGGATAAAAAAAGGTCCAAGGAAAAATAGCTGAACAGTAGCTTTAAAGCCAGATGTTGAGAAGTGCCATTTCGTTTTTACATGTAGATATAGATGAGGCATGCAAGAAGATATTTCTAGCATGTACTTCTGGCGCCTATTTAAACACTTACCTGGCGCACGCGGCCACTTAAATACATCGTAAATACATACATAAATATAAATGTATGTTAAATATAAACTTAATTTAAATAACTAAGTAAAACAGTATCTCTTATAGCAACACCGATTCATCGCAATTTCAAAAAAAAAAGCTGTATCGTTTAATATATCTACTCGGCATAAATTACAATTGAAAAATCAGCCCCGCTATGGCAACATTCTAAACACGACCTGCTTGTTGTGATGTTCAGTTAGAAGCTAAGGCTGCTAGCTGTTTGTTTTTTCATACTTCACAAATTATTAATGGTTATGTATTGACGTTAATATATATTAACTTATACAAAACTAATTTTATGTATACTGACAAGCTTGAACAGTTATATTGTCTTTTATGCGTATAACGTTATTAAGTATTAACAACATATATGAACGACTTAAGTCGATAATGACTTGTATAGAAATGATAATGTTGACTGACCTAAATGAGTTTGACTTTTGTAACTTTATCTTATATGTATATTGACCAGGGGCGGATCCATCGTCGGATACCCCCGGTTGATTCTATTACGTTACTCTCCATTCATCACCCGTGGGCAAATTGCTACTCATTTCGTCGTTTTGTTTGCTATGAAATGCCGCAATCCGATTGGTTCGCTAAGAAAATCCAGCGGATCTGCCAACCAATCAAGTTTACGCCTACATACCACTTCGATGACCGATAATCGTGTAGCTAGGTCGTCCTGTAGTTTGCAACACCGGTTAAGTTTATTTACGCACAAATTACACGCAACGTCACTGTCTTCATGGGCAAGGATACCGATTTCGTTTAAGACCGACGTGTATTTTGCAATACTTGCTGGAGTGCCCAAAGATCTGTAAGAACATCTGTCGCGGATCGCTGACAGACATACTTTACACTTGCGATGCGCTGTACCGGTCGCCATGTTTACGTTCTCAGGTCACCGTATTGATCTTCCGATTGAAGAGTATTTAATTTTGTAACCTATCATCTGATTGGATAATGTCTGTTCTGTTCTATTCAAACAAAACGACGAAATGAGTAGCAATTTGCCCACGGGTGATGAATGGAGAGTAACGTAATAGAATCAACCGGGGGTATCCGACGATGGGGCGGATCCAGAAAATGTTGGCTTGTATGTGTGTGTGGGGGGGGGGGGGGTATGGGGGGGAGGGTATGAATCAAGATCCATTCAGCTTTATTGCAGTAAATACTAGACATATATACACAGTAAAGGACCATAACTTCGACCTAAGCTGTCTACAGACAAAATTTACTGTACAAGCTTAGTATTTTTTAACTTATACGTATGTGTTTTCACAACTCTACTCTTTTACATGGTGTGTGTGTGTGTGGGGGGGGGGGCATCCCCCCGTCATCCCCCCTCCCCTGAATCCATTCCTGATAATGATTTATAGGAGAGTTCACTCACCTTCTTGCCCCATTTGGACATCACCCAGTCCAGGAAGACATCCACCTTTCCAAACGCCTTCTTCACTTGTTCTGTTTCATTGAGCACTGTCCCACACACTTTACACGTGTGTTTAGCTCTAGCATCATTCACACCGTAAGCCTGAGCCTTAGAACTGCTAGCACTACCATTTCGAGACTTCGACCTTGCCTTGTCTGACTTGCGTGTGGTTATTATCGCTTCACCGGTTCCAAACGTATCTAGGTGGTCCGGAAATTCCACTTCTATACGATGTCTACAATTCAAGTCATCGTCAACATAGTCGAGATGATCTTCTCCGGAATGGTCAGACAACGAGTCCAGATCATCTTCAACGTTGAACAGAGTGCTTTGACTCTGGCTTAAATTGTCGAAAGTAACTGCTCGTTTTAAAGAACTTATTCCACTATCTGCCTCACTTCGAGTTATAGAGTTTCGACGATTTTTTAAAGCGGATTTCGGTGGCGCAACTCGAAATTCTACCGAATCGACGGCTTGTATAGTTGAAATATGAAGCCCTTGCGTAGAAGTGTCTGCAATAACGGTGCAAGATTTAGCTCTTTGATTATGTAGATAGTCCGTTGTGTCACGAACTCTTGCCCGCGGAAGCAACATCATTGGCGCATCGTTGATGCTGATTTCTCGCGGCCTTGACCTTGTCCGTATATGAACTTCTGGGATAATGGGTGTACTTGCGCGGCTGCTGGTGTTTAAGCTGCTTAATGTGATGCTGCCGTTACTGTAAAAGTTACTTTCCACCAGAGAGCAGCGGGAGGATGGTCGAGCCTGTACTCGATGGCTCCCGTTGCCCCACGGTGAACCCACCCGCCCGGGGACATTCCTCATGGCTGCGAATACCTTGGTCACAAGAAACAGTAAAAATCCACACACGTTAAATTCCAATGAAGAAGGTTACACGGTCCGTAACATAAACAAAACAGACACTTCTAACGATTGATAAGATACATGACAAATCCTCGGTATGAAGATTTATGTACACGTGTAAGCTGGTAGTTTGAAAAAAATCCGGATTACACGGATATAGATCTTCCTCTTCTTTGTAATCCCTCTGTGAGATGGAACAGTGATCAGCAATTTTCATACATTTTGGTGTGTTTCTGATAAGAAGTTTATATTGTTACATTATTTAAGCCTGGATGTGTTCTATAAAAACACAATTAAATTTTAAAATTAAATAAAAACGAACAAACTTCTGTCTCATCCAAGATATTGAGATGTACGTTTTACAAATACCTTCTTTATATACGTCGTTCTTGATGATATACAGCCATTGTGTCTGTTGGACGAACAGTGTTCCTTAATCGTAAATCCATACTTTACACGCATCTATATTAATTAACACATGTTTTCTCCGAAATGCTTTTACTTAAGGTTAAATCCACACCACAGACATTCTGGGTTTTGCTCATTTCGCTAAACAAGTACACTTAATCCATTTTGTTGCACAAAGTGATGGCTTAAAATCTACTGTTCTCTCTTAATATTGCCAAGTCCACACTGTGTCCATATCTCGACTTTACTTCAATCCTTTTCCATTTAAATGACCATCGACAATTAACTCTTACACACTTCGACAAATGCCCCACGACTGGAACGTGCGGTTATCCAATAGCTGGTAGACCGACTGTCAAATCTGAAACGAACAAATAATGTTTTAACGGATTATTGCCTCGAGTTTCACGGCAGCAAGTGATATTTACTCACATTTACGCACAATGTACTTTATTGTGTTTCCACATTTTTCCGTGTTGAGGACTTCAACAAAATGGTTAAACATTGTGATAATAGTACACCTTTATATTGAAACAAAAATATTAAGCGACTTTTTTGTTACATGAGACAGGCAACCAGACGATCCGGATATTAAGTGTACTTAAATGATTGCGTCACAATTGGGCCAACCGGCAAAATATTAATAACTAATTAACATGACATATATAGTAAGCCGTTTGGCGTAAAACGGCAATAACCAGGTTTAAAGCCTCGACACTTTTGATTCTTTTAGCCTCAAGTTAACACAATTTTTCACGTAAAACGACAGTTTTCGAACATAATCAAATGAATAGATGTTAAACTTAAATTCATTGTTGTAAAAGTTATTCTCTTATAGGCAAAAATAATGCAAATTCGAATCGTACTTCCATATCTGTTTTATGTATTAAGTAATACCATGATTTATTAGTACATGCTACCATCTGAAATTAATGTGTTAAAGAGTGATTTAATGCCAAGTTATTCCATTCGATTTCTATTTCAGCCACGTGTACAAAGCTAGAACTAGCAACATACTAGTAGCTCCAAAATTATTTTAGCGTAGGCCATACAAATACATGTTCCTTACAATAATAATACTTCAGCTTACTCAAATACCCTCAGCCCAACAACACATATATCACGAACTTTAAAGCACAATATCGTGCAAAGTAACGAATTTCTAATGACGCATATTTTATATTATCTTTAACCATAGAAGAGGAACTCAAGCTATCGTAATGTACGCAGTTAAGGTATAAGATGTGTAATCAATCTCATGAATATTCATGTTATGTCGGCATTCAGCGTTTTACGAGGTTACATGTTCGATCATTTACGTCAACACTCGGCCTTCCGAGAATAAAATCACCCGATTTTAGTTTTCCAATTTTATCCAATGAAATCGCGTCAATTTCTTTACTCCAAAACGGCGACAAGGAATCGCGATCAGCGATGAAGATTCGTCAAAAAAAGCAAAACTAAAGCAAAAAAAGAAAGAAGTGTGTTTTTCACATGTTTTTGGTGTATTTTATTTAGAAAGTATAATCTAATAAAAATGTAGAAAACAAATGACATTACTGCGTATTTTTTATTTTTTAATCGTCCGATGTTGACATGTATGAGATTATTTTAAGGTCAGATTTTAGGACGTCGACCTAGTGCATAAAAATTCGCAAAACTCAAGTTAGCTGAGTTGAAAAGTTGTTACAATTTGGAAAAAAATCCAGAATACAATGCTGAATAATGTGATTTATCTTTTGTCAGGATTCAATTTAGTCACGATTACACATCTAATACCTTAAGTTTTACAAAAGCGTAAGGTCTGACATGCTTGAAGATGTTAAGGAAGTAGCTAAGGCACGACTAGTGAATAAATGTCCCCAACAATCAGCGGTTGTCGGGCATCTAGTGTATGGAGGCTTCTGTAAATCTGCCTTGTTCAAATACAAGTGAAATGTGAACTGTCCCTTTCCGAAACAAATCGTCCTCCTTTTGTTTGCTTTCGTCCTAAATATCGGAAAGAATCAATAACTCGTGTAGATAATGAACCATGTTCTGTTTCAAAATGCTGTTTTATTGCTGCGATTAATACCTTAAGCATACTGACACGAATGTATCAATAAAACACAACTACTGTTGTGCGTCCATTACTTAGCCTTTTGTCCGAAAACTACTCTAATCCGGAGTTACAGTAAGTTTTCTTCCAGATGAAGTGATGTTTGCCGAGACAAACTTGCATCGCACTAACACGATTATTTTGTTTTTTTTGGCGACGTCTAGCTTTTATTGGTGAAGAAAGACCTCACAAATATCTAACTAGCCACCGAACACTGTCGACCAGATTGATGAAGACCTTTTTCAGACGAAAGTTGCCGCCCCAAATGGGACTCGAACACAAACTTTAGTTCCAGAATCTAGCCGCTATGCACCTTGTAGACCTGACATGTTTGTTATATCTCATGCTTCAATACATGCTATTTGAATGACATCGGTCAACAGGAGGAATGAAACATAAATTACCAATCTAATTTCAAAAGACAGATAATCATTGTGTTGTTACAATGGTGGATTGTATCTAAAGAGTAGATGTAATGTTTGTTCACGGATTATACGCCCATTTGTATAGGAAAATGAAAAAGAAAAACTAAAAAAAAAACTGCCATTCTATAAAATTGGTGATAAACATTGATGATGAGTGTACAATAAATGGTATTTGATATTGACCAAATAGTTGTACACTAGGATTATTAATGTTAAGTTCCATTATGAACAAATATGCCAGACCGGACCTGGTAGCGCAATCGGCTTCAGGTTTGATACCGGGCCGCGACATACCAAAGTCGTTACAAATGGTAGTGGTATAACTCCCTTGCTAACGCTCAAGCAAATATACGGGTATTTCCACGAATGGTTGCCCCGGTGTCAGGATAATGTGACTGGGTGTGGTGTCATGCCATGCCATGTATTCACGGCATGCTGTACATAGTGAAGGCAGCACCATATCTGCTTCAAGCTGACACCGTCTCTAAATAACTGAAATTTTGTTAGTGGGACAATTAACCAACAAAACAAACAAATATGCCTTTTGAAATTGTATTGTTATTACCATGACAAAGAAAAAGTTAAACAAATATATTTGACATGTGACTGAGGATATGGTTTATTGTTCCTTTCTACTGAATATGGTTTATTGTGCTTTTCAACAGAATATGGTTTATTGTGCTTTTCAACAGAATATGGTTTATTGTGCTTTTCAACAGAATATGGTTTATTGTGCTTTTCAACAGAATATGGTTTATTGTGCTTTTCAACAGAATATGGTTTATTGTGCTTTTCAACAGATTATGGTTTATTGTTCCTTTCAACAGAATATGGTTTATTTGTCCTTTTTCCCTGGCCTTTTTAATGTTTCATAGTCAGAAAGATAAATTGAGAATCTGATATGGAACATTGAAAACATTAAAAGTTGGATGAATTTCGGATCGGAAAGCGACATCATAACAGGATGATAACATTGGTTGCTCGCGATCGGAACACCTCGGATAGTTCATGAATCATCTCTAAGATGTATGTAGGTAGTCGGATCACCTCGGTCATTTCCCTAAATGGGACTACTTTTGAAACAGACGTCAAAACAAAGATGGCAGCTCGGGCGTCTTCAAAATTAAATCACCCGATTTTAATTTACCCAGCGCAGCTGACACACAGCTGCCAAACGATGGCAATGTTTATGTTTTGTGCGAACTACATTTTAGGCATATTCTTCTTCCGACTTCTGGCGAACAAAACGATCGTGATTTCAGTAAGTATCATTGCACCAGACACATCCGAGGGATGATTGTCCCGAGGACGGAATTACTCGAAGTGTTCCGATTGTTTTTGCTCGCTATCTAACTAGTTGGTCATTGACAAATTACCATTGGATGTCACTAAATAAATACAAGTCAACTAATGTGAGTAGAATACTCTAAATAAGTATTATAATATTTTGTCTTAGTACGACCAAATGCTAGTAAAGAATGTGATAGTTTCACAATGTCTGACATAAGACAATTATGTTATACGTGTTAATACATAATATAATCATACTATTAATCGAAATTACCACCGTATTTGTTTATATGTATAGTGACTTCTATGTCAGTAAAAATAGCCATTTCGAGAACTCTTTGTATAAGAACACTAAAACAAGTCTATAACATAAATAACTTATGAAGACATCACAAGAAAATTGTAATTTTTATTTGGCAACTTCATCCCTTGAGTACACTTGAATATTTAAAGAATACATTTCGCACCCTTCTCTGTTATTTAGCGCCGATAGTCGCTGTTTAGCCTCGGATAATGTCAAAGATATACGTATGTTACTTGGTCGTGAAAGGGGTATTTGTAAGTGAGACCTTGACTAGTGAAATATATCCGGACAGGTTACTTAACTTTATTATCCAAATAATTACACTAGTGATTACAATTTTCTGTTTTCTAAAGACATTAAGACATTGATATTGAATTTAGCTTTAGACTAGTCGGTAGCAATACTAAGGAGTGGTTTGTGCTTTACTGCATTATGAAGTAACATTTCTGAAGCATTTTCAATCTGTTGGTACTTAATTTACAAGTTATCGAACAGATTTCGAAAAAGCCTATTGCTAGTGTTAACCGTTTCCATTGAAGAAACTTATCATTAACATTAGCATGGCTTCTTGAACAAATTGCTAAATATATGCAGGTACATGTGTACTCACAGATAGCAGTTAGAATATGTCATTATCCTCATCAAACTCATCATGACAAAAGAACAACATAAAACAAGAACAACCAGACCTGGTAGCGCGACCAGTAGAGCGTTGAGTTCAGGTACGGGAGGCCCCGGTTTCGATCCATGGCCGCGGCAAACCAAAGTCGTTAAAGTGGTAGTGGTATAGCTCCCTTGCTCACGCAAATATAAGGGTAGTTCCACGACTGGTTGGCCCGGTGTCAGGATAATGTGACTGGGTGTGGTATCATGCCAGGTGTTCACGGCATGCTATACACATTGAAGAAAGCACTGTAACTGCTTCAAGTGGACATCGTCTTCAGATAACTGAGCTACTGTTGGCGAGACGATAAACCCAATAAACAACCAAACAAAACAAGATTAGGAACAACAAACAAAAACACCTGTCATAATGTTCGTTTGCATAATGCATAATGTCTCTCAAACTTTAATTGATATATGTAGTTTCAACTACGATAATTGACAGCGAGCCATTAATTAAATGCTATTGGTCAACTCTTTCAACCCTCTGATGTTAGAGGTAAGTGAATTAGAGATCTGTAGTGCGCGGGGTGGGGGTCAATCCAATAGATGTGGATTAGTGTGGATTATGGTACCTGAGATTAGATTGGATCTTATGTCATCCGTTATTGAGTTATTTCAGCACTGTCACTTACATTGGACAGTTACTGGGAAATTGGACTATCTTCAATTTTAGCGCCAGTGACGTTCTTTCAATACGAGGTCGTTTAAATTCGTGCTTAAATCTAAGTGAATGTGGTTTGATTAAAGTTATTCTTCACGGTGTCTTCAATTTAAATGGACCCTTTCAATACAGAAATAAATTTATCACACTTTATTTCGAAGAGAATACCGAGTCTGGCAACATTAAAACGCTCTCAATTGGGCCTACAAGTAACTATGCATAAAAATAAACGTACATGTTCACGAACTTCTGAACTCCCATGTTTAACGCGTCGATGTCTTTTTTTTATTGTTTGCGTTCGAAAAGGTCAAAATGGTCAAAATGTCTAAACACGTTGTGAGACTTATATAAGCACTTTTTTGAAGGACATGACAATATATCACAATATGAGCACTGCAGCTACATATAATTCATACAGTCTTCATTTCTTTTATTAAAAATTCACTGACCCATTTAAAAAATCAAATAATGTCTTAGTTTGCGACGTCTGTTACAATGCATTTTTTACACAATGTACACGTGTTCGTTATATGTTATATAGGTCAATTATAACCGTATAAAAGGTGGTTTCCGACGATTCGCCTTTAATAAAAATAACTTGAAAAGTCGAGATAAAAAGTCATTGATTTTCGGTATTTGAACACGACAACTAACCAAACGGGCACGTTGGCAAAATAATGACTTCATATCTGACTGAAAACCTTATTTTTTTTAAATAATAGCATTTTTCGACAAAATTATTTTATCATTCAGCTATCATTACTAATTAAACCATGACCATAATGAAACAGTAATTTTATTCGTGCGTTTGTTACGAAGCGTTCTAAAATTAGTTAACAATGCTGTGTATACTGAGATTCGACCCATCAAAATCATGCCTGTAGGGTTACCAGGCAATTCTAGCACAGATGTATTCCTTCAACAAACAGCTTTTAGCAAGTCATTTCAAGTTAACTATACCTTTTTTTAATTTTATTTAAATCCAATCCATGCTTGGATACTTATAATAAACTAAAGTTAATACAACAACAAACAAACAAACAAACAAACAAAAACACTATAAAAAAGCAACAAACAAAACTATATAAATCATATCCTTTTTACCTTATAAATGTAGTCTGATATAAGACCAATAACACTTCAGTTAATTCTATGTCGAATGGTTCACTGTCTTTACAATTACTGTGCGGAAACTTTAAGAGCCATTAAAAAGCCATTATTCACGTAATCGTGTCTACACATGACCATTGACCTGACGCTATATATCATAGACTTTAAAGTCACACTGGAAGGCCACGACAAATCAAAACGGGTTTTAAGTTTATATTTATGTAGAAGTAAGAAATTTCACTGTTTGTCATTGCAATATCTACAAAAGACCAGGCGATCAAGTCCAAGAATTCCAACTAAAAGGACCTACCTACTGTTTGGAATACCTCGGATATTAACTAACAAGGGAGACAATTTCCATTTCACCAATGTACCCCATTAAACACAATGTTAGGTTCCCAGAATCTTAAGCAAACAGCGACATTCAGTTGCTGCTGACCATAGGACACGTGACATAATGTTCAGGTAGAACCACTGACGTATTGCAGGGCAATCAGAGAACGTTCCTTCTTATCTTTCATGCCTTGAATAGTAATTATTATCCGAATATGTAATCCATTTAAACAGTTATGTTCCACCCTTTTATATGCTCCCATTCTATAACCTAGTCAGAGGAAAGAAGTTAATCCATATTATATTCAACCGGGAAAGATATAACAAACCCATACCTTCATTGACTTGATATTGTACAGTTAAATTGAATTTGTTTATTGATACATTTCACTCATTATTCATAGATATATGTATAACCACAATATATAGGTAGGTCTATAAACAATTGTGGACAAAATGAGAATGTCCTGTATAGTTCAGGGGATTTATAAAAGTATTTAAATAGACATAAGAATTATTTCCTTGCCAAAAAAAAAACAACAAAACATATGAGATTGATTAAATCATAAAACAAGTAGAAGACTATCCATAAACGGAAGAAGTATTACAATATGCAAAAAGTCACGAACATATAAAAAAGGACAAATATATCTTTGAGTTGAGAAGAAAGGTTATAAATGTTATGTTAGTAGGAACTGCATTTCTTTGGGTCCTGTTTAGTTTAAATATTGTCAAATGCTTGCGAGTGATTTACCTTCCAATGTAGATGTGAAACATTAAAAACAGGTCTCTCCGACGCCAAGTTGAGCGACAAGAAAACAGCGAATAAAATACATTCAAACTAATTGTAATTACATGTGTTGTGTAATCAAGTGAAAAGGGCTTATGTAATGTTGTCTTTCGTTTAAATAATGTTTATAAGTAGTAATCAATTGGTATTGTTATTTAAGTAAAAAAATATCATTAACGTGGCTACCAAAAAAAAAACAAACGCCGTAGCTATATTCCATTGTCTACAATTATGTTGACGCGCTGTAGAGAATATTTTGATAGGGTTGGGTGTGTGGGGGGTATGAATCAAGATTTCCATTCAACTTCATCGCAGTAAATACTTGATGTACAATACCCAATAAGGAACCCTAACTTCGACCTAAGCAGTCAACAGACACAATTTACTTTTAAAGCTTAGTACTTTTTTAAGCTTATATGTATGTGTATTCACAACTGTAATCTTTTAGCTGGTTGGTGGGGGGTGCATGACCCCATCCCCACCCCCATCCCCACGGGATCCATCCCTGACGTGCTGTTGAAATACAACATCATTTTGAATACGCTATCTACTCTGGGTCGACCAGTGCGCATTTTAACTCCGCTAACTATTTTCAATATTACAATATACGGGTTTCCAAATATGTAATTTCTCTGTCAGCGTTAAAATTATTATATAATACATTAAATGTTAAACTAATTATATGCTTTTTTAAATAAGTGAAGTTTATATTGATAAAAAGCGGATTGAACGTTTGCATCAGCATAAGGATATTTTAAAGTGAAGGTAAATGTGAAAAGTTCGTCCAGAGATAGTAATAGTATGGTAAGAATTACAACAGACATATTAAAAACATGTTCTGAAATACAACAAAACTTAAAGTTAAAAACTCAAATAAACGACATAAAATTGCCCTTACTTAAGATATTACCTTTTCATTCAGTATAACGGTGAGAGGCTAAAATACAACTGAAATAGATTTAGATTTACTCAATAAATTCAAAATTGATCATTCTAATATAGAATCGCATGTCATAATGTGGTTACATAAAGGTTTGTATCTACATATATACATGTATGTATATATCTATATACTCGTTTTCTCATTTTATCACACATCCTAAAATAAATACTGTAAATACAACTTCAAAAACTACACTCTCAAAACAATACTTAAAAAACCAAACGCCATTTATACATTTTACGAAATCATACTTTGAAATAAAAAACAAAACAAAAACACCAACAACAAAAAAAACACCCATCAAATTACACTTACTATAAACCATGTTGTATCAATATCCCACCTTAACACAGTATTAACCAACTCGTGTATGTATCTCTCGCACAATGACACTTAACGAGCGTCTAAGCCCACCATGATCTTGACAGCTGGGTAGGACAGACGCACAATAGAAAGTACGTACCGAAGGAGGTATTTAACAAATCTTCTCTTTTTACGGACGAGATAGATATCTTACAGTTAGTAAACTAATCAAAATGTTTCTACATAATTACCTCTTGCTTTTGTTAGTTCCGCATTCAGTTATAACTGAAGGTGTAGGGCTCTATTGTATTGTTTCAATTCTTGGTCGTAACGTACGAGCTGTCATTCAAAGATATACATAGTAATCATATAACCATAGGTAGAAGAACGGTCTTTAAATTGCTTTTAACGTTGTTTTTTTCCCAATCTTCTTCCCTCCCGGTGCCTGTCTAGTGCGGTAAGGTAGGGATATCTTAAACAAATACACTTGCTCGGCAAGTTCTTTCATCTTTAGACATGTAAATGGACTGAAACAGAATCTTAACAAGAAACAAACGAATCAAAACAAAGCCGAACTGTTGATTTACTTTAATGATGTGTGTCTTGCATTAAATTGTGATCAGGTTTAGTTTGCACAGATAACCGCTGTTGAATCATACAGTTGACACGTTCTAACCACAATAAATACAAACGTAAACTGTAATTAGAATATACATTTAGGCTTTTACCTTGCTAATGGAGCCATTGGTGTGAGAATTGGAGATTGGCTTTACTTTTTATTGTCAAGCACACCTCGGATTATCAATAACCAGTATAAATACAATCTGAATAGTCTCCTCAATTGTATGACTATTGTATGTCTAGATTAGCCTGATATATTTGGGCGCCGTACCTTGCCATGGTGACTTAATATTCGTTACTATGACAGGTAATATAACGCCACCCTTCATGAATATGAAAGACTATCGACTTTGATTTGAGAAAACAATTTCATGTCGATATTGCGCATATTGTATGTCGGCAGTTATTTTCCATAAAGTACGGTTATTTTCTATGAAGTACGGTTATTCTCTATGAAGCATGGTTATTATCTATGAAATACGGTTATTATCTTTGAAGCACAGTTATTCTCTATGAAGTACGGTTATTTTCTATGAAGTGTTGTTATTCGCTATGAAGTACGGTTATTCTATATGAAGTACGGTTATTTTCTATGAAGTGTTGTTATTCTTTCTGAAGCACAGTTATTCTCTATGAATTACGGTTATTATCTTTGAAGCACAGTTATTCTCTATGAAGAACATTTGTTCTCGATGAAATACGGTTATTATCTATGAAGCACGTTTATTCTCTATGAAGCACGGTTATTCTCTATGAAGCACATTTATTCTCTATGAAATACGGTTATTATCTTTGAAGCACAGTTATTCTCTGTGTAGCACGTTTTTTTCTTTCTATGAAGCACAGTTATTCTCTATGAAGTACGGTTATTATCTTTGAAGCACAGTTATTCTCTATGAAGTACGGTTATTTTCTATGAAGCACAATGATTCTCTATGAAGCATGGTTATTTTCTATGAAGCACAATGATTCTCTATGAAGCATGGTTATTTTCTATGAAGCACAATGATTCTCTATGAAGCACGGTTATTTTCTATGAAGCACAATGATTCTCTATGAAGCATGGTTATTTTCTATGAAGCACAATGATTCTCTATGAAGCACGGTTATTTTCTATGAAGCACAATGATTCTCTATGAAGCATGGTTATTTTCTATGAAGCACAATGATTCTCTATGAAGCACGGTTATTTTCTATGAAGCACAATGATTCTCTATGAAGCATGGTTATTTTCTATGAAGCACAATGATTCTCTATGAAGCACGGTTATTTTCTATGAAGCACAATGATTCTCTATGAAGCACGGTTATTTTCTATGAAGCACAATGATTCTCTATGAAGCACGGTTATTTTCTATGAAGCACATTTATTCTCTATGAAGCATGGTTATTTTCTATATAGTACAGTTATTCTTACTTAGAATTAGCACGGTTATTCTCCACCAAGCAAATATGAGATGTAACTTTAATTTAGCACAATATAGACATATTTAGCCCTATTGTATATGTCAGTATTAACCAGTATTATAGAAACACAGTAATATTATTTTGTTTTGCAACCAACAACATTATATATATATATATATTGGTTGCATCAAATGTGGTCGTGTGTGCATATGTTTCTCGTGTAATTTGTTACATTTGGAAACAAAGTATGTAATTTGAAAAGTAGTTGTGTTCTTTTTACAATGAAACATTTTTTTAAATATTTTGAATGGGACTGGCTAAATGTTCCCCCTTTGTAACTGTAAATAGGTCAAAGTTAGGGTCTGGATCCGCTCCTGAGACTAGGGAAGCAATTTTCCTATACAAATAACAGGAGGTACATATTCGAAACTTCTCACCTGTTATAAACTAACAGGACTATCGTCTTTAACTAGGAGTTAAGACTATGTTATCAGACATGGGCGTAAGGAATATTTAACTGTGAACAACTACGTGTACAAGCACTCCCTTCTCGTGTCATATTTATGTAATTTTGAAGAGTGTTTCTCCTTTCAAGTCCCATTAATAGTATAAAAATAGGACTGTTGGCACGTTTTGGGATTATTAGAGACATGTTGGTGTAAATAGGTTTCTTACTGGTTCAATCTCAAATAACTTTCGAGGACAGGTTAAGAATGTTTTATCAATCCCGCTACACGATTATAGCATATTCCGGTTATACATCCGCGTTACATCGACAAGAAGGTCCGGGTCATGCTTTCAAGAAATATTCGATAAATCCTTATCTGAATCAATGAGATGAAGGTGTAAAATGTCCCCTTATCATTGCCGTTAGTTGTTTTATCTGCACTGGTAAGACAGACATTTATAACATACATCGGTGGTAAAATTACCGATCGTCAGTGAAAAGTCTATGATTAACTTAATGACAGGTGCTATTGTGAGCGTCTTTTGACGGCGTGATCGTTCCAATAAAGGCACACTTTAGATACATACAGCTACCAGTAAATGTAAATATTTTTAAAAGGTAAATTTCACTGCTCATTCACGCGGATTTTCTCCATGCAATTGTCCGAGCTAGCGTGTTCTTCAAAGCCGACGCAATCCAAATGACAGCCCGTCCTTCATTGGGAACAATGCAAAGCTAATGCTATTTGATTTGGACAAATGGGTTAGAGGTGAACTGAAAAAAGGTTTGCTATAACATGACACATGTCAATATTGAGAGTACTGATATTATCATTTACAAAAACTAAAGCCGCCGTCATTGATCTGATGAAAGTAAGTCGGAAATGAATTATTTACACGACTTTTTCATTATTACGATTGTTTATGGTGCGAAAACTATAAGAGAGCACGTCAAAGTGGCATCTTTACGTCAGCTGGCATAGCTATACTGTAGTAGTCAGTGTTATTGGTTTAACTTAGCAAAAAACGCCCGATTTAAATGGAGCTTCTTGCTGATGTCCTCGTCACTGCTGTTAATTGGGTTGACGTTTCCCAATTCCAACCTATTGGCGGTAGCAATTACTATTGACATCTGAAAACATTCTCAATCAATGTTATGTCCACAGAAATTCCTGAAAAAAACCCCGATCAATATCATCATCAGCAGCAACAACAACACCAACATGATTTTGTGTGTTAAACTTTAAGACTTCATAATGCAACAAAACAAAAAGCCAGACTTGGTCGTACAATAAACAAGACCCCGCTACTACCACAGTAACTAGGTCAAATCTAAGACAGAGAC
This sequence comes from Sinonovacula constricta, assembly GCA_007844125.1. Taxonomy (NCBI): domain Eukaryota; kingdom Metazoa; phylum Mollusca; class Bivalvia; order Cardiida; family Solecurtidae; genus Sinonovacula; species Sinonovacula constricta. The sequence goes on along the minus strand of CM017559.1, from coordinate 21,659,190 downwards.
ATTTAAAAAAATATTCAAAGTACGTCGTCAAAGTGAAAACTGATCTAATTATTTGCGGAGTTAAAAGAAGTAACACACATTTCAACTGCCCATACCATTTACGTGGTTCATATATTACCGCAGTGTTTTCTTTCTACTGTTTCGATTTTTGCGACATTTGTTCACGGTGTCACGGTGTAATTCTACTACAGTTACATAAGGCATGCGCAATTGTGTTCTATGAGAAAGCAGTTAGGCTTATTTGAATGAAACACAAAGGGATCCGAAATCTATTCTTAGTTGTTCCTTCGATTGAATGTCCTTTCAGAAGACAGAAGCCTGTATCGTAATATTATTACGTTCCTGTGTTTGGCTTAAGAATAACAATACAGAACACACTCTTTCTTTTTATGCTCCCCGAAAAAAAAAATCGGGTGATTCCGCTTTTGTCCGGGCTATATCTTAGTGACCACTCGTTGGAAATCGGTGAAACTTTATGGGAGGCTTCTCTAAAAATGAAACTCACATATTGTCAACACCTTCCGTTTCGATTAATCTTCCAATAAGTTTTTGTCCTTTTTAATTTCTAGATAATATGATATAGGACTATTTGATTCATGACTAATGTCTAAGCAAGCACCAGTTGGAATTCAAAAACACGTTATGGGAAGCTTCACTAGCAAGTGCAGATGTGCACATTATCAGTACATTCTGGTTTTGTGATTTGAGTAATTAACCTTTAAATACATGTACTATCCATGCGTCGGTCACTGGCGACGTGCTAGAGGCGCTAAATATGAAATGCTCTCTGAAATTTGCACATGAGGAAAGTCTGTTTTGCGGACTTTCATAGCCTTGATGAAATAAGCGTCCTAGTTCGGTAATCGGAGTTCTTTTCTATTACTTATTTTTATGAATATTTATTTTTGTGTAACTTCCACACAAACATGGCAGAAAACGAGAGATTTTGTTTTATTTTTTGTCATCAAAATGTCTAATAAACATTGAACATGGATTGTACATGGATTCTCTATACGCCCTTACATATTCATATTTATGTAAGTAGCTAGGAATGCTTCTCGGTACGTCCTTCGATGTTCGGACTGACTGACTGCATATAATGTTCTTGGGAAAGAGGTTAATTAAGGTTATGGAATTGGGATTGGAGGGTTCAAAATTCAAGCCCCTGACCCGAAAATGTTAAAACTTTAAAAAATATCATTAATGAAAGTCCTACACATGAAGACAGCATTTATAACATGCTTGAAGTGTTCTTGATCAAAAGGTTAAAGTTATGGACTCATAATCGGAGGATTCTGGGTTCAAACCCAAAACTCGACTTGAGATTTTAGTCCTTGCCAAATTCTTTTATTACACGAACATTTTGTAAAATCAAAATATCTTTAGACTAATTCAGAAATACTTTCGTGATCACTTCCTTAACCCTAGATATACTAAAAAGTATCCATCATGGGTAGTATTGACAATTTGCTATTCGTAATAAGCCATTTGATATTTTGCTGTAGCTTGTATTATTTTTCACTTGAAAGCAACTTTTGTTAAGTTATATGTTTAATGTCAGTTCACTTATTATTTACCACAATGGCTCATAGTTACGTAACAAGTTTGCTTTGTAGCAACATTATTTTCATCGGAATCAATGACATTACTGTTTACTGTTTCTTTCAGCTTTTGTCTTCATCTATTCCACTTTAAAATGCGTGAAGTGGATTAATTTTAGGAAACACTAAAGTTTCTACTCTGAGTACATAACCCAGACACAGAAATGTTTCTATGCAAAACAGAGTTAAGTGTGTCATGTAAAAGAACCGCGTTTCTAACGGTGAAGGTCACATCCATAGGTTAGAGGTACAAATACGCGCTTCTGAACTTGTCCGAGCTGTAACCTTACCATTGGTCATTTGATTTTAAATAACATATACTGTTATTTAAGTCGACACGTGTTCTGTCGCGTGCAAGAATCCAATTATGGTCCCCACGCCCCATTCAACCGACCGGGATTCGGCCCCACGAGGTGAGAGACTAAGAAGTCAGAGGTCCGTGGCTCTTTTTTAATTTAAAGTTTATATTTCCGACCTAAAAATGGTGTGGGGTTGGAAAAGAGGAAGTGTGACAGGTCGGGTAGTTGTATGGAATACAAGAAAGCAACAACTGTACGCCTTACACGAATTACTCGAACCTATGTATCACATTTTGGCAGTACGCTATCCAGTTACAATTAGAATTTTATAAACATACCTCTGAACAAATTAATGCATTGCAATTAATAAATGACTTTTCATTGCTCTACTTTTTCACTAAATCAATACTAGTTGAATAAAGCATATCAACGTTTAAATGTTTGTAATTCGGGCCAATTCTTTCGTTTATCATTTTTTTCCAAGGGATAAATTTAGGAGACTTTTATTGCTTTTAACAAACTATGTGTATGACAGTAGAAAGGCATAAAAGAGACTTTGGTTTGTTAAAACTGTTAACATGCACCCCATTAACACTAGCATTAAATTCCGAAATGAAAGAGTACCCTGCAAAGTGTGTGCATTAATTGCATGCACAATGTCTGCCTTCAATACGCGTATAAGCGTCAATCGAGAACCCATTAACGGTGTTTAAAATATGTGCTATAGTTCTTTGATGTTGAATTTGTAAATAAATATCCAATTTGTTGCTATTTTGAATTTAGATTGGTCACTGTATAGATTGTCTCATGGTATATTGATTTACCACAGCGGTGTGTTTGAATGTGACATTACCGCCATATAACACTTCAATTACACGTAATATATACAGAATGTATTATAACGGTCGTATTTCGTTAACTTAGGTACAAGTTCATACAGATACAGTTATAATTAAAAAGGCGATTTCGGCAATATAAGTGCATGGTTTAAATTGGGTCCAGAATCCATCAGTACTAGATCAGTGGACATACTTACATTTATATATATATTAAGGTGGTATCCAACAGTTTGGACTTTTGTCACCTGATTATCTCCTGAACAGATCTCGCAACGGCACAATTGTCACTACAAAAATGTATTTCCTATCTGAGCCACGCTGCACAGTTAGCTACTTTTTAAACCACGTGACCACTTATGTTTTAGCTCATTCACTCTATCCGCTATGACATCGATGTCTTTTTTAACAGGAATCCCAATCGCTCTTGTTTATAGATTTTAAAAAAATGACTATTTTAGATATTGATAAGCGAGTTTTACTGTCCTAAAATTAAGAAACTGTTTAAAATCAACTAAGCTTAGACTACAGTATGCTCTTCATGCAGAAACAATGCACAGTTTTCCCAGACAGAGGTCAGATATTTGACTAATTATGTATTTGTAACTTATTATACCCGCTGCATTTTAAAAAAAACCACAACATTTACCAACAGATTGTATTTGACAAGACCCTAAGGAAGAATAACTCTGTTGATAAATATTGCACTCGTTGTCGCCCTTGTTGTTTGAAAGCGTCGACTAAAGTTGACTTTAATTAAACTTATTTCGCTTACATAAATAAGATACTTATTTACACTTATTTTTATATTAAAAGAATTTACTATCTACCGTTCTGCAAGGAGATAAAAGCTAAATGAGATTGGACATTTCATTTTATATTATTAGAGTTAAACTCTGATTCTGCAGAACTGAAAAAATAGTGGAGTGAGACCTTTGTTTATTTGCATTCCTAAGGAAGTGAAAATGGCCGACGAAGCGTTGTCCAGGGCTGGCCTTCATTTTGACGAACTAAATAAGATTCGGGTTCTAGAACCAGAGGTTCAAACACAGACTTCAGAACTGAAAGAGGAATGCAAGGAGTTTGTGGACCGTAAGTTATTTTGGAGTGCAAGTTTTAAGAGAAAATTTTCGTCTATTAAAATGTAAGGAGTATTCGCGCTTCTCAAAAGGAAAGACAACAGAGTAAAGAACGTCAGATTACGATAATTTTTATGTGAATAAATATTATTGTATAATGCTAAACAAATTCCCTTAATATATTCAGGGTTTTTTCTGGCATACTTTGAATAATAGCGTCCCCCACAGAACAAAAGTCTGAACAAATTTGGGACTTGAATTTTGAACATGTGTCAGTGTCAAATATGAGGTTGTCACTATCAAACTGAGGTATTTAGGCCTTGTACATAATACTTTTAAAGTAACATATACTGGGAATATCCAAAATCCCAGTTCTGTTTAGTAAATCTGGGAGGAGAAAATAATCCTTTCCCTAACGAGGATCCGAACCCGGGACCTTCAGATCAGTAGGCTGACACTCAACCACATCGCTAAAGGGTTAACCCAACAAAAAGGCTGTTGAACCCAACAGCAAGGCTGTTGGAAGTGCCTATATGCACTACACTCCTCCCTCTTTACTTTTTCTGGGCCCAAGCCCATCTCAGGACAGCCACACCAGGCTTCTATTTACTTCTGACACCATTAAAGTAAATCTGAGAGGAGAAAATAATCCTGTCCCTAATGGGGATTCGAACCCGGGACCTTCAGATCAGTAGGCTGACACTCAACCAAGTCGCAAAAGGGTTAACCAAACAGCAAGGCTGTTGGAAGTGCATATATGCACTACATCTGCATTGAACCCAGGACCTCCTGCTTCAGGGTTAGCTGCTCAACAAACTGAGCTACCAACATGGCAGACAGCTCATGGGAGAGTATCTTAGCAAAATCATCAAATAACACAATATTAACTAACTGTTGGAAGCATTGTTTACAATAAACATAACAACTTTGCAGAATATGGTTAATATTTCAATGATTCTTTTGCTGGATTTTTAATGATAATTGTCTTGACTTTCACATTGTTTTTACAAATTTGTTGACATGTTTCTGCTTTATATCATACTATAATATATCAATGAAATCTTATTTATAGGAATTGGTGAATTCCAGAAGATTGTTGGGAATTTCATAGACGTGATTGATAATGTCGCAAAAGAAGTGGAGAAAGAAAAGATGAAGGTGAGCTTCATTCTCAGTATTCACAAATGAAATTGAAATCACTGGACCATCAGTCCAATAAACCAGCAAAATGTACTGGTTCATACAAAATTCAAGTGGACCAACAAAGCTCTCTGCTTTTTGTGTTAGGTAAATCTCAAATTTTAAAACTCATTTTAATTATGAAGAACCGAGACCAGTTGATCCACTTTACCAAGGGAGTGTAGGTCACCATTGTCCCATGCTGACTACATCACACATAACACAACACATTTCACATGATGCTGTGTTTCTATGCACTCTAGAGGGTGGTTTATTTATGAATTAAAAGTTCACTTTATAATCACCTTTATATCTTGTCCGAGCAGGCTAAATATTTGATGATTTTTGCTGCTCTACTTACATGATTTTAACTGTGTGAAACTGCCTTTGTTTTCATTTCACACTCTATCATGACAATATACAGAACTGCATTTCATTACATTTCTTTGTGAAGCAGTTACACAGTATTTACTGTTAATTCAGTGGATACAAAAATGCTGATTGTATAGGCACAATAAATAAATAAAATTAATAAATAACCCAATATTAACTAACTGTTGGAAGCATTGTTTTACAATAAACATAACAACTTTGCAGAATATGGTTAATATTTCAATGATTCAAAGGCCTTTTCCTTCTCTGCATGCCACATATACTGCGTAATTCCAGGGACCATTCACTATTTACGTACAAGTGTTTCCATGATTCATACCAATTTAGTTTTAGTTTAGTGTTGAATTGCCATCAAGCTACAAAGCACTGTATGAAGATTCCACATATAAATTGTATAGATATATTTGTTTGGTTTTAGGCTATCGGTTCCCGTAATCTCCTCAAGTCAATAGCCAAACAGAGAGAAGCCCAGCAGCAGCAGTTACAGGCCCTGATTGCAGAGAAGAAAATGCAGCAAGAGAGGTTTGTTTTACCGTATTCACTCGTGTAATCGCCGCACTTTTTTACCCGATTTTATCGTTAAGGAGTTGAGGGTGCGGCCATTCTATAGGTGTAAGGCCTTGGGACATTTTTTTCTAGAACGATTCTGCCGATTTTTGGGACGCCATGCGTCTAGATGAGCTCTCTAAGTAGGAGGTTGACGGACGATATGAACGAGATAGCGCCGTTCTATGCTTTTGTCTAACCAATGTGAACATATTCCATAATTTATAAATGACTTCCTAGTTTGATCTCTTGTATCATATTTCTGAATGTTTGCATCATCAAACAATTTCACCCAGCTGTCATGTGCACACTACCATGCAGATTAAAGGATTTCATAGTATAGCCGATAAAACAACACAGCTTTGATACGAGGCGACAATCTCCTTGACGAGGTGAAAAATGAACAGGAGCGTCGACCAGTCATGCTGTCTCAACAAAAGGGTTAATTGGTAAACTGTGACTGTATTTTTGACACGTTGCGAATGTATCTAGTGTCAGTCGCACTGCTATCCTGTAGCTCGTGGCGGCATGAAATTAATTTCTTTGATCTACGTCACCAAGTCTGGTATGACAGTACACGATATATCGGGGAACAGTGCATGGAGAAATGTAATCGACAGCTGCTTATAAAAACACATCGTTCACTCCCTCACTGTCAAACTGCTCCGATCGATATCACCTTGACAACAGCTTATCTCAGAGTCAGTCACTTGACCTGTGTAATGAGGCAAATCTACACAGAAACGCCAAGTAAATTACAGCTTGGTGTATTTAGCAGACTGAAGTTGAAAGTTTGTTTTAAGTGTTAACTGACGGATAATAAGCTGTGTTTCATGCAGAACAAAGGGAAATGTATGTGAGACAGTTAATTGTTGACCGACAGAATTCAAAGTTCGGGTCATTGCATATCTGCTAACGAGTTTATGTGATATGTTTTCGCCCCGCTGTATAAACTGTGCGGCCTTCATATTTTTTTCTTCAAATTTTGCGGTCATTTTGGGGTGCGGCCATTACATTGAATTAGGATTTTTTCTTCAAATTTTGCGGTCATTTTGGGGGTGCGGCCATTACACGGGTGCGACCATTACACGAGTGAATACGGTAATTTAATTTTATGTCCAGTTGTATTGAACATGGTCTGTTAAAGCAGACAGATATTGACTGTTGCCAAACTTCTCCACAGCATTATCACTGCTCATAACTGTGTGACAGAAAAATAAACACATTAGAAACAGGGGCGCCCACAGCGTTGTGGTAGAGTCGCCGATTTGTAATTCCTCTGACTGCTTAGCCTCTCACCATGTGGGTTCGAGTCCTGTTTGGGGCGAAGGACTTAATGTGGGAAGGTCTTCCAGCTGACTTGGTGGTGCACCAGTGGTCCTACCCAGACATTTGGTGGGGTCATCCTCCATCAAAAAGCTGAATGTTGCTATAATTCATAACTAGTGGCTACATTGTATTTTAAGAAAACAATCAAAAACAAAATAAACTCGTTAGGAGCTTCAACAGTTTTTTTCTTTTGCTACCAGTACAGTTGATATGATTCCTCAAAAAGAAATGTATACTTAAGTTTATAAAAAAAGTATATTTTATATAAGAAAACATTTATAACATTACATCTTTTTGTGGCTGCATGCAATGTGGTGAATATAAAAACACACCCTGATTTAACACGAAAAAAATAAGTCTAGGGTTTTATACTGATTTATCATTTCATTCACTGGACTTGATAGAGCAATTGGTAGAGTCCCGGCTCAAGGTACCGGAGGCCCTGGGTTCGATCCCCGGTTGTTACATACCAAAGTTGTTAAAAAATGGTAGTAGTATAGCTCCCTTGTAAACGCTCAAGCAAATATAAGGGTACAGGGCATTCAGTAGACTCTGAACTTCAAGGGTCATTGACCCCTCAGTCAAAATTTTCAGGGGTCAAATTCAAATATCAAAGGGTCTTATCTGTGTGTCGTTTATCACATCATAAAGCACAAATGTGCTGTCATGGCAAGGTTGATTGTGTTTTATTATTTACAGTTCATTAATTTTGCTGTTTATTTAGAATATAGGTCTTTCTTCAGATCTTTCTCTTTTTTCTCATCAAAACATGTAATTCATTATTTTTTGTATATAATTATTTTGTATATATAATTGTCATTGATGACCACGTTTTGTCTCAGTTATGACAATCAAATAAAAAAAAAAAATACAACACAATAATAAATATTGTTACATACTTTCCCAGACATATGTTCTTTTGAATTTGAAGACAAACTTAAACACTTAAAACAATGCTTAGCTACAATGAATTTGTTTTCATCTGTAAACCTATTTTCTTGTTTTTAATAAGCATACTTGCTTAAGACAACAATGAAATAAATTGAAAAGCAATTTAGAACTTGAAAACACCTGAAAGCACTGCAATAATAATAATAATACATAATGAGAAATATAATATATGGAAGTTAGCTATTTTAATGCTCATGCAGAATCTCGTTTTAGGAACAAAAGAAACCAAACACAATATGAAATTTTTACTGTTGAAATTAACATAACCATTAAAAATAATATCGCTTCTCAAAACTGAAGTTACCCCAAAACCAATTATAAATAAAAGGGTCGCCATTCTCAGTTACCCAATAACGCATATAACAAGTATTATTTCCTAACTAAATATATCTAAAGGCACCATCAGGCAAGACAACAAGAACCTGGTTTTCAGTACAAAATGTACTGTGTCAAACTGAAGTCTGTGCCCAAAACTAATTTGGAAATATCAAAAATTCAAACAAGCTTTTTTTTGATTTGCCATATCAGTGTGCATAGATCCAAATCGCTGTAAAATTTACATTATACCCGCATGCACCTTTTCAGTAATCCTACATTTAGGTGGCCCAATGAGTAATTATACAATGCCCACAGTAGTCGTTCATTGCTTCCGATGCATCGGGAGGCTACTGACCTGCTTTACGAGTGAATAGATGCCGATCGATTAAGGTTTATTACTTTATGACACCTCTGTCAAAATGCCATATTTAAATTAGCTGCTTACATGAGCAAACGTGTCGATTGGCAGAACTAGAGCACCTGTTTCTTATTAATGATGTAAGCTCCGCCAACTGTATTGTTTTTTTTTCTAGCAGAAGGTAATCAATGCGTGTGTGGGGGAATCTGTTCTCATTAATATGCAGACTCCGCCCATTGCCATCTTTCTCTCTTATTATGAAGCTGTAGGCGATTTTGACAGACGCACGGTTAGAAATTGTTACAGGTCAAAATGACCCCCGCCGCTTTATTGATGTCCGTCAATAAGGGTTATTTCCGAATTTTTGTGCGTCAAAACCCGGGAACCTGGGTCAACTGAATGCCCTGAGGGTAGTTGCACGACTGGTTGGCCCAGTGTCAGGATAATGTGACTGGGTGTGGTATCATGCCAGGTGTTATCCTCCAGATAACTGAAATACTGTTTGCAGGACAATAAACCCAATAAACAAACGTTACATAATCTTTTGCCCTTATCTCTATTGAAGCATTGTATCTTTTTGATATGTTTATGGTTTATTTAATCAGACATAACTTTGAAATATTCTCCTGTTGTGTGTTTCAGATTACGTATCCAGTACGAGAACCTCCAGAAGGAAGAGAGTGAACAGAATGAGTTCATAGAACAGTTCATCTTACAGAAATAGTTCAACTTTTACCTCATACTTGTTTAATATGCTCTCATTATTACTCATTCTATTTTTTTTTTACTTTTTTTTTACTTGGATTGGTACAGATAACAGATTCATCTCATTTTGTTTATTTCATTTGATAATATACCCCCCTTTAAATAAAAAAATCTGATTCTTGATTATTTATTTTGATTCAATCAAAAACATTGAAATTGGTAAAAAATATCACAAGCATTAATTTTTTAATTTTTTTTACCTCTCTTTAGGATTTAGTTCCCAACTCAGATTGGTGTATTACAAAATATTTCATATGTTCTGTTTTTAGGAAATCTCAGCATTTTTTATGCACCATAACAAATTCTTTCTCGATGAATGTTAAGGAAAAGGCTCGCAAGGAAAAGATTGCTCACCTAACTTCTATAAAAGGTTCGAATAACAAAAATGATTGGGTTTTATTGGTTCAGTTGGATAAGCCTATTTATCAGAGATTTACATATTTATTCTGTTTTAGCAGAATTTATTTGTGAAAAGCCCTAATCTGTGATAATACATGGTCTATATTTACGTGTTTAGTTGTCTGTTGTTGTCAAATATTGTGTATATTTAATGATAAAGCTGACAATACGAATCTGTTTTTGTTGTGTTTTTTTTTTACTTTTTGTAATTTTTACTTTTAGAATAAAACAAAGCTACAGAGTTTAAACACAGCCACATTGTGCATTCAAAAGCATTTTTTCCAGACATTATATAAATATCCTCAGCATATTTTTATAAGACAATATATAATTAAGTTGAAACAAATTGCCTTAAAATGAAAGCGCAGATATGTAGTAACCTAATTTTAATCCGCACTTGTTGAGAGAGATTAGTCACATATAATCAGTTTTCTATTTTTAGCTACACTAGATGATGATGGGACATTACAGATTTTCAAATGGCATGTATATGGAGAAACTTTATGCGATAATGTCACATGAGATATAATAATAAAATAATGCTGTAAAAACAAGTGCAGTTACTATGTATTGAATTCTGCTCAAGTCGTTACTGTCTGAACAGAACAAGAATGCATTATACCAATGGTTACAGTAAATTGTGGTTTTGTTATATAAAGACATTTGAAGACGTGTCTGATGGTCTTCGTTTCGCACTTTCTGAATGTTGCAGTTATGAGCATAAATGTATCACTGTAATGGTATTTAGAGTAAAAACAAATGAGAGATGGGATGGGATTAGCCGGCATTTTTGCCGATACTGTGCAGCGACATTTCTATCATTATAGCACAGGGGCACTTATGAGGTGCCCAGGGACTGAACCCGGCCGGTCCATTATACTGACACCAACGAGTCGGGCGTTATGCTGTCCCCTTAGCCCCGAGCGTTAGGAGGGAAGCCACTACTACCAACTTTGCAGTCTTTGGTTTGACCCGGCCGGGGTTTGAACCCACGACCTCCTAATCTGCAAGCCAACTCGCTCTACCACCTGAGTTATTGCGGTAAAAAATCCAGAAGGGCTTTCTTATATGTACACAATTGTTAATTGACATTTTGGGGGATTTGTAGATTGAACACGAAACTTTGTTAACTGTGGGCACTTCAATAGCCTGAATTTTGTGTATTTAAAAGTAATAAAAGGTTCCATTTTGGTGGGTATCATGTCAACATAATATATTTTTATTAACACATTAATTATATTAGCAGGCTATCATAATGCCTTTCGTAAAGTTTCACAAGATTCAAACAGTGAAGAGTCTAGCAGAATGAATGCAAAATATTACTGACAGCAAATGTGTTGAATGTTTGTTTTAATACGTAAGTGCGACTGACACTACAATGTTAATCTTTATGGCAACAAATATTGCTTGAAGCTTCAACACACTACAAGTCAACTGGTCCTTTCTGGAAAAGTTTGCCCATCTTGGGCTCAAATCAACACCATACTAGGGGTTAGGTATTTTTATCTATTTTTCGGGGGAAAAAAAGTGAAAAAGTTTAAAAAACAAAGCAACACAGTTTCCAAAGCTAACTTTATTGCAGTTACAGAAAAATAATTTGAAGAAAAATGAGTATGTAAAGGGACTGATTATTTACAAACGTGGTAACAAGTGCTATACATTTTACTATAGTCTATGTTGAAACTGTATACATAGATCTGTTTTCGTTTTATACATGGAATGTTAAGAACACATTTATTCATGATAGGCGATTTAAAGTGTCTCCAATGACAGTAATGATGCATGTACTTATGTAAAGATGTATTGGGAATTTAATATCAACCAAATAGATGTGTAATGCGTTAGCTGTGGTGCATATCCTACATGACAAATGGTTTCCACTTACAACTTCCATCCATTAAGAAGGCTATCAATTAAGAGTTGTCAATTAAAGGCACACTTTTCTTTAGACAATAATGCACATTTACAAAATAAATGATGGAACATAAAGATTATGTACATACTATAAACCATGTTTATAAAATGTGGGTTTCAAATGACCGACACATTTGGAATGATAAGTTCTGCTGAGAACAATGTAGAAAAGATTAATCAAAAGACATGGACTGAATATGAAACATGTTTGTATTAAAAAACAAAATCCAATAGTCTTTGGCCTAATTATAAAAGTACAGATAGATGTGAACTGGTTCAACAATCATGGCAATTCTTATATTTTTAAAATGAATGACGTGAGAAATTTATTCGACCATGGAATGCTAAACTTGACATGGAGTAGACTGGTCCTGCTAAAAGAAATAGTTTGCAAGTAGTTGACTACTGAAAGTAATACGGTTCTCAAATCTCTCAAAGTTAAGTAAATATAATCATACTTTGAAACTACTGTTAGAATAAACAATGGGCCTTTAATAATGGGTATGATAATGGATGGTTTACACAAATGATACACATGCTCATCACCAACATTTTTATGCAGTGAAAGTTCCAAATGCAAATGATGTAAGTATTAAGTTGCAATTATTCATTATAATATTCATGAACAACAACCTGAGCGATGTGCAACGTATGGTGCTAGGTAAGTGTCTTATATGCATAATTCTATGAAAATACAAAATGTCTCTATAAACAGTTAACAAAATATTGAATCAGTATAAACCATTACAATAAATAAAAAAAACATCAATCTAATAGCAAAATGAAAAAAAATATGGCCACTTTAAAAAAAATAAGGAATTAAATATTCAACAAGAAATCTAAAAAAACAACAACCTTATTTGTTATGACATATGTGTTATGACGTATTAAACCCCTTATCTTGATTATTAAATTTCTTAAAAAATTAAATCGTACCAACATTTCTTCGTCACCCATTATATTTGCTTGGAGCTGACTAATGCTGAACATTTTAATTCTGCCTCATCAATGTGTGCTTAGCAGATATAAAGTTGTGCATAGTTCAGTAAAGGCCAGGTTTAAGCACAATAATGTGACTTAGAATTTTCCGAGAAACTTATTTCCTCCAGCAATTGTGAAGCTTGTCTTAAGAACGTTGGAGTTGACCTGCCTCTTCTGTAATGGCTGCTGTCCCCCAACGTAAACATCAATGACTCCTTAATTAGAAAAAATGAAAAGTAGTAAAAAAATTTAGGAAATACTTCATTTTTTTTTTTTTATTGAGTAGATGATCAAATGAAAATATACTAGGGAACTAGTTCTAGGTTTAAACCACCTATTGTATTAAAGGTGGCATCCGACACAAATTAGGAAACTATTTCTATTACAGTGAAAGCAGCACAATATGTTTGAGTTAAGATTTGTATGTTTTGTACACCAACCTGTCTGGACGACAAATCCTGCGTCAGTCCACACAGCCATCTGTTCTGCCTTGATGACGAATTTGAACTCTGCACTGCTTTGTGCCTTCACAAAGATCCGGTCAAAGCCAGCCAGCTGTAGCTGTGGCATAACTTCCTTGGTGGTAGACCAACTGATGTACACCTGAACTACCTATAACAATAAAGCAACAACTAATATGCACCTGAACTACCTATAACAATAAAGCAACAACTAATATGCACCTGAACTACCTATAACAATAAAGCAACAACTGATATACACTTGAACTATCTATAACTATAAAGCAACAACTGATATACACCTGAACTATAACAATAAAGCAACAACTGATATACTAGTACACCTGAACTACCTTTAACAATAAAGCAACAACTGATACACACCTGAACTACATATAACAATAAAGCAACAACTGATACACACCTAAACTACCTATATCAATAAAGCAACAACTGATACACACCTGAACTACATATAACAATAAAGCAACAACTGATACACACCTGAACTACCTATAACAATAAAGCAACAACTGATACACACCTGAACTACATATAACAATAAAGCAACAACTGATACACACCTGAACTACATATAACAATAAAGCAACAACTGATACACACCTGAACTACCTATAACAATAAAGGAACAACTGATACACACCTGAACTACCTATAACAATAAAGCAACAACTGATATACACCTGAACTACCTATAACAATAAAGCAACAATTGATACACACCTAAACTACCTATAACTATTAAGCAACAACTGATACACACCTGAACTACCTATAACAATAAAGCAACAACTGATACACACCTAAACTACCTATAACTATAAAGCAACAACTGATACACACCTGAACTACCTATAACAATAAAGCAACAACTGATAAACACCTGAACTACCTATAACTATAAAGCAACAACTGATATATACATGATCAACCTAAAACAACCGAGAGCAACATATGCATCATAATCCTGATCATTTTATATACATTTGGACGACATTTTTTTCAATGAAATTTTATTTTTTTGCTCAATAGACCATTTCCTGGGCCATCATGACATTTCTTCCCATTTTAGATACACTTGTTGTTTTGTATATTGTTAGATCACACCGACACAATCATAGACTTATTGGTGAAGTATGTCTAATTATTGATCAAGGAAGATCTCAGAAAAATGTCTGGATAGAACCACTGGTCTAAGCATTTTGACTGGAAGTCTTTTCCATATGTTCACCCTGACCATGACTTGATCCCATGTGATAAGGGGCTGAGAAGTTACGATAACAGAACCCCCACCTGTACAACAAGTAAATCAAACTAATTTATACCATACCTCATAAGAGTCTACATCTCCTGTATTCATAAGCTGACCAAACAAGTACTGGTCATCTCCAGACACGATGGTGGGGATCAGAGTGACCTTTACATATTGGAAGCTGGTGTACGACAGACCATAGCCGAATGGATACAGAGGGACACCCTTGAAGTAGCGGTAGGTCCGACCCTCCATGGAGTAGTTGGTCATTGATGGAATCTGTGTAGTGATGACAAGAACATACATATAGTACAGATAGTTCAGCCTTGACCCTTCTGTTGAGGGATTTGCCGGCAATTCTGCCGAAACTGTGCTGCAACATTTCTATCATTATAGCACTGGGGCACTTATGAGGTGCCCAGGGACTGAACCCGGCTGGTCCATTATAATGACACTGACGAGTGTAATACTGTCCATTTAGCCTCAAGCATTAGGAAGGAGGCCCCCTTCTGTTGATTAACATGCTGTCATGACAAACTTATTTCATTTAAACAACCAAATATATAAACAGTATACTGTACTTCACTTTAATTTGAAGATAGTTGGGTATAATTCCAATGCACTGGAAATTAGATGAAAGGCAGTCTTATAGAATCTAAATAGATCAAAGACAGTCTTCCAGATTCTAACTAGCCAGAAAGAGTTCTTCAAGAAATAAAGAAGCTAGAAGGAGTTCTTCCTTTATCTTATCAGCTGGAAGGAGATATTTCAGAACCTAAAGAACTGAAGGTCTTCCATAATCTAACCAGCTAGAAGGTGATCTTCCATAACCCAACCAGCTGGAAGGAGGTCTTTTTGAACATAACCAGCTGAAAGGTCTTCCTGAACATTACCAGCTGGAAGGTCTTCCTGAACATAACCAGCTGGAAGGTCTCCCTGAACATAACAAGCTGGAAGGTCTCCCTAAACATAACCAGCTGGAAGGTCTCCCTGAACATAACCAGCTGGAAGGTCATCCTGAACATAACCAGCTGGAAGATCTTCCTAAACATAACCAGCTGGAAGGTCTCCCTGAACATAACCAGCTAGAAGAAGGTCTTCCTGAACATAACCATCTGGAAGGTGTTCCTGAACATAACCATCTCGAAGGTCATCCTGAACATAACCAGCTGGAAGGTCATCCTGAACATAACCAGCTGGAAGGTCTTCCTGAGCATAACCAGCTAGAAGGTCTCCCTGAACATAACCAGCTGGAAGGTCTTCCTGAACATAACCAGCTAGAAGGTCTCCCTGAACATAACCAGCTCGAAGAAGGTCTTCCTGGACATAACCAGCTAGAAGGTCTCCCTAAACATGACCAGCTGGAAGGTCTTCCTGAACATAACCATCTGGAAGATCTTCCTAAACATAACAAGCTGGAAGGTCTTCCTGAACATAACCAGCTGGAAGAAGGTCTTCCTGAACATAACCAGCTAGAAGGTCTTCCTGAACATAACCAGCTAGAAGGTCTTCCTGAACATAACCAGCTAGAAGGTCTTCCGTAACATAACAAGCTGGAAGGTCTCCCTAAACATAACCAGCTGGAAGGTCTCCCTGAACATAACCAGCTGGAAGGTCATCCTGAACATAACCAGCTGGAAGATCTTCCTAAACATAACCATCTGGAATGTCTCCCTGAACATAACCAGCTAGAAGGTCTTCCTGAACATAACCAGCTGGAATTTAATCCAAACTATTGAGTGCTTAGAGAGTAGAAGTTGGTGATTCTTAATGTTCCATATTTGGTATGTCAGATATGACAAAAGTTACATAAAATTGACTTATTTGACAGACTGACCAACCAAATTGGTTATTCCAGAATACCCCATTTAATTTCTCTCTTTTTCATTTTAATGAATTAAATTGGCAACCAACTAACCTGGTCCTTGGTGTCATACCAGGTGTAAGGAAGTCTGCCTGCTGGGCTAGCATCATATGTTGCCATAGTAATGGTGTTGAAGAGGGCCTGGCCCGTGGCCTGGGCTGGGAAGAAACATTGGATGATGGCAGTGACTTGTGGGTCTCGGTCCACAAAACTGATGTTCACAGGTCCAGCACTGAATACCAGCAGCAGTACAGGGCTGCCTGTGCCTAGGGGTTAAATTTTTTTTTTTATAGATATAAATTATGTTTATGTGAATATAAGTAGAGCTAAAGACTAGGCTACTTGCATATTGAAGATCACAACTGTATGTGTAATAAGTAAATGAGATTAATTCATAAAAAGCTAAAGGAAGCAATCAAATACATGAACATATATTGCAAAAAGAATGACAGTGCTGTTATACTAAACAGTATTTGCAAGTAACTTAAATGAGCAGGAAATAAATGTTTTTTGTCTTTATCTTCTAGTTTTTGATGATTAAAAAGTTATCAAAACAAGCTTCAAAATCACTGGAGAAAATGTCTACTAAAATAGTTTCATAACAAGAGGGTCATGATGGCCCTTAAAGTTCACCTGTAGACATTTAGTAATAGTGAGGAAAGAATATCAGCAATCTTTTAAACACCAGAATAATTATAATGCTTGTACACCAGCAGTATTTGGTCAATCATTTTCAATTTGTGCACTATATTCCAAATACGTAAAAATTCTCGCCCCTGGTAATTGTTTTGTGAAGTTCAATATTCTTTGACCACTCTCGAGTGAGGGCCACCGAAAATCTTGTATATCCAACATTAAGATTCTAGCTCATGTAGATTCTGACAGGAAGATTTTTGAATTTTCCTATGTAGCTACATATGGACATTGGCCATTCCTGGCGGTCATTTCTTTGGACAGATGAAGATTCATCTAAATATAGAGCCACCAGGAAATGTATGCCAAGTATCAAGATTCTGGCTCTCTGGTTGCAGACAAGAAGATTTTTTATGAGGCCATACATGGAAAATGGCTGCGCCTGTGGCGACTATGTCTTTTGACAGATCAAACTGTCTGCTGAAGCTTCTGATGAAGTTTTGTTGAATTTTGGTCAGAGGTTCAGAGGAAATTGACTGATGTATAGCATAGGATGCCACATAGTGGGCTTTCATAATAGCTCACACCAGGCATATGCTCAGGTGAGCTAAAAATGCTAAGGTATGTCATGCCAACACAACATTAGTATTCAGATTGACATGGTTAACTCATTGTACCCTAATGACGCATTAAAGTGGCACGAAAAACAGCCTCCTCATGCTGGGAGACGACTTATCGCGTCGCATTTTACCTGTGTCTGGAGCCGAGCACCGCATTAAGGCGGCCCTGAAAATGTCTCGGCTACTGCCCAACGCCGCGTTAATGCGTCCATCATATTTGCTGGTTAAAACTAGTGTTTTCAATCACTATCGAGTCTCGGCCATTCATGTACATCACAGTATCGTAATTGCTAATGTCATCTTAATCTAAATCTACCGGCTTAAATCCTTTTTTTTCATTTATTGTAGCGAGCAACAGAAAAATCGGCGACATTTTCTCTGATTGAAGTGATTCACATCTAATTTGAAACATTTCTCGGCTGAAATACGATCGTAAAAGCAGTTTTCAAATGATTAATTTATACTTCGATCTCAGCCAATCAGAAACCTTGTTATATAATATATTGGAATTTCATGTAACCCGGATGTAAACACAATGAATTAATTATGTCGAGACAAAGAAAAACGGCGATGTGCCTTACTGTTAGCTTTAAGATTCCTACTTATACCCATATGTATCGGCGGATATGTGGAATTACCTACGTCAGATCCAATAATTATATGATAATTGCAGATATCAATAGATAAAAGATACAATCTAACTCTTGGAAATCGCTGAAGTTTTCTATCAAATATGAAGTTTAAGAGCGTAATTTTCTCAAACTACCGGTAAATAGCAACTTTAAATAAAAGATGGCCGACTGTTTTAAAGTTACTCATTATATAAAATATTATATAAAGCAGTGTTATTTACGTTATAAACATAAAAAACTTAATGAGGTCAATATAATTTCACTTTAATAATTTGATCTGTGTTAATTTTGATATTGTCAATCTTACGTGTTCTTAAAATTTCACTCTTTTCTGAAGTATTTCTTCTCATACCGTGTTAAAAATTGCATGGTTGTGTAAAGCACTCTCTGTGCTTCAAGTATGTGAAAATATCCCTTTAGAGTACTTTAGACATGTTTACTGTGTTGTGTATACAACCATCCACTGACCGGTAATCCACACCAGATGTGTCTCGGCATGAGGGGCAGATAATACCCCCACCAGGTGTAGGGGATGACTGGAGAAATGCCTCTAGGTTACGACTGGACAATTAGCTGTAGGGCACAATGAGTTAACTTTGAAAACTACTGAACTACAAGATAATACAATGAGAGGAAATATTACCTGAACTGAGAGACAGAACTAAGGGTTATTTTATCTTAAAATAGATCTTCATTGGAACTTACTTGCGGCAACTGCGTCCTTAATCAACTGGGCCTGATTTCCAGCCAGGTCCATGTCAGCCCTGTCAGTGCCCTCAGACTCCAAGTCCTGGCCTGTAATGGGAAGTGGTTGGTAAGTAGAGGTTAATAGATATATTATATCAGTTGGAAGCATGAAGGTTTTATTTAACCACCTGGTTCCAGAAAGTTCCTGACTGAGACATGAGGTTTGTAGCAATTTTCTGTATTATTCATTATCATGTATCTACTAACTATACTCCGTTCAGTATTTATTCAGATCATGTTCATTATTTTCATATTCATATTCTTAAAAATCAAACTTTCAATAATGTCATTATAGGAAGTAAGTTTCTGGTTAATACACAAAAATAAATACATTCTCTGTAGTCACAGCATCCCTCTTACTACAAAGTTATTAAACATTCCATAATTAATATGCTATAAAATGCAGTATTTAAATTATCACAATTATTTTTAAAGCTACGGTCCATGATGTCCTGGGTAAGCCTTGGCTCCCAAAATGGCAGTTTCACATCTATCTCTGTCCTTGGCTGTTCTTGGTAAGCCTTGGCCCCAACAACAGCAGCTCTCCATCTATCTCTGTCCCTGGTGTTCTTGGTAAGCCTTGGCCCCAACAACAGCAGCTCTCCATCTATCTCTGTCCTTGGTGTTCTTGGTAAGCCTTGGCCCCAACAACAGCAGCTCTCCATCTTTCTCTGTCCTTGGTGTTCTTGGTGAGCCCTAGCCCCAACAATAGCAGCTCTCCATCTATCTCTGTCCTTGGTGTTCTTTGTGAGCCTTGGCCCAAACAATAGCAGCTCTCCATCTATCTCTGTCCCTGGCTGTTCTTGGTGAGCCCTGGCCCCAACAATAGCAGCTCTCCATCTATCTCTGTCCTTGGTGTTCTTTGTGAGCCTTGGCCCCAACAATAGCAGCTCTCCATCTATCTCTGTCCTTGGTGTTTTTGGTAAGCTTTGGCCCCAACAACAGCAGCTCTCCATCTTTCTCTGTCCTTGGCTGTTCTTGTGAGCCTTGGCCCCAACAATAGCAGCTCTCCATCTATCTCTGTCCCTGGCTGTTCTTGGTAATCCTTGGCCCCAACAACAGCAGCTCTTTATCTATCTCTGTCCTTGGCTGTTCTTGATATCTGTGAATTTGGTATTCTGGGTAAGCCTTGGCCCAAATGATGGCAGCTCTCCATCTATCTGTGTATTTGGTATTCTGGGTAAGCCTTGGCTCAAATGACGGCAGCTCTCCATCTATCTGTGTATTTGGTATTCTGGGTAAGCCTTGGCCCAAATGATGGCAGCTCTCCATCTATCTGTGTATTTGGTATTCTGGGTAAGCCTTAGCTCAAATGATGGCAGCTCTCAATCTATATCTGTCCTTGGTGTTCTTAGTAAGCCTTGGCCCAAATGATGGAAGTTCTAAATCTATACCTGTCCTTAGCAAGCCTGGGCTCAAATGGTGGCAGCTCTCAATCTGTCTGTCCTTGCAGTTCTTAGTAAGCCTTGGCTCAAATAATGGAATCTCTCCATCTATTTCTGTCCTTGGTGTTCTTGGTAAGCCTTAGCTCTAATGATGGAAGACCTCCATCTAATCAGTCTCTCTCCTAGGTTTCTTGGGTAAGGTTCAGCTCCAACAATGGCAGTCTTCTATCTGTCTGTTCTTGATCTCCTCATTATGCCTTGGCTCTAATGATGACAGCTCTCTATCTATGTCCTTGGTATCCTGAGAACTGAGGCCAAGAACTTTCATGTCCACTGGGAAAGTGCCAAATGATCAGTTATGCTTATTTAATAGTTAAGAAATTAACCCCGGGCTAAGAGTTGCCAGGCTAGGAGCGATCAGATTTGATCCATGATCTAGGACTAATGATTCACAGATCAAACTCATTAGACTCTCTAGGTGAAAAGTGTTGTTGCCAAAAAAAAAAAGCATTAATTATATCTGTCTTAATCTTTCTCATTTTATTTGTCTTACATTATCTTGTGACAAATATTATAAATAAGGAAGTTGTGCATGAATAAATTTTAGGGTTTATGACATAAAAATAGTTTTTGAGAGAACTTAGGTTTAGTTCAATGGCTGGTTTAAATTTGAATACTGATTTGTCCTGTTATAATTTAATGGTATCCTTATCAAAATAAAAAATAAAATTGACTTAATTTTTTTTTATATATTCTTGCTTGCCTTGTAACTGGTAAATGCTGTTGATGTTAATGAATACTTAATCCATATTAGAAAGAACTCATAAACAGAAACAAGTCACAAGATCAACAGTTCAATAATTATTTTTGGTGGGAACTTCAAAACTAAACAACTAGCGTATAAAGTGTTCTTTGTCGAATACTGGTAATTAAAATTTTAACAAAAATGAGAAAAACGAGAAAGATATTGAACTTTGAGGATTTTTTTGGCATTAGGTTATCACAATCATACAACTGATTAGTTTATTTACAATCACCAAACTGTTAAAGGTTAGCTACTGTGTATTCTGCTTTTCTCAAAAGCCATTACACACTTTGTGTTTAATATTGTCTTTGCTTTTCAAGACTGGAGAGAAAATGCTCCCAACATGGTGAAAATGCTGTGACATCATGGTTTTGTATTGTCTGTTTGACATGTCATTTACTTGTGTAAACATGCCAAAAATAATACTGATCTAGTTGGTCAAGGTTTTGTGTAGCCTTTTGTTATCAAAACTTTTGCTTAGTTTTAAGTCTCAACAGCCAGAATATCAAAATTAAGCTCCAATGGCATTTCCCAATATAATTAAACGTTACAGCTTAATCCAAACACACAAGTCCACTGTCAATATTCCAAGAGATGTCTTGATGTATATGTCATGTATTTTAAAAGTTGAAATAAAATGTCACTAAATGGTAACAATAGTTTTTTGGCACACAGATTTGTCTTTGTAATAACTTTCTTCTTTGTTTTTAAACGATTAAGTGCTGAGAATTTAACATGAGAGCATAACTTATACAAATTTGAGCTAGTAATGTAAAGGGCCAGTTGCCATCATTTTAAGTCAGTATAAAGCTACTCGAACTACATAGTTAATTTCTGGTTCAGGCATTTCAAAAACATCATTTACAATAACTAAATAAATCATTAGTTTTTAAGATATAATTTATAATTGTTAAAACTTATTCGGAGAAAGTTTAAGATGTTATGATCTTTGCAGTGGTAAATAACAGCTCTCAGTTGTCCAATGTTGTTTAGGGTTACCTGAGTACTTGACTACTTGCTGCAGCTCTAGAAACCATTAGTTACTCACCTGTTCCTACACAGATAACTACCAGCTGTGCATCTTTCACTGCATTCACAATATCGCTCTTTGTGTAGTTTTTACATTTGTTGTTTGGACAACCTGCTGCAAAGTTCACCTGGTCAGCCATCTTGGATAGACCCTGGAGGGGAGTCTGTGCATACTCTTTCATCACGTCTGCTGCATAGTCTCCATACAGCTGCACAAGGTTGTCTGCCATTGGGCCGACAATCTAGGAATGACATATAGAACACAGTTAGACTCCCTGATAGAAAGTTACCAGTAAATACTAACGATGACATTGGTTAACTGTTGAACATCTTTCCAGTAGGTTAACTGCTTACAAATTATTCAAACGGTTTATACTCTTAATATTTATACACAAAACATGTTTGGCTGCATTTATACTATCCACCATTTTACTACATTTATTACAGTTTCATTATTTTTAAAAATTGCACAGGGCATAAAAACCATAGCTTCTGAAGATTTGAAGAAGCTAAGTAAAGGAAAAAAAATGCATGAAAAAACTGAAGCATCTTATTTTAAGTACCAATATATATAGAGAGGTAATGTTGTTCTGCATTACCTGTCAAATGTTTAAAAGGTTACCCATTTACATTTGTAACTGTTGCCCTGTTATATTTGTATCAACCACCATGAAGTAGCTGATCTACATTGTTTGCCTGTCAGCCTGTTTATCCAATTTGATATATTTTGTAAAGAAACATAAACAAAAATATTTAAAAATTTAATTTTTGAGATTTATTTAGTCATTAGATTTTACTTATATGTTACAGTTTCTGATTGTAAATCATTTTTATGCATTAAAATATACTATTTAGTGGAGTTGTTTTATTTATGATTTATCAAGCACAGACATTTAACATGAGACTAATCATAATTTGCCCAGGCCTAGGCAACAGCATAAATAAGATTCTACAGTTCCAGCTGCTAAACCTTGAGCAATATGCTCCATGGAATGCTAGAATAGTGATGGCAAAACCTTATCTGCTCTTAGTCAACACCACTAGCTTATTTTCTGGGTTTATCTATACACCAACAGTATTTCAGTCAATTGGAGACAGTGTCCTCTTAAAGCAGGTATGGTGCTGCCTTAACTGTGCATAACATATTATGAACACCTGGCATGATACTATACCAAGTCACATTATCCTGACACCAGGCCAATCAGTCATGGAACTACCCATATATTTGCTTGAATGTTAGCAAGGGAGCTGTACCACTACCATCTTTTATGACTTTGGTATGTCCCAATCCAGGATTGAGCTAAGCCTCCCTTACTTGGAGTCAGCGCTTTACCAACTGCGCTACCAGGTTCGGTGCAACATCTGCATATAGTATGACTAAACAGCTGTAGAGAGAATAAACACAACAAACCCCATTTTTCCAACTGACAAATCTTCAACCAAAGGAAATTTACAAATTTACCAACTTACTGCAATCTTATTGAAATGTTTCTTCAGTGGCAGCAGGTTGTCTGAATTTTTGAGCAGGACAAAGGTCTGCATGGCAGCTGAGATTGCTAGGTCACGGTGTGCCGGGGACTGAACCAGAGACAGGTTATACTGGGTGTAGGGGTTCATCTCTGGCGGATCAAACTCTCCAAGCCTCATTCTGGTGTA
The DNA here is from genome assembly GCA_007844125.1 of Sinonovacula constricta. Classification (NCBI taxonomy): domain Eukaryota; kingdom Metazoa; phylum Mollusca; class Bivalvia; order Cardiida; family Solecurtidae; genus Sinonovacula; species Sinonovacula constricta. Next base: position 21,635,137 of record CM017559.1, on the reverse strand, counting down.
GAACAGTGGCTTCACACGCTCTCGCACCAGAATCTCCGACAGCTTTCCCTGCTTTACTGCCTCCTCTTGATTAACAGAAATAAAATTTTGTTGTGTATTTTGAAATACTCAGTAGCAACATAGTTTATATGGTCAAATATTGCAATGCCCAGCTGTTTCTGATGCTGGAAAACCCTGGGGAAAAAAAAACCTTGCACACAGCATTTCAGCTGGAAGATCTTTCATCCTAGGGAGGACCCCATATAGTGAGAGGCTGAAGAGTTTTGCTTCAGCCACCATATTTTGTGAGACAACTTTCACTGACAATATTAAGTAATAATGGGAATGACCAGCCACATTTGGTGGTGGACTTTCTCTATGTTTGTAGAACCACTGACACGTCGTACCACAGGTGGAAGACCTCTCAACATTTAAGTTTTCTTCCTTTAATTAGGTGGGAGATTTTCTTTGTAAAGAGAAAACATTTTAATCATTTTAAAAAGTAAAGTATGTTGAAAAAAGATATTCTATCCTAAAAGAGCAGCAATTTATATCATGCTAACATCCAAAGCTATACATTTAACTATCGTAATTATATTTTACTCTGTGTACCAAACATCAAAGCTCATGCAAGCATACAGACTCCATGCAAGCATACAGACTCCATGCAAGCTATAAAACATCACTGTTTAAGATGGTATCCGACAGTCTGGACCAAAAATATTTTCATTAAACATGTTAATAATAATACATGAACAGATCTTGCAAAATGCTGTTTATTGATGTCCTGCACCTGTCGGAAAAGTGAACCATAATGCCTAAATCATCATTACAAACATGTATTTCCCATCTGAGCCACTGTGCAAAGTTAGCTATCTTTAAACTGTGAAAACCATGTGACCACTTATGTTTTAAGTGACTTCAGTGTCTATTTTAAGCACGAATCCCAGTCGTTCTTATTAATAGATTTGTAATGAGTAAATATTTAACTGTTGATTAACAAGTTTCACTGCCCTAAAATTTAAATACAGTTGAAAATGTCAAAGCTTAGACTACAGTATGATTGTTTTGCAGAAACTATGCAAAATACCCCAAACAAAGGTCAGGTATTGTTACATATATTATATACAGGCAAACTGTCGGATACCACCTTTAAATACAAAGCAAATAAATAAATCATTCATATTTGATACTCTTATGTAGGTTCAGATCATATTATATGTAGGTATGGTAAAAGGTAAAGAATTGAAAAATGCTGCTGTTGACACACCGACACTTAGACAATAATAAACGTAACATACTATCATACATTACACTTTTATTGATTTATTTTTATAATTTTTTTTTTTTTCATGAAAGAGGACCTCTGACCAACAGAAAATCACAGGTTATTAGAAGATATAAGAAACAAAATAATTTTAAAATTGTTAAAATTAGTCTTGGAATTGAAATAATGACAGTTCACTTCAAATGGCAAGAAGATAGAGTAAACTATCTGTTGTTGAAAAAGATCACTGAATTAAAATCTTTGCCTGACTTTAGTACAACAAATATTTCACAATAAAAGTTGACTAAAGCTGGCACTCTGTTGCCATTGATGAAGGACATACCAATATGCTGGTAAGTAACTCCACTAGGATTGTCCCCAACCAGCTCTATATTACATCCAGCTTTAACGCAAGCTGCGGCTGCATCCACCGTATTGTTGATATACTTGTGCTCCTCAATGAGTAATTCCAGAGCTCCTTCATCGCTGATCACATAGCCTGTGAACCCCCATTCTGCCCTCAGAATTTCTGTTAACAGCTGATGGCTGGCACATGCAGGGACCCCATTGACACTTTATAGGGGGAAGATAGAAAATGAAACTTGCAATGCTATTTTTGACAAGCAATATATATTTCTTCGGTGACTAGTAACGAAAGTATGGGTATTTAGTATGCTAGGAGTGTGCAGACAACATGCTACAAGTGCATAAAGATTAAATTCACAAAACAGCACTAGACCAAGGAGGAAAAGAAGGTGATTTTTTTGTTTGGTTTATAACGAGATCCAGCGAAGAAAGAGTCTGGAATAATATGTCAGCATCTCCACAAGCCCAAGGAGATTGGTTGCTGACCTTTTAAATAAACATTTAATTACAGGCAAGCTCATCTGAATTCTATTTGTACCTCCTGGGCTCCCTCATCACTGATCAGATAGCCTGTGAACCCCCATTCTGCCCTCAGAATTTCTGTCAACAGCTGATGGCTGGCACATGCAGGGACCCCATTGACACTTTACAGGGGGAAGATAGAAAATGACACTTGCAATGCTAGTTGCCAACTTTTTTTTACTTAATTGTCAACCATGATACAGCTTTTTTGCATGAAGGCTTACACTAAGCAAGACGAAATTTGGATATATTACTAAGCATGTTTTGTAGGTAAGAAATGTGAGAAGGGCAAGATGCAGGTGCAATAACTTGGATATGGACAAAAGGCTTAAACAAAATGGAAAGGAAGAACTAAATACAGGAATGGAGGGTCTGCAATGAGTGTTGTATGACAGAGAACTTTTGCTGGGAGTGCTACTTAAGCACCTATTGCGTTGAGTACACAATGTGTACCTTAAGCCATACTGGAAAGGAAGACTATGATGGCAGTGATTTCAAAATGAAATACAACCATTGTCTTTAGCACACTGCTGATTATTACAAGTTTTGTATGTGATATGGTCAGTTGGCCAGAGGTCTTGGTGCGTGAAAATGAATCAAGGTTGGGTAATGGGTAAGTCAAACAAAACGTCAGCACTTGGACATTTATTCAAATGGATTGATTTTCTTTTCATTGCTTGCATTTGAGAAACCCATCGAGGAAAACGTCAGTGCTTGGACATTTTTTATTCAGGCAGATGTATCTGTAGAGCTCTGTAAAGCTGGTTTAAGCACCCCAGTCAGTCAATATTGCCGACTGACCATTCTAAGGTGGTAACTGTCGGCCTAAAACTCTTTTTGTTAAATGACTCAGCACAGATTTGTTCTTACTTTTACAATAGGTTTTCATGAGAATACCTTGGTGTTGTGCATTTTCAATTTTTTGTATATGTTGCAATGCTCATAGGACATTGTCATATATATATTCTTAATGTTTACTTAAGGAAAACTGAAATGCATAGATCCATACAGTTATTATGTTCCACACAAATTATCAAAGATGCTTATGTTCTTGTGAAAAAATATACCCTTATCTGATCTTTGTATAGACAAATTTCATGTGGTATTTTTTAATACGGGCCATCTCACATGAGAGCTACATGTAAAATACCTAGTCATTTCCCAATTGAAAGAGCAGATCTATGCACATCAATAAATATTTTTTGTAAACATCAAGAATAAAAACACGTGAATTAATATGCAGAAATGTAACATACTGGTATATAAGCAGCCATGGTCCTATAATTAGTGTATAATAAAGTAGACATTATCTTACAGCACAAAATCTGTTTCTAAAACCTACCAACTTGCAGATACACTGCAGGATTATTGCCAGATAACTCAATGTTACATCCAGCTTTAACGCAAGCTGCAGCTGCATCCACCGTATTGTTGATATACTTGTGCTCATCAATGAGTAATTCCAGAGCTCCTTCATCGCTGATCACATAGCCTGTGAACCCCCATTCTGCCCTCAGAATTTCTGTCAACAGCTGATGGCTGGCACATGCAGGGACCCCATTGACACTTTACAGGGGGAAGATAGAAAATGACACTTGCAATGCTAGTTGCCAACTTTTTTTACTTAATTGTTAACCATGATACACCTTTTTGCATGAAAGCTTCCACTAATCAAGAAGAAACTTGGATATATTACTAAGCATGTTTAGTAGGTTAGAAATGTGAAAAAGACAAGCTGCAGGTGCAATAACTTGGATATGGACAAAAGGCTTAAACAAAATGGAAAGGAAGAACTAAATACAGGAATGGAGGGTTTGCAATGAATGTTGTATGACAGAGAACTTTAGCTGGGAGTTCTACTTTAGCACGTATTGCGTTGAGTACACAATGTGTACCTTAAGCCCTACTGGAAAGGAAGACTATGATGGCATTGATTTCAAAATGAAATACAACCATTGTCTTTAGCACACAGCTGATTATTACAAGTTTTGTATGTAATATGGTCAGTTGGCCAGAGGTCTTGGTGTGTGAAAATGAATCAAGGTTGGGTAATGGGTAAGTCAAACAAAACATCAGCACTTGGACATTTATTCAAATGGATCGGTTTTCTTTTCATTGCCTGCATTTGAGAAACCCATCAAGGAAAAACGTCAGTGCTTGGACATTTTTTAAGGCGGTAACTGTCGGGTTTGCTTTTTTTGTTAAATGACTCATCGCAGATTTGGTCTTACTTTTACATTTGGCTTGCATGTGAATACCTTGGTCTTGTGCCTTTTCAATTTTTTATTTATGTTGCAATGCTCATAGGACATTGTCATATATATATTCTTAATGTTTACTTAAGGAATACTGAAATGCATAGATCCATACAGTTATTATGTTCCACACAAATTATCAAAGATGCTTTATTCTTGTGAAAAAATGCACCCTTATCTGATCCATGTATACACAAATCTTGTGTGGTATTTTTTAATACGGACCACCTCATATGAGAGCTACATGTAAAAAACCTAGACATTTCCCGATTGATAGAGCAGATATATGCATATTCAATAAATATTTTTTGTAAACATCAAGAATAAAAACACTTAAATCAATATGCAGAAAAGTAACATATTAGTATATAAGCAGCCATGCTCCTATAATTAGTGTATAATAAAGTAGACATTATCTAACAGCACAAAATCTGTTTTTAAAACCTACCAACTTGCAGATACACTGCAGGATTATTGCCAGATAACTCAATGTTACAGCCGGCTTTAACACAAACTGCAGCTGCATCAACAGTGTTGTTGACATACATGTGCAAAAAAATTATGTTCTCAAGTGCCACTTCATCGCTGATCACGTAACCACGGAAACCCCACTCCTCTCGCAGAATCTCTGTCAAAAGTTTGTGATGTGCACAAGCTGGGATTCCATTTACACTTGAAAATGATTGACAGGAAATCATTAATGACTATTAGGGATCAATGAGAAAACAAAGAAAAGTATTATGGGTAATGTCGGATTGAAAAGTGTATTAAAGATATACTGCTGTAGTAGTAAGCATATAATCATTCGCCCAAAGAGCTTAAAAACTGGAGGTACGTCTTATATTTATTTACATAAATACGCAATCTATGCCAAAAAGTTCTTTGCACAAATTTTAATGACTTTCGTACCTTTTAATATTCTAATCACCATTGTCGGCAATGATTTTCTTTTTAAACTTTAAAGATCCAATACAAAGTTAATTTCAAAGTTTCCTACCAGTGTGCAGGAATATTAGTTTGGGTTATATATTCTCAAATCCAGCTGCTGTGACTAATTTGTTTGTTTGTTGGGTTTATCATCCCACCGACAGTATTTTAGTTATCTGGAGACGGTGTCCACTTGAAGCAGATATAGTGCTGCATTCACTGTGTATAGCATGCCGTGAACACCTGACATGATACCAGACCTAGTCAAATTATCCTGACACCAGGCCAACCAGTCAAGGAACTACCCTTACATTTGTTGGAGCGTTAGCAAGGGAGCAACACTACTACAACTTTTAACGACTTTGGTATGTCGGGGCTGGGGATAGAACCCGGCGCCTCCCGTACCTGGAGCCAATGCTCTACTGATTGTGCTACCAGGTCTGGTCACTAATTTTTTCATAGGAGAAATTTTCACATAGAAAGTAAACTTGTGTTATAGTACTAAGGTTTATCAATTTGGGGTAATGAAATTTTTAATATTTTAATTTCAACAACTTGAATAAAATGTTACACTTGTATAATTTTTTTATTGTTACATGCCACATAATTATAATAAACACAAAAGCCTCTACAAATAAACCATCAAGCCAAACCAATGACCTTCACCTTCATGCCCCATGCCACCATTTCCTTCATCTTACCCATTTGAAAGAAATATGGGTCTTTCCGACTTGTTGTCAGTTCTATATTTAGCCCAGCTTTGATGACATCAATCATTGCCTCCATGCTATTATTAGCATAGTGATGAAATAGTACCAGGTTCTCCACAGCTTCCTCATCACTGATGACATAGCCATTAAACTTCCACTCGTCTCGTAAAATGTCGGAAAGGAGTTCTTTATTTGCACAGGCAGGGATACCATTGATTCTTTGGGGCAGGAAAGGATAGAAGAGAAAGTTACAGCTAATGGTGGCGCAAGCAAAACGTAAGTGAAAGATTATAGCAGAAAATTCATTTTACTTTCTCAAATGTTTTGTCCACCAGTCTGCATTTATTGTTATAACAGTTCCCAAACATTTACAAACTGACATATAATCTTTATTTTCATAATGCGAATGAAATTAAATCAAATATATTTAACAAAATTATTATTATTACCAAATAATGGGAACAAAAATACTAATCTACAACATGTATGGTTCCATCAGGTGGCCTTGGGAATGAGAGGCTTGGAAGTAATTATTAAACTATCAAGACAGATGCGACTTTGATGATGGTTATTAACATGGTTTGTAAAACTTGACTTTATCAGTAAATCTTGACAATCTTTGTTGAAAAAAATGTTCTAGAAGTTGTTTTCAAATTACTGCAGTATAATCACATTCGATTTTATCATGAAAATCTTAAAAAAAAAAAAAAAAAATTACAGAAAGACCAATGTTTAGGAAGTAAGAGGTACTAGATATAAAGTTAATCGAAACTACGGACATTATGGTTGTATAAGTGTTTTTTTTTACAATTTTCTTTTCTTTTCTTTTTTTGGCACATGAATGACAGGCAGACAGGACCTTTAAGCACAAAACAGCAACCAAAAATCAAGACTATAGGAAGATAAATGGTGATTCAATTAGTGATTATTAATGTATAATATCTTCTTAATGAAAAATATGCAATAATTTGATTATATTTTACCGGTGTGTCATGTACTGACGCTAATCTGTGACCAAGTTACTTTAGGAAAAACAATGAATAAAGACAATGGTAATTTGGGGTAAATTATAAATCCAAGCATTTTTGTTAGAAGTATAATGTACCGATGTTATGAACCTACTTGTTGAAACTACACATGAGGCTGTAGGCCCCAGCATGGACACATTTCTCGAAGGCGGGCAGGAACGTTAGTTGCCAGTCCCTCTTGGTTACCTACAGACAAGTCTTAAGTATGGAGCTAATTATCACCACATAAACACTTCTTAGTTATTCTATGCGCCTTGTTGTAAATTAATGACAACTAGATTTATTTAAAATTCATTAAAAAGTGAACATTAAGAATTAGAATGCATCTGAATTTAAACTGTACAGTTTTTAATACAATATATGTTATAACTTTTATCCAGATAGTGCCATTCCGTGAGCTTAGCTTGAATAATTTGTTAAGGAAGCAGATTTTGGTTAATATATTACTATCAAACTAATTTGTACATGCAACAAACAAGCTGAGCCTTAACATTAAAACATAAGGCTCTTAAATGTTTAAAACTTAATGTTTAACTTTAATATTGCAATAATTATTTATTTAAAAGTAAGATCATTAACGCTTTCATTATAAAGTATATTATGTGAATCATTAGTAGGTTTTCTTGGAAGTTTTGTTAAAGTCAATAAATAAGTACCATGTAAAGCAGAAGCAAGTGGCAATGTACAAGCTATACATACAAACAGAACACAGAGATTGAACGAAAGACACTGTACATGCTAATGTACATGCAAAATAGAAGTGTTAACCTCAACCAAAGGCCACTGGGGTATACACATTCTGAGTCAGTTCATTCCAGTCTATCAATGAACATTTTTCAGCTGAGAGTTCCAACTATTTATATAAACTGACTCACCTCAATCATTTATACAAGCTGGGTGGTCTGAAATTTACATGAGCTGAGTGGTCTACCATTTACATGAGCTGTATGGTATAATCATTTACATGAGCTCTGTGGTATAGCCATTTACATTAGCTGTGTGCTCTACCATTCACAGTAGCTGTTGGTCTAACCATTTACATGAGGTGAGTGGTCAACTGTTAACATGAGGTGAGTGGTCTAACCATTTACATGAGGTGAGTGGTCTGTCAACATTAGATGAGTGGTCTAAATGTCAAGATTAGCTGAGTGGCCTAACTGTTAACATGAGGTGAGTGGTCTAACCATTTACATGAGGTGAATGGTCTGTCAACATTAGATGAGTGGTCTAAATGTCAAGATTAGCTGAGTGGCCTAACTGTTAACATGAGGTGAGTGGTCTAACCATTTACATGAGGTGAATGGTCTGTTAACATTAGAGGAGTGGTCTAAATGTCAAGATTAGCTGAGTGGCCTAACTGTTAACATGAGGTGAGTGGTCTAACCATTTACATGAGGTGAGTGGCCTAACTGTTAACATGATGTGAGTGGTCTAACCATTTACATGAGGTGAGTGGTCTAACCATTTACATGAGGTGAGTGGTCAGCTGTAACATGAGGTGAGTGGTCTAACCATTTACATGAGGTGAGTGGTCAGCTGTTAACAGGAGGTGAGTGGTCTAACCATTTACATGAGGTGAGTGGTCTGTCAACATTAGATGAGTGGTCTAAATGTCAAGATTAGCTGAGTGGCCTAACTGTTAACATTAGCTGAGAGGTCTAACTGCTTTTGATGCTCCATTTGTTAAAAGTGCAAACTACTTTCAAAAATATTTTCTAACAACTGAATCTCAAATTTTGGCTGAAATGGACTTCTTATAACAATTGTGTTTGAGCATACTTTTATATACCAACAAGAACAACATATATTTAGTCAACAGCAGCTGAACTTTTTCTTACTGGATTTTGTAAATATGTAATTGAGACTTAATGGTATCGTTATTAGGTTTTGGACTAAATGAAATATAAATTGGGTAAAAGGAAGGAACAGTATGAACAAGTTACAAGAAATTAATATATATATTATATAAATTATGCTTTACTATTATGCTAATTGTAACAGTTTAAATTCAGAGTATTATTATTTTTCTACATAAACATTTATTAACATAAGTATAAACATTATTTATAAATTGCACTTATTTAAAAAAAAGTTATGTTAAATATCATCTCAGGTGTTAATTTTTATACAATATACTTCAAAATACTTTGAAAAGGCTAACTAGATTTACCAGTTATGAAGTAGCAGCAGAGTGTCATTTTATAAAATAAAAGTTTCTTTCTTCTTTCAGAACATCATTATTTCTTCTTACGAATGTAATCATTCAAGATGTATAATAAAAATCCAAAAGCTCATTGTACCTATTATAGCTGCACATAATGCTGTAAGTCCCTGCCCTCACACAGGCACGGAAGGCTGGTAGAAACGTTAGCCTCCAGTCTCGGTCCGACACCTGTAGGCAACAGAAACAAGCCCCACTCACATATACTGGTACACTTATAGCAAGGCTAACATACTGAACCATCTATATACTGACATATATCCATCTTAGAACAACAGACAATGGTGAAGTTTCTTATGTCGCTGTTTGCAACTAATTAACCTCAAGCTATATGCAGCTCCTTAACTTCTTAAGCTTTTTGCAACTCCTTAACTTCATAAGCTATTTGCAACTCCTTAACTTCATAAGTTTTTTGCAACTCCTAAACTTCATAAGCTTTTTGCAGCTCCTTAACTTCTTAAGCTTTTTGCAACTCCTTAACTTCATAAGCTATTTGCAACTCCTTAACTTCATAAGCTTTTTTTGCAACTCCTTAACTTCTTAAGCTTTTTAAAACTCCTTAACTTCTTAAGCTTTTTACAAGTCCTTAACTTCTTAAGCTGTTTGCAACTCCTTAACTTCTTTAGCTATTTGCAACTACTTAACGTCTGAAACTGTTAGAATGTTACAACAAATGAAATACATAACCCTACTGCTATGCCTACAAAGTCCTGGGTTATAATGCTTGGTGTCCCATTCAAGCTGTATGCTCTTAAACCCCTTCATGCACTCCTTTCATACAATTATCAGTACATATAAACTTATACACAGTCTCTTAAAGCATATATGTAAACCATGCACAAGTATGTCTAAACATATACTGTGATATAAACTCATGATCTCATTTATCTATGCTTATTTGTTGAGTTGATCATCTCTCCGACATTTTCTGGGTCTAAAATGTCAAATATCCACTTAGCAAATGTTTTGCAAATTAGAAACCAAACAAAAGCAAGGTTTCCAATACATTAACTGTCTTGGTTTGCTGTGGTGTATTACAATCAAACTGCAATGATTTTGCCCGAGATTGCTTAAACAGGAAAACCGATTGCTTTAAAAATCATGGTAAAGTAGTCAACTAATCAAACATGGGCAAGATGAAATCAAATTCATAATGCATTAAAACTTAAAAAATACTATCTCAATAAAAGTTTATATACCTTCCCCAAAAAGCTCACTTATTCAAAAAATAACCAAAAAATGTTCTCTTTATAAAAGACTGACATGAAAATGATTCACAAAATCTATAATGAAAACACCATATATATATATATACCAGTTAGCCCAAACAACATTTCCTGAAGCACACATAATTCTACACAGCAATTGCATTGCATATTCCAGTAGTATACCAATTCCCATGGGCTCTACCTGAGCGTCAAATGAAAACCTCGAGACTGGAATATTTTCTGGACCACCATGAACATCGAAATGTTTACAGCCAGCATTTGCACGAACGTATCTGAAATGGTTTCCTTGGAGACCGCGTACAAACCTGTCAGCATACACACCACTGAGATAAGGGTCCTCTCCATAAGTCTCCTGTGTTGGAGGTTTATAATGTATAAAGTGATGGGTAACTCTTCACTAGGGAGATACACTATACAAGAAAGACCATGAAATGTAGCTGCTTGCCTGGTATAAAAAAAAACTTCACAACTCTTTTCTGCTCTGGAAAAGGTTTTAAAATATGTTCCATAAATCATAGTTAACTAACACAGATTGATACTGTCCCATACCTTTTACTTAAGAAGATAGAAAGACAGACTTCAGCTACTATCACATAGCAATCATGCACAGTGTCACTCCCAGATTGCAGTCTGAAAGAACCAGACATTGTTGTAGAATCATAAATTCCAGTCAAGATGCACACAAATGCCTTTGGTATGTATACATGTATCCTCAAGAATAAGTATTTAACTATTCATGCATATAAATTAGATACTACCTGTAATTATTCATGAATTTGAAGATAGTATTTAGAAAGATTTAAGTTTGTTTAACAGGAAGTGTATAAGAAAATCTTTAAAATTGCCAAAATGACGTATTCTTGTTTTAAGACAAGATAATGCATTTTAAAAAGGAAGAAGAGTTAGTCTGTAGGAAAGAATTTGTTCAAGAGGACATGCTATCATATCAAAGGTATCTGTGTACAATGTGCTGGTACAAAGAAACTCAGTGAACCTGTCTTGCAAGACATCTTTATTCAAATGTCCAGATGATACAAAAGTTAATTTTTGTTTGTTTAGAAGCTTAAGCCTCAAAAAGTAGTAAACTGAGTTAAATATATATATTATGTAAAATATGAACAAATTGCCTAAGTTGTAAAGTTTAAGTCTCAACAAAACCTTTGTTATTTATTTTTTGCTGTATTTAACACTTCTTTGAACTTTTGTTACCTGTTTAACAAATTGTTATTTGAACAAAGTCATCTTTCAGGACAAAGGTTCCAATCAGAGGGTCCAAATAGTACTATCATTGTTAACCAATACCTCAGCATTAAACGACAGCCTAGATGTGGGAATATTTTCTGGTCCAGCATACGCATCAAAATGTTTGCAACCTGCATTGGCTGTCACATATCTTGGGTGATCTCCTTGAAGGCCCTGCACAAAATGGGCAGCGTAGACCCCACTCAGGAAGGGATCTTCCCCGTAGGTTTCCTACAGACAACATGGCTGACATGGCATGATCAACATCTGGAAGTCAACTAGTCCAAGGCAGATATTTTTATAATTATGTGTTCCTTGCTTAAAGTTGTGTTCCCTGCGTTGACTTAACTGACAGAGACAACCTGTTTATTCTTAAAGTTGTGTTCCCTGTGTTGACTTAACTGACAAAGACAACCAGTTTTATGCTTAAAATTGTGTTCCCTGTGTTGACATAACTGACAGAGACAACCTGTTTTATGCTTAAAGTTGTGTTCCCTGTGTTGACATAACTGACATAAACAACCAGTTTTATGCTTAAAGTTGTGTTCCCTATGTTGACATAACTGACAGAGACAACCTGTTTTATGCTTAAAGTTGTGTTCCCTATGTTGACATAACTGACAGAGACAACCTTGTTTTATGCTTAAAATTGTGTTCCCTGTGTTGACATAACTGACAGAGACAACCTGTTTATCCTTAAAGTTGTGTTCCCTGTGTTGACATAACTGACAGAGACAACCAGTTTTATTCTTAAAGTTGTGTTCCCTGTGTTGACATAACTGACATAAACAACCTATTTATGCTTAAAGTTGTGTTCCCTGTGTTTGACATAGTTGATATAGACAACCAGTTGTGTTTCTTGTTTTGATTTTGTGTTGATATTTTTATTTATTTACTTACTCAAGAAAAGAGTTAACCTTGGCAGGTGGTGTCTGCCCCTGCTCAAAAAGGTATCCGAAGAATTCAAATTAAAAACTCCCCTTTCCTATTGAATTTGATCTGTATATGAACAACAGTGAAAGACCCTAGTGCATCATCAATGTCTTTAACAGTGTGCAGTGTGTACAATTTATATCTATAGATGTATATATTCTTGTATGTAAAAACCTTAACAGTATAATATGCAATACTTACTTCTATGCACATGTGTAAACATTTTGTCAAGGTGCACATATCTGTTTTTATTAGAATAAAATAACGGGTAAAATAACAACACTGTGAGAAGATCTTATACCTAACTTGTGATGAATCCATGGCAACACCCAGACATTCATCTGAGGAAGCCAGGGACTGAACCTGGCCTGTCCATTATACTGACACCGACCAGTCAGGCGTAATGCTGTCCCCTTAGCCGCGAGCGTTAGGAGGGAAGCCACTACTACCAATTTTAAAGTCTTTGGTTTGACCCAGCCGGGGTTTGAACCCACAACCTCCCAATCCGCAAGCCAACACTCCACCTGAGCTGCTGCGGCCGGTATACCATTATGGCAATTACTATGTTGTTACAATGCTTTTATCATATCAAACCAACATTGATTTGTATCTAATGATACATTTACTTGTAAAAGGAAGGAAAGCCATAATAGTCAGATTTAAATTCTTTGTGGGATGGAACCCCAGTTGGGGCATAAATATTCATGTAAATGTTTTCTTCCTTAACACACCTAACAATCATAGTTATGATTATTGTAAGTAGAAACAGCTAAAACATCCTCTCATACCTGGTTTCTGCCCCATAATGGGTGCCTCATTATGTTGATGACAGGGCTGAAGCAACTCAGCCCTTTATGGTCCCCATACTGCCCCTGCCTCACATAGTCATTGTGCTTCGCTCGCACCTCCATAGCTGTGGCCTCAGCAATCTTGAAAATCAGCTTAGGACTGTAGGATAGAAGAAAAAATCCATAGCATTATTTTGTGTTGTCTTTTAAACCATTCTTAAACATTGACCCACAGAGTAAGTGAATGATGTCAAAACATTGACAGCCTTTGCTGTTTTTGAGGAGTTGCGGAAAAGACCTCACCATTGACAATTTTAAGAGAAAAAATTGTCACAGGCTCACAAGAAATGGAAGAATATCATCAGGGAGCTAACTAACTTGCAAAAGGAAAGCAATACAATAGAACACAATAAATAGGAAAACAGACAGTATTGAGAGCATTGTTTTAACGAAAAACAAGGAACAAATATTGTCATGAGATCATACCTAAATGCAGCTGCTAAACCTATAGATTGGGCAAAAGCTGTTGCATTTCCTGCATAAGCTGCCCCTCTGAGGCATTCTTCATTAAACTGATATGGTTTGATCCCGAGTCTGTCAATAGCCGGGGCAGGGCCTCCCTTCTCCCCGGCTCCCCCGTGTGACATCTGCAGCATGATCTCATGAAGGCTAAGTCGGACCACGATATCATCGACTCGTTCGTCCCATGACAAGGAAATGTTCCGAAAAGGAAAATCTCCTGTTGCGAACTTATCAGACACAAAAAGGATCCAAATCAACAAGAACTGCTGTGTTCTAGTAGCAATCATTGTTCAGTTACACAATAAAATGACAATGTAACTAAAATCTCTCCTGTTTTGCAATACTTCTACTGGTAGCTTTTACTGGTATTTTAAAAACTTTTGAGATAGAATATTTTCATAAATATATTTCAATTTCAGTTTTTTGCATTATTTCAAAACCTTTTTTGTGTCAAGATGTTTATTCTTCAGATCACCAAAACTATCAAAGTATTCTAGATTTCATTTAAAACATGCTTAAGTTTCATACATTCATAAAAACATTGATGCTTAATGATATTCTTGCTTTAATTCAAAACCTTTCCTGTATGTAAACTCATAAAACACTGCTTTTTAACAGACTCATCCAGAAAATATTCCAAATCTATCAGGAGTGTTGTGCTCAGCACGATGGCTACAGTGCAACAAATGAGAAAATAGTATCGATGCTCAGATGGCCTAAGACACTTCTACTAAGATACAGGTGAAGAAAAGGCCAGGATGGTGACACACTACAGATAGGTTAATCTGATATCCAAATGTTCAAACAGAAGGAAGATAATGACATAAGTAGCTATCAATAAGTTTGATATAAGAACAGCATTATCATACACACGACCAGATATAAATGTGCAACAATAACACCTGAAGGCAATCTGTAAATATTTTAATATATTTGTCTGAAATCGGTCTTCCTGAAAATAATTTTTGTCCATATGTATTCACTGTGTAAACAGACAGAAAAAGACAAGGCATGAAACATTTGTCACATATTTCATCTAAAAGGCTGATGTTTAAGTAACAGATACCAGCAGTGTTGTCATTAGGAGGCGGCTTGTGGCCAATTTGACCACCTCAAATGAAAATCGGGCTGCCTCAAATTTGGAAAAAAAATGAAAAATGGTCAAGAGAATGCCCCCGGACCCCCCTAGCAACGCTTGGCTCATTCGGCGCTTGAATAGCCTAGCCTCCTCAAAAGTTAATTGAGCCTGCTCATAATATTTCTAGTGACAACCCTGACCAGAAGGCACAAACACCCATCAAAAGTTGAATATGTTGCCCTGATGATGACTTCATTATTGTGTGTCTTATAAGTTAAGTAACTACACATGCATGAGATGCTTACATGTGATAATGGTTGAGGGATAACTATCATTAGTGGTATCTATCTTGTGATAAATGAGATGCTTCAACTTGACATTGTCTGATTACTTATCACCAAAGATAGTATAATCCTACATTCTTACATCCTGATTATACTAAGTTCATTCCAAATATAATGCTACAGCAAAATTGTAGTGGGATTTATGCTCATCAATCATTTTTCTATGCCTTCAAGGTACAAACAATATTAATTTCACTTAAAAAAAATAATACTCTTTATTTTTGTAATGAGAATATTATATAAATATCACAACCCATGGAAGGTGATAGACTATATTGTCAACCAGAAATTGGTAATGTATACTGATGCATAAACCAGTCAACACTACCATATGGAGGTCTGACTTCTTGGGATGTGATATCTTTTTTATTATTACAAATAACTAATAAAAATAACAAACATGGGTTAAATTTTACATGTTTTAAAAGGGTGTCTGCAACAATTTAGGTGGGGTTCAGGGGGGGGGGGCCGTGGCCGAGCGGTTAGAGTTGCCGACTTGTAGCCCCTCTCCCCTTCACCTTGGGGTTTGAGTCCCAGTCAGAGCAATAACTTTCATATGGTAAATTTGGAAATTTTACAGCTGACCAGTTTTGCACCACTGATTCTGCCAAGACTTAATTCTTAGGCTTTAGTCTGGGATCTTCCTCCACCATTAATTAGTTGTAAGTCACTAATATGACAATAATTGTGTCGGTGCAATGTAACAAAAAACAGGTGGGGGTTTATTGGACATTAGGAATAACTCTAGTTATTCTGCTAGGTTTAATGACTCCAGCAGGTGCCCTGAGCAAGTCATTAGATTTAAAGAATCAGAAAGAATCATTGCGGTTTCCTATCTTTGTGTATGCAAGTCTTTGTTAGATTTGTAATGTTATTTTTTTCCATCTTTTTGTAATGACACAAAAACTACCTTTCCACTATCAAGAGATAGTTTATGCCAGCACTGTGATAGTATGCCACAAGCACTGATCAAGGTAACACAGTAACATTATCCAAACTCTAGGCTTAGTCATAGAATTATCTTTATAAGCTGAGCATAAGCACACAAAGCGCACTATGACTACAGAACCACTTCAGCCATGAACCTTATATGATCAGTCATACCTAAAAGCAGCGGACAGGCCTATAGACTGGGGAAAGGCTGTCGCATTTCCAGCAATGGCTGCCCCTCTGAGGCATTCTTCATTAAACTGATATGGTTTGATCCCGAGTCTGTCTATAGCCGGGGCAGGGCCTCCCTTCTCTCCTGCTCCTCCATGAGACATCTGCAGCATGATCTCATGCAGGCTAAGTCGGGTGACTATATCATCAACTCGCTCATCCCAGGACAAGGAAATGTTCCAAAATGGAAATGACTTGGCCGACTTCGCCTCAGCTAAAATAACGAGGGTTGTTGCCAATAAAAACACGTGACAGCAGAAAAGCTGCATCTTGAAGAATGTTGTGTGCCTAGGTTTATTGATCTTCAAACGTTTTTGTATCAAGAAATTGTGCCTAATGAATTTCTTTCCCCCTGAAAATCTTGTATTTACAAAGAGCAACCACGGGACGTAACTCTATGCGACCACCTGAAGCTACGCAGTTATTTCCCCTAAGCAACGCGTCAAACATATTAGCATCATATTCAAAGTAGCATAATACATAGATGATCTGACAGAAATTGTCATTTATATAACCATTTAAGAAACAAGTCATCGAAAAGTAATAAAAAGTTAGCCTATGGCGAGCTTAATATCACTTTTTTTTCTGGATCAGTTTTATCAACAACACTTGATGAAATAGTGGTGTGAGACGATTTGCATCATGATGACGTCATCAATAAAAAAAAAGTTTGTATGAAACTATTAAACTCCTCGGGTAATTCCGTCTTTAACAAAACGTGTATTAGGTGTATTGATTAGAAAACAAGGAGAATCATATGATATTATAGAATTTGGATATAATTATCTTCTTACGAAGTTATTTAACAAGACATCTAAAATAGGAAGACTTCGCAAGTAGGTAATATAATTTCAGGGGTGGGTGCCTAATTGAGCGAGCAACAGAAATGCTACAGTAGCCCTGCTCCCACATAAAACAACAAATAGAACAACTTCCTGCATTTCAAAAGCTGCTTTTTGTGCATCAGTCAAAACTGTTTGTACTTTCGGCAACAAGATAATCTATAATATTTTTTCCACAGGATGAGGGAAGAGGTGAAATTGGGCCAAAAACATTAGTACGAGTAATGTCATGGGGTTTGGGGGCATGCTCCCAGACGAAGAGTGTTGACATCAAGAAGCCTAACAGTGCCATATCCTACATTTCAGATGCTTGACGACATTCAAAGGAAGTATTTTTTTACACAAATAGTTTAATTTCAATGCGTTTTTTTCCCCTCCAGAACATTTTATGCATAAATACGTGCTTACTCGTCTTAGGAAATACTTGCAGCTTCTATCTTAAAACTTTCTGAGTCGGATCTTACGTGGACTTACTATATTCTACAGTGATATAAATATTATAGTGTTGGATTTGGAATTATATTATTAACATTCGTGTATTGTTCTACCTTTGGATTATTTCAACTGTGCTTATCTACGAGGACATTCTACCAACAACTTCAGGACTATTCGACGTTGGATTATTAATTGGACTATTAAAGGGACACGTCATAAAGGGACAAACTGTAAGCTAACAATTATTTTGCTTTATGAAATTTTGTCTCATTTATTTGTTATTGTTTTATTGCGCCATAAATTTAATTGTTTATTAAAATAAAACATTGTACTAATTTGTTGCTGGCTTGTTCTTTCTGTTACACCATTTTGTCGTTTAGTAAACGTGCCATTTTATAAATAAACTTATATAGCGACACCGGGTCGTAACAACATAAAGACGTGACGCACCCTGAAATGTTAAAAAATAATTAATGGAAGGTATTTTGAACAATGTCAGGGTGTGTGGGGTGAGGTTCCGTAGAAACACTCATACCAAAGCTACAGCTCAATTCTTTTTCAAACGACAAAAATGTTCATTACAAGGAGTTAAAGATGGTATCCGACAGTTTGCCTATATCTAATATATGCAGCAATATCTGGCATTTGTTTTGGGTATTTGTGCATAATTTCTGCAGAAAAAAAAATCATACTTAAGTCTAAGCTTTGACCATTTTCAACATTATCTAAATTTTAGTAGGATAGTTTAACTCGTTAATCTAGTTTTCTTAGTTTAAAAATAGCTTACTGTGCAGCGTGGCTCAGATAAGAAATACATCTTTGAAAAGACGACTGTGGCTTTATGGTTCACTTTTCAGACAGGTGAAGGACATCAATAAACACCATTTTGCGAGATCTGTTCAAGTAACAATGATTTATTAAGATGTAAAAGGAAAATGTTGTTGGTCCAAACGGTTGGATACCATCTTTAAATCAGTAGAATAGCGGCTGCTTATTATATACTTATTGTCCACAAAATTAAACAATGTTGAACGAATTGAATTATTATTTCACCTGCATCGCGCGAATGGCTCTTAATTTCTACAAAAAAGAATTCTTATTACACGTATAACACCGTCCACAGGAACCTCAATTTCAGCCCAAGATGTCAATCGATGCTAACGATCACTTACTTGAAAGCCGCGGCCAGACCGAGAGCCTGTGGAAATCCCGTAGCTTCCCCGGCTGTGGCGTCACCTCGGAGGCATTCTGTGTTCCAGGCGTGGGGTTTGATCCCAAGTCGTGGAATGGCAGGGGCGGGGCCGCCTTGAGGTCCGGCCCCGCCTTTGGCCATCTGGAACATGACGTCAGCCAGCGTCAGACGTTTCACAAGGTCGTCCACTCGGGTATCCCATGGCAACGTTGTATTACGAAATGGAAAATCTGCGCGCCCAGTTGAGAACGTCAATGTCGAGTATAGTAAAACGATGATAAAATGGTGAAAACGGCGAACAAACGTACCGCGAGCAGCCATCTTGCAAAGCCGGATTTTAAAATTCACGAATCATATGACTCGACAATAACTCATAAGATGACAATTTGATCATATGACTGGAGGTGTAATACTCATGTATGCTAACTGCTCACGCTGCGTGCACTGAGGCGTCACGGTATCTAGAGCAACGTGAGCAGTTTAACGTTAACGTCATAGGCTGGCCACGTCGCTACCGATAGTACGGTAGACTGCTCGTATAATCTGGTATAAATTTTACTCAAACAGGCGACAAAAACGTTTCTGCGTTATACATGTTTCTTTGGCCGTTAGTTAACAAGAACGCTATTAACACTTAATAATAAAATTGTTTACCTTTTAATAAAATAAAATGTTCATTACAAACAAGAGCTCCAACAACATCGAGGTATATATAAGTTATGGATGATTTATAGCGAATTTTAGTTTATATAATCGGCGCCATGTACTTATAAGCAAGTGATGTCACATAATGATGTCTCTGCAGGTACGTCAGTTGCTTCTGTCCAGAAAAAAAACAACAACTCAACATTACTGGTTAGCCCTGGAAATTGCCATTGGTTGGTTTCAGACTGTCGGTAATAGAAGGTAAATGCCGGTGTCTCATCGGCCAAAACTTGCCTATAATTATGTACACGGTAACGGGTGAGCAGGGGCCGCCGATCCAGACAGTTTTGGTATGTGTGTGTGTTTGAATCAAGATCAGTTTAACTTTATGCAGTAAATACTGGATACACATACACGGTTAGGGACCCTAACTTCGACCTAAGCAGTCAACAGTCAAAATTTACTTTAAAAGCTTACTATTTTTAAGCTTACATGTATGTGTTTTCACAACTCTACTTTTTTACCTGGTTGGTGGGGAGATACATCACCCTCGGATCCATCCCTGTACATTGTTAACAGCAATACAGTGAACACTTGACTTTAATTGCATCTTTAATAAAAGTCTTATAATTTCTCTAGTTATTTTTCCTTGACTGCTTCATTTTGAAACTCACAGTATGGGCGTCACGTGCACAAAATATTTCAAAACAACTGTTGATTTGCCATGTATTTCTTACACAAAGAGGCTAATTACATTACCTTTAACCAAAAATATCTTATATGGGTCACAAAAACATATTAAACTTAAAAAAAATATGATTTGCAATGTCAAGACATACTTGTTTGCTCAACAATCATTTGTTACATGATTTTAAGTTGCTATTACTTTGAAAATTGTATTTTATAGAATAAACAGTTTGTGCCATATCTCATAAGTTTGCTCTTTCCGATGATAGGAATACATGTATTTAAAATCAACATTATGCAATATGTGAAACATGTAAAATATTTCTACTCTGTGCACAAACATTTTTCATACATTTTCATGTAGAAAATCTTTGCTCGTTTTCAATAATATACTGGCATCAAGTTGCCAATTGTATTTAATAGCACACTTCATGCATGACAGTATGTTTTCATGTTGTTGATTTTGCTCTAAACTTTGGACTACCGAACAATTTTAATATAGTAAATCTAATACACAACACTACAAAAAAGTGTAAATATTAACCTTTAATGTAACAAGAATTAACACGTGCATAATTAATACATGAATATAGCAAAACATTGACATTGTTTTATATTCCCCATAACTGTCTAAGTGGTCTGGGGAATATATGTAATAGCTGAAAACCTATCAACAAAAGGTTGTAAATATGCTAGTAAGTGATTTATGGAAGCAAAAAATGCAGTGTTTATATTAACTGAACCTGGGACCTTTTTTTGTAGTCTTGTACTCAACTGACAGGGCCACTGATACTTGACAAAAGAATGTTTATATACTTTTACTATACACTGCGATTGGCACAATATTTACAAACTATGTTCCACAAAAATCATGGTATGATTTTGACAGGGTTCCTATTGGTTTATCTGGATTAAAAGTTGGGCTCAAAGAGGGACCAATCGGGCCCAAGGAGGGGCCAATCGGGCCCAAAGAGGGGCCAATCGGGCCCAAAGAGGGGCCAATGAAGGGTCAATTGATCTCAAAGAGGGTTTAATAGGGCCAAAAGAATTAACTAAAATAGGGATTGATTGGGCCCATAGAGGGGTCAATCAGACACAAAGAGGGGTCAATCTGGCTCAAAGAGGGGTCAATTGGGCCCAAAGAGGGGTCAATCAGACACGAAGAGGGGTCAATCTGGCACAAAGTGGGGTCAATTGGGCCCTAAGAGGGGTCAATTGGGCCTAAAGAAGGGTAAATCAGGCTTAAAGAGGAGTCAATCAAGCCTAAAGCAGGATCAATCAATCCTAAAGAGAAGTCACTTGGGCCTTAAGAAGGGTCAATTGCAGTTGTTTTGGCCATATTCTTTTGGTTAATAATTGTTGAACATTGCTGGACACAAATTACATTGTTTCAATGGAGTTAGTATGGTTTAATGCCAATACTCTGTATACTTTCACCAAAACGGCTGAGATGACAGTGAAAGCAAAAATGTAAGTTCCAGATAATGGAAGTAATGTTGTGCTGAATGCTTTATTTCTCCTTCAAAGCCCATCTCTACCTATCTAGATTCATGACTATAAAAGAAGCCTGGTTTCAATTGGTCAGATTTGCATTTTACTAATAATATTTGTTAAAAACAAAACCGCACTGAACCACAATAAATGATGGGATAAAAATATAATTGAGGTAAAAATATAATTGCTAATCACTTGATTATTTGTGAACATGCGGTCACTCAATTCAAAGTGTTGTATTGCCTTAATCTTGGGAGAAATGAAAGTGTCACAACACTTGTAAACTTTTTTCTAACTTATTTAGCTTAACTAGTCTCTGAAAGTGTGCATGCAGTAATATACATGTATATCATGTGTACATCATAAACAATATGCAAATTGGCTCAAAATAATGACCCAGTAAGTTAAAATACACATTAGGTGCCACCAGTAAGTTAAAATACACATTAGGTGCCAAGTGTATGGTTACACCCTGTACCTTCACATAAAAGTGACCAAGTTGCTTTAATTTGCCACTTTTTTAAAATGAGTTAAAATAGATTGAATTAATGACTTGTGATACAGAAAATGTCAGGATAAGGTAATTTTAAGGCTCAAAGGGTTTTTGAAGGAAGGATGGTTCTCTCATTATGTGCTGCTCTTACTAAAGTTACTGGCATTGTTTCTACAGAAAGAACTGAGGTCTTAAACTGACATCAGCACACATCAGAAACAAACACACTGTATTAAGAATGCAATGAATTTGTGAACCATGATTTCATATTCGGTATCTCAACATTTGCCTGAGATTGAATCTCAAACACACTGTATTAAGAATGCAATGCATTTGTGAACCATAATTACATATTCTGTATCTCAACATCTGCCTGAGATTGAATTTCTATCTGTTCTCCTGCCTGTAACAGCGCTGTAATCATCTCTAGCGTCTGACTGGTCTCCACTCCACTACCTTTCGTCATTAGTGACTTGTAGAAATCCTCTGTCCTGATCAGAGACTGCTTCCCTTCACTGTTTATCACCAGCAGTTGGTCTTCCGAGTCATCACTACCCACATTGTTACCAGAGATTGTTATTACCTGCTGTATATCATCGGGTTGCACCTCTCCATCCTCCTGAACAGTTTCCATGACAACGAAGTCTTCTGCGGGCCCCAATCCACTCTCCCCGACCTCCACCTCTGAAGCAATCACATGACACTGTCCAGGCTCGTGTGTCGCAGACGGATTACCAACTACCAGCTGATCGTATGTGACAGGATATGTTGTAGTAGGTTTTGATACTGGTGTGTGGTAAACTTTTCGTACATGAACATTCCTCACACTCGGTGAGGCACATGGGAAAGAAGGATGTGCCGTCGCTATTTCTAAATTCTTTGATATCGCATCGAAGTCTTTAGGTGGCTCCTTTAGGTATTCCTCATGCCGCTTTAACAGTTCTTTTGTGAACTCCTCATCTGGAAGATCATACAAGCCTCGCTGTCTCTTCTTACGCACGGGGGTTGCTAAATCAGGATTCTTCTTGCTATCAAAGTTACGAATGGACATTTTCGGTATTGGCTGAGACCCATCAAAGACTGTTCCATCCTTCATCAACAGGGTACCAACTTTATAATCAGCAAACTTTCGTCGGTTCAATTTAGATTGCTTAGTCACAAAAAGAAGTTCATGAGCAGCTAGCAAGTGTTTTCTCAGATTGCCAGACAGTCTAGTTGAATAGGCACAGAACTGACAGGTATGTTCATCCTGAAATAAACAGATACACCTAATTTAACAGAAATATAACATTGTATAATGCATGAAGATCTGATGTACTAAGAGCAGTTATCAAACATAAAAAGCAACAAATGATAGGGCTGTCACTGATTCTACTTCTTGCATGTCAACAATACTGATACACTTTGAGACAACTATTGATGAAATATTGGTTATGTATCAATAGTTGTTTTTTTTACTTTAAACAGAATATTTCCAACTATTTCCTTGTACCTTTTCTGCTGTTCTTTTTTCAATTTGTAATTCTTTATATATTGGCCAATATTGTTCAGTATACTTCAGTAAATAGGAACAATAAGAATTTTATTCTCTTCCAGTTTATTTGTCATCAGAACATGTCTTTTGACTGAAAAAAATCATTCAAAAACCAAGTTTCATATAAGGAACGTGACAGTTTGTAAGATTAACTAAATAAACAAAAACCTATTTATAATTTATCCAACAGATTCTTTATATTAGTTCGAGTAAATAAATGGATCCATAAATTGAAACCAGTTAAACAATATGTTAAGAAGTTCATCTTTGCCATTCCTGGCAATATACCTGTTAGCTGTTAAACGTTTGAAACTCTCACCAGGTACTTACAGTTGCCTCGGAATGCTGGAGACGGATATGTGTCCTCAGTGAAGCTATCTGCCGAGTGGTGAAGGGACACACATTACACTGGAGAGCTTTATCTGAAGATACAGCACAGGAAAAAGGTTTGTTTACGTAATTAACATTTCATCAACAACCTTTAAAAAAAATAAAACAAACATAATAATCTTTAAGTCAGCAGGAGTTGGGATGGGATGGGACTTGCCGTCATTTTTTGCCGATACTGGGCAGTGACATTTCTATGATTATAGCACAGGGGCACTTATAAGGTGCCCAGGGACTAAAACAAGGATGGTCCATTATACTGACAATGATGAGTTAGGCAAAATGCTGTCCCCTTAGCTCCGAGCATTAGGACGAAAGCCACTGCGACCAATTTTAAAGTCTATGGTTTGACCCGGCTGGGGTTTGAACCTGCAACCTCCTGATCCACAAGCTGACGCTCTACCAAAAGAGCTATTGCGGCCGGTACAGCAGGAGTTGATGTTTACTAAAACCCCTTGATTAGGTATAGTAAAGCTTTCACCGTACTAGCATGTCTTCAACCCTTAAATTGATACCATACTTAGTCAATTATTCTGAAAAGGACAAAGCAGTCCTGTAAAAGCTATGCCAGCAGCAACTGTTTAACTTTGCAATGCACTTTCTCAAGAAAGGAACCCACAATATCCTGTACCCAGAGGTCAATCTTGGGAGTTTTATCTGACTATTCTCATAAGAGATTAAATAAAAATTCAAGGTAAGAAAATATAAATTTTGCACCCTTGTTGAAAGAAGATTAATATATAAAAGTACAGAGTAAAAATACAGAGTACAAACCTTTATGGATTAACATATGTTTCTTTAGGTCAAGATAGGTCCTGAACATCTTCTGACATTTTGAACAGTTGATGAGCCTAGTATCTGCAAATAATGGAAAACATTTACAAGACCAATAAGATAACAAGATGATGTCCCTTTATCGCTCACCTGAGTGCCATAAACATTTAGCTATACTTTTTGAAAGTTCAGAATTTTTTTAACAATTTTGATACACGGCCAACAAAGGAATACATAAACCACATTTAAAAGCTCTAGCTCTTATGATGTCTTTCAAGAAGATTTTCAAAGTTTTTCTATATAGCTATATGGGAAAATGGCTACACCCTTAGTGTCCATGTTTATTTGACTGATCAAAATGTTTTGAACAGTATTGATACAGGAACACCCAAAGAACATGTATACCAAATATCAAGGCTCTAGGTCATAAAATTTCTGACAAGCAGATTTTCTAAGATTTTTTATATAACACTTCATTGAAAAATGGCCATAGCCCTAGTGGCCATGTTTTTTGGATGGACCAGAATCTTTTGCACAATCTTGATACAGGGCCATCCACGGAACATGTGTACTAAATATCAAGGCTCTAGCTCTTGTAGTTTCTGACCAGCCATGTTTTTTGACAGATCAGAATGATGTGAACTATCTTCGAACAGGGCCATATATTTTATATTTTCATATATTTTCTCTTTAAACAAAGGAAAAAAAAAACAGTTATATTTTTAACCAATTCTATAAGCAAGCAGACTATCAATGAGAAAAACAAACAAACAAAAACTGCTTTACATGCCAGTGCTTACCTTCATGTGTTTCCAGATGCGCATCCATGTCTTTGAAGGTAAAAGCGACAAGGTCACATTTGGGGCACTTGAGTCTGAGATAGTGAAAGAGCAAAGAACCACATCAATAATGGCAAACATATAAAGGTCTCTTCATCTACATGCATATATTTTTATTTAATATAATTGATTAGTAGTATCAAAGCAACTAAATGTATGCATCAAATCTTATTAAAGGGGCATACCAGAGTCAGTTTTATTAGTAAAAAAAAGAAAAAAAGAAAAGTCTGTAGCCATGAGAACAGAGGATTACAAATACTTGTTAACATGATTTTTTCACAGATGAAGTACATCATGTAGTGTATGACAGGATGCAAATACATTTGATTCTGATAACTAATAAATGCTAATATTTAGGATAAAAGGCATCTAAGTGACAGCTCATGTAATGACCAATTTCATGTATGACAGATTTTTTTTAACCATCACTACATTATCATTTTGAAGGCATCCTTTCTTAGGAGAGCCTTGGCCTAGTAGGTCAAGTCATTGACTTGAAATATGAAGACTCTCCAGAGCATGGATTCGAAGCTAAATAGTATTAATTTAGGAAGTGCCAGCTTCCATCAAGAAACTTGTCTGGGGTCTTTCACCACAAACAATAGCTATGCATCAATATATTGTCTATAATTTTGTCAATGCACAGTCTCTCAAAAATAGAAAGGCAATTTATTATGACTGACATAATGAGTACTTGAAAAAATTGCGGCAACTGTGAATTTTTAAGGCCTTTATACAAAATTAATTTACAAAAAATCATCAAAAACAACTCACCTTTTTGCAGATTTTGGTATAGCAGCACTGTGCTCAGTGAACATGTGATACAAGAGGTCCTGTCCGGAACCAAACCTCTGGCGACAAACGTCACAGAGGTGCTCTTTCTGGTGTTCTTGGTGTACATGGGCCTGGGCAGATAGTGAGAATATGCCTTGATCAATATTTTTTTCTTACAATAAACATATCAGAAGAAGATTGTTGACTCAACACGACAATGTTTGACATTAGTCCAAAAGCTGATTAATCCCTATGACCATAATTTAACAGGATGGAAATCAGTTCTTTTAGGGGGTAACTTGGTTATAACTGAGTACGACAGCTTATTAGATAACCATAATATAAATGTATATAGCATTCTAGATGTAGCTCTGCAATATAATTATAAGTTTCAACAGCAAGCAACAATATACCTTCGAAAAAGATAAATTAACACTAACAAAAGATATATGTCTTGCAAAAAATACTGGTTATAATTTTGTTTGCTTCACAAAAGCAATTTCTTGTTGAAGAAAACAAAGTTGATATTAAGGCTTTTCTATGAATATGATATATTCCACAGAGATATGACACAACCCAATCATTTGTAGTTGTTGTAAAAAGAAAATTGTGTTCAGACATTTTGCTATCTAGATTTTTGTTTTTTTCTTGTGTTTTGTACTTTTAAATTTGTATTTATTTTTTATGACACATACCTTGTCTATTGCAATAAAAACAATTAAGTATGTACTAGTCTTGGATTTTGTTCTTCAACAACGCATACTTCATTTTGCTCTAAAAGTGTGTAAGTGACCAACAGAGATGTTTGTTGATTGTGTGCACCAATGCGCAGTTGCTTTTAATAAAACCACTGATCATAAATAAAAATATAAAATACATAAAAATGTGACATGTCGGTTTAACAAATGGCGATTGACTTATCAAATATGAGTGGAGATTTGTACGGCCCTGCAAAGCTACGAATGAAGAATTGTCCAACCCTCAAAGCTACGAATGGAGAATTGTCCCGGGTGTGAAAAACAATGAACGGAGAAATGTCCGACCGAGAATGGTCCATGATTCAGTTTTACGCAGGCATTTTATTGGGTCTTCTCTTACCAAGTAAATGAAGTCAATAAATAATATGCTAATCATCCACTTTTAATAACAAATATTGTGTAAATGGGAATTTGGGCGATTTTCTCCTACCTTCATCAACTCTGTATCAGTGAAGCACTGTGTACAATAGTCACACATCAGACTGTCATCAGATTGATGGCTTGAACCCTTGTTCTTGATGTAGGTGTGAGGAGCAGGTGTATTTGTGGCAGGTAAAGGAACATTGTCACACTGTGGTGATGTAACAGTATTCTCTATTACACATTCAACTTCTAGAGATGTCACCTTCTTGTTCTCCTCATCGTCTGTTTGGTTTGTCTTGGGAGCATTTGTTTTGTCAGCACCCTGTTTGAAAGTGATGTCAAAATATGAGACAAAAATGAATTATTTTCCTAAAATGCCCACAATTTATTGAGGAATAGTTTCAAGGAACAGTGCTTTAAGATGAGTAGTTTTTTCACTCTTTGGATCTCTTATTATATCCATATACAATTCGTGACTGGTAAAGAAACCTAAATTGTCCAAGTATGGTAAATGACAAAAACATACCGTGATACCATGTATAATGTGCTGTTGTTTTTTTACAAAAAGGGGTTATTTTTTTGTACATTTTTCAAGGACTACAAAACCTAAGATTATTTATTTCTACATGTAATTAGAGCTACAATGCTAACATTTAAAACAAATCTACTATTCAATATTCATAAATATGAGAATAAAATCACTTTTTGCAGGGATAAAGACTAAGATGGATTATTTTTGGGCTCAGACTCTACGAAACTGCCAAGAGATGGGCTACCAGGCCCCAGCTAACCTGGACCCCTGTTTTTTATGTTATTACAGAGACTGTAAAAAGAACAACTATACAGGGTTTTAGTAGCAACAGATTGATATGCAAGAAAGAGGTTTCTGTTTGGAAATTATTGATTGAAATTGATCTAAATGCCATGCTAAACCCCAGTAAAATCGGTTGTTTCTGGAGAAAAAAAAATGTTGTTTTTTTTTATAACAAATAAAATACTAGCAATAACTGAAGTCAAACAAGGGAGATTCGAAGTTTAAATTGACTAAATGCTCCAAGACTGCAATATACAACTATTTCCTGATTTGTTAACATTTCATTCACATGTGCACAATGTTTTCTAATATAATGATAACACCATGGGGCAATCAGAATTTACTGTTTCTGACATTTAATGAAACAAATAAAAACAATGTGCGCTTCTGATGGGTTGTTCCACATACAAATAAATTAAGAATATTTAAAGAATGTTTTTACCAAATATGGACATATTCAACAAAATCTATTTTAAAGAGACATAATTAGCTAGATAACTGTAAGCTGACATACATACCATTCCTGGTTGGGGTGCAATGCTTCTTTTTTCTGTTCTATCTCCAGCTGGGACATGGGATGTTGTTGGTAGTTTAATTGGATTCTTGCTTGGACCATGCTCATTGTCAGATGGAGATGAAGGCTTAAACTGCTGAGTCAGATTTGTTCTTTCCTTAGCCAGTCTCGTCACTTCCTTAGCTGGTGCTGTCACTTCTTTAGCTGTTCTCGTCGCCTCCTTAGACAGAGTCATCACATCCGTAGCAACTGTTGTCACTTCTTTTCCATCCCCAGATTTTGGAGAAACAATGGATTCTTTAGTCAATATTCCACTGTCTGAATTTATTTCTATGGTGTTACTTTTAACTACTTTTGCATGCACCATATTTTCAAACTCTAGCTCATTTTTCCTTTTTAAGCTACTTCTTGTTGAAACTTGCAGAGGCCTGACAGTTTTACTTTTATTTGGACTTGGTACAACTTTATCATTGTTGACTTGAGGAATTGTAATGGTAGCTTTGCGAGGACTGTAGGATTTCTCATCAACTGACTCTGTTGACTCACAATTTTTATTTGATACAGCTGCCAACTCATCTGAAGAAGCTACATGCACCTTGTTTGATCTTAAATTTCTACTATCTCCAATTACTTGTACAAGCTTTGTATCTTTGCCTTCAATATTACTTATTTCCAAGTATTCCTTCTTTTTTGACTCTGCCACAGCCTCTTGCTCATTATTCACTTGCTCAGATTTACTAGACTGACGAGTTCTAACAATTGGCACTCGTACACTGGCTGTATTTTCAGCTGACAAGGATAGCCGTCTTGGTATTTTGCCTTTACGTTTGGCAGCACTTGACCGTACACAATCCCCAAAGGCTAAGGGATTTTGTGCTATTTCCGAGTCAACTTTATCGGCTATAGCTGCTGCTGCCTTTGTAACAGGCACTTTATCATCTCCATTATCTGGTTTGCTTTTTATTTCAGAAGCAGCATCATCCTTGTTAGTTGTTGGAATATTCTTTCTATCATCTTTAACAGAAATTATTCTGGAATTTTTACCCACCACATTAGTTTTTTTGTGAGAAGACACTGTGGATGGTACATGAATCTTGATCACTGATGGGTTTTCTTCAGAATCTGCATTGATTTTAGGTTCTGACACACTGACAGGTCGGCTGGTAACTGTTATGACTCTCTGACTAGGTACAAGAGTTCTAACAATGTCTCTGGTTACTGTCGGTCTGATTTCAGTGATACTTGTTTTGTAAACTCCCACCGTCTTCTCATTGACTTGAATTCCAACTGTGTTTTTAATTAGCTCAGCGTGTGACTGTTCTTGGGTATTTTCTGAAACATGAACTGAAGCAAATTTGTCACTTTGTAATGTAAGAGAACATTTTTCAACATTATTCTTTAATGATCTCAATTTCGTGATATTTTCAGGAGATGTTCCCTTCTCATCATTTTGCTGCATACATGCTACAATTACATCAGTAGCAACAACCTCTTCATCTCGCTTTGTTAAATTTTTACGTAAAATTTTAGGTGAATTTTTCGCTTTGTTAGCATTTAGATTTGCAAACTGTAACCCAATTGATGAATTCATGAGCTCTGCCTTTTTCTTTCTATACTTTTTGGCAGCCATTTCTGCCTGTTTTTCTTTTTCAGTCCGCTTTCTCAAAATGCGTGGCATTTTGAGAGGCTGTTTAATAGCAGATGGATCAAGTGCGACGGTATACACAGAAGTCTGTCCACCATATTCATTGGATATTGTACCAGCATTCAAAGTTACAATCTTTGTCTCAACTATTTTTCCATTCTCAAAGGTTTCCTCTGATATTTCAGCAGTTTCACATGACTGAACAGCTGGAGCCTCCAGATATCTGTGACTATTTGAGACTGGTCCTTCACTAAGAGTTTCTATTGCTACTGTTAATAAATCTTGATGCTGAGCTTCAGCATCTATAACAATCTCAAACTGCTCATCTTGATGCTGATCCTGCTGATGTTGATAAAGTTGCTGCTGATATTCTTGCTGATCTTGTGGCTGTTGATGCACATTTTCTTGTTGCAGCTGCTTATGAGGCTGAATTGACTGACAAAACTTATCTTGTCCAGCAATACTCTGAAAATCAGATGCATCTACATGTATAACAGACTGGTTTTCTGTTTTTTCTGACTTCTCTGGCACTGACTGTGTACTGGCAGCCCCAACTGACACACTCATGTACTGTTTATCATAAGGATTATGCTCAAAACTATAATCACTGGAAGATGACTGTGTCTCTGCTGTATCATTTTCTAACAAAGTGTATGTCACAGAAGTACCATCAGGACGAAACTCTGTTAAAGTCCAATCAGCATTCGGTTTATCACCTTTCTTTGTCACAGCTATGGCAGTCTTTTTTGCAGATAGTTTTATTTTTTCTGCTGTAGTGGTTGACAATTCAGCCTTAGCTATCTCTTCATCTATGCTGCAGGAAGGACTTGCAGAGTGCTGTTCAACATTGAATGATGACTCTTGCTGACTTGGTTCTGCTCCTGTAGTCTCTATTCCATTGTCTGCTGTCCTTGATGGAGAACTGTGCAAGCCTTGCTTCATATGCTCGTACATGATGATGTTCTTGTAGCCCTCCATTATTCCCTGCAGACCAAGCAGCTTAGCAATAGCTAGAGTTACATCCAAGGTTTCTTTTGAGACAAGCAGTTTTCCAGTATACATGTATTTCACCAAGCTAGCTAGCTCAACAACTGATGTACCCTTCAGGGTGATCCTTGGGATCTCGCTGCTAATAAATTCTGGGATTTTTTCGCGGAAGTACTTGCTCACTGCCATGAGGACTACCTGTAAGAATTTATTGTCAGTTTTTAAAGGCGACCATTTAATTCTCTAGTTTAATACAAAATGAATAAAGTATGGATAAAAGAACACACAAAACTGAATATAATCATGCACCACAGACTGCACACAGCTGAACATTTGTCATTTTTTGTTCTTTTTCAAGATGGTTATATAGTACCGGTATTAGTAATTGACATTAAACCAGTCATACCAAGCCATGTTAAGTCTAAATTAAGTTATATATCTGGATCATTTTAAGCATAAATAACAAGGTCTATATACACATAGAAATGCCTCTATCCAGAGAATTTTCTCTTAAATTGAAAATGTGCTACCTGAATATGATGGCTATAAATAAAGATCTGTTCAATATTTCTCAAAAGATTACTTTACCACTCTTAGATTATTTGACACTACTGCCTTTATTTTTAGGCCTATGTCAATTTTTTCCCACATCAAGAAAGTACCTTGTGAGCCATGACTTCCCCATCCTCAGCAGCCAGTATGACATCACACAGAGCCCCTTGCTTCTGGAGGGTGTGTAGCTCACTGAACAGCTGATTGTGATGGTCTGCAGTCTGGATCGTGTAACAGTCATCCATACTGTCATCACTGAGAATTAAATAAGAAAAATAACAAGAGCTGTTACTGAAAATACAATCTGAAATTATCATAATAATCTAGGTCTTTTCCAAAACAAGGTTACGTCTCTTACCAAATCAGGGGTTGTGTCCCTTGATTTCAAAATTCCATTTCCAGAGACGTCACTTACAGCTAATAATGTCAGCTAAACAGATTGCACTTATTACTGAGGCCCATATAAATGACATTGTGCACAAGCCAAGGTGAACAATAACAAAAAGGTGTGCAAGTCAATGCGGCCACAAACAAATCTGGCCACAAGTCAATCCAGCCACAAAATATGTCAATCAGGCCACACTGCCTTGGAACAAACTGCCTTGGAAAAGCTGCTAAACTGGCCACATTTTTATATATAGCCTTATACTGAACAAATATTTATGCTTTGATTTTGCGTTTGATTTTATTCTTTTTGTATATTTTTATGATCATAAAATTGTTAGTAAGTATATATATATATATATATATATATATATATATATATATATATATATATATATATATATATATATATATATATATATATAAATATATATATATATATATATATATATATATATATATATATATATATATATATATTTAATTTTATGTTGTATTTCATGCTGTTTTTGTTTGTCTAATAAATGATAAATTGTATTATAATAAAAAGATTGAATATTGTTTTTGTAATGTTTTATTTCATTGCAATTGTAAACTGTCTGCATATTTTTTATGTGTTTTAAGTTTGATATGACCTTCAAAGACATCAAACAAGTATATATGACTGTGCACACGTAATTACTTAATTACAAGCATGTTTCTATGATGTTGTTTGGTGCACTAATTATGGTTTTAATATCCATATAAACCACAGCCAACTTATTATTTGTAATTACCAAACTTGCATCAGTAATTAAAAGTGCTAATGTGTCAATCAAATGAAGATGTAGCAGTTTGTTTAACTAAACAATAATACAAAGAATGATGAATTAAAAAGTTAGTGGTTTGTATTTAAAATGGGTATATATGTATTAACGGATGAAAAGTGGTACAACAAATCACCATGAGCGAGGCGTGCCTTTGAGCTTATTGCAAAGGGGTCACAGCAGAGTCAGGACATACTAGTTGATTTAAACGGGTACTCATATGTTATCAAGGTAAATTAAATTTTAAATAAGAACATGTGACGAAGTCTTATGACATATAGGACTATATGCAACATATACCAAAATTTGAATAGGCACAGCCACAGGACAAAGGTATTCACATGGAAGCCCAGTAATAAAAGTAAGAACAAATCTGTGATAAGTTGTTTGACAAAAAGAAAAAACCCGACAGTTATCGCCTTGGAAATAAAGGTCCACAGTGTTTTGAACGTCTATTATCAATTTCAGTTAAAGGGCAAATGGCTTGTCATGCATGTACCGCCAAGCCCTGTTGAGAGTGGCACCAGATGAAGCGGCAGTCGACTTCTAAATGAGGAATGAAGAAGTCTCACTGAAGTGAGAAGAACTGCTCACTTTTTATTATCATTTTTGAACTGTAAATAATATTATATTTGAATTATTAGTTTTGAATAAATGTTGCTTATGCATACGTCTTTTTCTTCTTGGTAAAATATGTGATATAACCACAACAATAACTATTACTACACAAACACCAACTGATAATAATGAATAATTACAAGGGACTACTGCACAATAGCGGGCGCTAAAAGTACGGTAAATTGCACATCTTACTTTGTTGTATATAATAGTGCGTGCAAAATTCTTTTTTGTTATAAGGCCGTTAAAGCAAAAAATAAAGCCGAAAACGTATTTAATAAGAAAACAAAGATCTACTTAATTTACCTTTTTATAGCAAAAGAAATAAATAAAACTTCGTAGTTAAAAAGATTGCAAGTGTGTGAATTTTGATTGGCCAAAACATACAAGGCGGCTTTCAATTGGGTGAAGGTAAGTAGAAAGAAAGAAGCATAATGACGGTCCGCAATATCTCGGTAACAGTCTGGATGACTGTGCTATAATTAGGTAAGTAGCGAATTAGGTAAGTAGCGACAGTTAACTACATTCAATAAATTTTGTTGTGGGCTGCTGCCCCCACACAATCACTAATTAAAAAAAAAATCAAGTGAATCGAGTGATAGTGTAAACACATCGCTTGCAATGATCATGCACCTGCTACTCGTCAAATGTGCATGCCCGAAAAAGTAATAAAAAAACCCCTATGATTATCGTATATTTCTTACAACAACAATAATAATGCAAATCACAAAATAATTCTGCTTATGTTTACAAAAACATGCTAACAAAAGTTATAATGTTATATATAACGAAAAAAGGATGAGTTAGTTTAAATGAACAAAAATATTGTTAATTTTAGGGATACAAGGATGATGTGAACCTTGTGTGTGTGCCTCTCAGCATTAAGACACTTGAATATTGAAGCAAAAAAGTTGACTGCTGAAAATTATTAAACAGTGCATTAATATATAATTATTTTCTTACTTTTTATCACTTTAAAGAATGTCATATCTTTATTAGGCACCACTTTTCTTAATGTCGTAGTTACAGACAGCTACTTCAATTAAGATGCAATATGATATATACATTCTGCATATTTATACTTCCGCACTGTTAAGCAAGTTATTACTTCCCTTCGAGATTTACTAAAAGCGAAGGGAAGCAACTCTTTGATAGAAAATAGGTATTTTTTTTATAACAAGATTGATTATAACATATACATGAATAAACTAATGCGTCAACTAGAATGATCATATATGCAAATGGTCAAAGTTCACTAAAATTACATTAAATTTCAGCACGTAAAAAATGGAAAGACAACACGAATCGTCTTAAGGATGTGAGTGGCAAGAGATAGTTTAAGACCGCAAATATACCTTACCTTAATATACCTTAAAAAATACAACACAAGAAATTGTTGTATGTTTACCTGACACAGTTTCATGAAGACAATTCGTCACAAGTCGGTTTTGGTTGATGTTATTTTCGTCGTTGAACATCGCCAGCAGACAAATGGCGGCTTCTTGGGGAGCGGTAAATGGGTACGTGTATCAAAATATTTCACGTTCGTTACACAGAAGCTTTAAACATCTTACTAGTTTTAAATGTTATTGTTTCTTTCATTTATTTTTCATGTCTGTATACACATAATAATGTATTTTGTAATAACTACCACTTACCAATGAAGCAATTACTTCTCCCCATCTAAGAACTACAACTGTGTCTGCTATACATTCACTTCTTACCCCCCACAAAATGTAGTACCCCCCCCCCCCCCACACACACACACAAAATGGGGGTGGGGGGTGGGGTGGCTATAATGGATTTGCTTTGTCGCGTCCGTCAGTCCTTCTCCATTATCGTGTCCGCTCTATTAATCCTATACCAACTGAAGGATTTTCTTCAAACTTGGCTGAAATGTTCACCTCAACAAGGGGATGTGCAGAACCCATGTTGCCCATGTGTCAGCTCAAGGTCAAGGTCACAATTGAAGGTCAAAATTGACTAAGAAAATGTTCTTAAATTTTAACATGTACTTGAATATTTCTGAAATTAGCACAGGTATTTGCTTGAAACTTAAAAGATATATGACGTATCACAAGAAAGATATGCAGGCCAAGTTTCATAACTCTGTATTGCATTTTGTCAAAGTTATGCCCCTTTTTAAGTCTTTTAATTTACTTCCAATCAATACTAGACAATATGTCGTGTCTGCCCTACCAATTCTATACTAATGTAAGGATTTTCTTCAAACTTAACTCAACTGTTCACCCCAACTGGGCAATGTGCAGAACACATCTTACCCTTGTACCAGCTTTATCAAGGACATTGGTGGGGGTATGAATCGCATTCAGCGATAGTTCTAGTTTTTTCGTGAATTCTCATGGTTTAGAGAAATACATTTTAACGACCCCCATAAAACATTGATTTTTGCCCAGTGCGCTTAGAAGTTAATTTATTTTTTGAATTGAAAAATGCATGAATGGGCACCCAAAAGAAGAGAGACAGAGACAGAGAGACTATATATATATATTAATTATTATTTCTCTTTGATCTCTTCTATAAGGTTTACAGTTTTTCCTTCAAAACACTGGGTTGAGTGAGTTAAACGGTACACATTTAGATTTAGGATTTACTGTGTAGAGCGGGTGCACCCATTACCAAACACTTCAGCAGTAATTTTTACTGTTCGGTAATGGATGGGTCCACAAATTTAGTCCGTCTATGCAAGTATTAAAAGCGTTATGCTTCAACTTTCATTAACTTTGATTGCGACCTTTATACATGAAGTAACATAGTAGATATGTTGAAATAAATGGCCGGTGTCAGTGAACTTTTTTCGGAACAATGGTTTGAATTGCCAACAGTACGGTTCCTAATTCCGAACATAGATATGGTTTTTAATTTTTTTATCAAACTCGATTTCTCACAACATGCTTTAATGCCAAGTTAACAACCCTAACCTCTTCAGTATCTATGAGCACAGGTTTGCTCCGATTTTAGCCGATGTATACTTTTGTGGATACGGTCATGTAACATTATTTTGAGAATCCCATTTGACTTTGCCACTTTAGAGAGTGACATCGCTCCATCTGATACAAGGTTGGCCATGTGGTTTACCAAATTAACATCATATTGGCATCGTTTAGATTTCGCTCCCACCTGGCGACTCATCAATAGATAAACGTTTTCATTTAGAAAAAAAAACAACACCAAAAATTGTATTATGTGTTTTTTCGGCAATAAGAATTCAGAACTTAGAACGTTTGTTTTAAGCACAATTAATAGTTGACGCATTTAAGTGTGTGAATCGAAATCAGGAATTGTCATAAGACGAATATTTTCCACTGTTTGATAGAATGACCATGGAAATATTTTAATACATTTATGATTTATTTCCAGAAATAGACTACAATGTGCATAATAAATTTTTAAGTAACACTAGAGTTAAAGAAATATGTTAATAAATATTACCTTAAGCTACAAATATTTTGGGTAAATGTTGCTTTCTATATGTTAATGAAGGGACCATAATAAAATAAAAGTGTTCGGAATTACATCCATCCAAAAA
The DNA here is from genome assembly GCA_007844125.1 of Sinonovacula constricta. Classification (NCBI taxonomy): domain Eukaryota; kingdom Metazoa; phylum Mollusca; class Bivalvia; order Cardiida; family Solecurtidae; genus Sinonovacula; species Sinonovacula constricta. Next base: position 21,597,478 of record CM017559.1, on the reverse strand, counting down.
TATTTATTAGCCTAACTCCGAATGTCCTGTAAATTCATAAATGGACGCCATTATTGCCAACATGGCATCTTAGTACCAACTTTCATGCCTATAAATGTACAAAATGCAAAGATACGTAGAAATAAAACTTATATTTAACAAGATTTTCTTACGTGCGAAATATCCAAAAATTTCAGTTCACGTAATTTGCCTTACCTTTTTACAGTTTATATGCATAAAGATGTCTTATAAATATCTCCTTTGCTTCTTGCATGTTTTATGGCAGGGGAAATCAATATCGATGCTTTGAAGTCATAAAAAAGATGTCCTAGTGCATACTATAGTACTTGTGTGAAAATAATACATACCGGTATTTGAAATATTTGTTCGGTATCAGGTACTGTTTGGATTTGGGTGCACTCGCTCTATGTGAAGTGTTGGAATTAAAAAAACATAACGGATTCATGAGAAACCAGATTTCTTCTCGAGACGTTTGACTTGTTGAAAACAGCCAAATTTCTGTTTATTGCTGTGTTTGAGTTTAATACTTCCTTGTTATTTACGAAGATCTCAGGTGATTAGTTGCAGAATACATATATTCTCAGTTCAGCTGCAGATCATTAAGATATAATAGATCTTAGTCTGAGAAAGTTTAAGCTTTTAAGTTGAGGAAACAAGGGCAAAACAATATCTGTAGGTCAATTTCGTCAACTATTAATGATAGAACATGAAACTTTTTCTGAAGCCAAAGTAGGAGATTTTCACTTGCAAAGTGAGAAATTTTTTATTTTCATATAAACAAAGAAGGGATTTATCTGTTTCCACGTAGGGAGATTTCTGAAAATGTGTAAAACAACCCTCATTTTCAAATATTTTTGAACCGTTAAAAGTGTGAGTTTCCCTCCAAAAATGGGAGAGTTCACATGTACGCACATATCTGCCGAAGTAGAGGGCTAATTAAAAATCAATTTACCAGTAACAAATTTTGTTGGGATTTATTTTTATGTGTCCATTAAAACATTACAATCCTTACTGATATAAGCATCACAAAATTTGTATTTGTAAACATTTCTAATAAAGATGGTTTCAGAGAGTTGATTTATATCTTTTATATTTCTTTTTGTATTAATTTGTTTAAGTAATTATTTCATTGCTATATAATGTTATTAAAACCACCAAATTTGAAATAAAATCAATGACAACACATACATTTTAATGTTTGAACATCAATAACTTTTACATAAAAGTCATAAAACTTACTTAGGGATATGCTTTAAAATTAAAAAAAAAAAAGAAAAAAAAAGCATGAATCAAAATTTGTAAAATGTTCGAATAAGCTGTTCCACGACTTAACTTTAGTGCCTGTACCAAATGTAAATATGTATTATGAGTCGGAGATCTTATATTAGATCAATAAAGAGTTTTGTATTTTATAGATAGTTTCAATGTGATGTCATAGGCACTGATAAGACAGTTTAAGGCAGCCATCTTTGTAGGCAGAAGCTAATGCAGGCCGAAATCTGGAAATATGTGCTATATTAAACTTACCATTGTGTTTTTATTTTTCAGTCTATTTTACTGAATTTTATATTAAATTTAACAGTTTATATGAAGTATTTTAAATATCAAAACTATATTTTGATAGTTTAAAGGTAAAAAAAATAAAACCAAAAAAGATACAATGTTCATTTTGTTAAAGGATGAGCCACTAATTTTATCTATTTCTGTGTATTCTTTGTGCTTTTATCAATTTCAAAAATATTGTATTCTTAAAATATGAATTTTAAGTGCTTTGCAGTGGTGTATAGTTTAATTTTTGGACAACAAATGATAAAATTTCAAGAAAATAAAATTTATGCTTCTATACAATTCATCTGAAAAATAAATTGAAGTTGCCATCAAAGATGGCTGCCAAGATAAGGGATCTTCACTGATGTTGAAAGTATCTACAGTATTTTGTATACATATATAATACTGCAACATTGTTATAATAATATTTAGATATGTTCATTATAGTGTATACATCTAAGTTTAACGCCTCACATTCATTTGTATGACAGCATATTCACATATAATAATCTAGTGGTGTTCCATAATATATTTAAATTCTGTATTCATTGTGCTTTTGGGTGCAAAACATCTTTTTTTTATCAAAAAATATTTACAAGGACAAACTTTTTAAAGCAGCTACTGCCAAACTAGTATATTTTTAGAGATTATGAGATGTTAATCTAGGTATAGTCTGTATTCTGGATAAAATACCATGTAAAGTATATAAAGGTTAAGTTATATTTTTATTTAACACGTTCAGAAAATTTTACATGTACAGGAAAATCAGCATGAAACAAAAACATGCATTGTGAGTCACAGGCAGCAATTTTTTGAAATTATATTCTAATCTGAACTAAGTCAAGATTGTGCATTCTACTATGCTAAATTCTTAAGTTTAAAAACATTCATTGACGGTTTTAAATAAGCACATTATAATTAAGCTTTTTCTTATAATATATTAAACAATTTTTAGTCAGAACCAACATAAACCCACCGCTAACCTATAGGGGATCCCATCCATGTGGACGAAATTGCAGATGTTGTAATCTCTTGACAGACAAGATGGAAATACAAAGCCATAGTAATAGTAATACTATAAAAGTAACTGGATCGTATAATTGTGAATCTTTCAGTATTTTTTACATTATTAGTTGCACCAAATGTGGTTTACAATATGCAGGTCAATCTAACTTAAAAATCTTGACGAAGACCCTAGTTTGGCTGAAACATATAATTAATAAAATAGTTTACTATTACTGATGTTGGTCGTTAGTTCCACTTACCCACTTCTTTATATGTAAATATATTAAATCAGAAAAAAAATAATGCTGGTGGAAGGGTAAACCTATTAAACAATTAAAACTTCTAGAAATTGAAGAAAAGATTTTGGTTGCTAAAAATAAGGAAATATGTAAAAGAATGTAAACAGGATCAATAAAGTTTAAACTATGATATTACTTTGTCAGTATGTGCTTCGTACTACCAACTATGTAAATATTTCTTATGTTGTTACTGATTATATTTACAAGTGCTGATTATGAAAATGATTTGACACAATGACATCAACCCTGAAGTTTCACTGCCAAACATTTGTTTTGTCTTCAGACTTGGATTTGAATTAAACTGAGCAGTGCATTTGCCTCAATCTTATATAATGAATTGACTTAAATCAGCAGTGCATGTGTCATTATATTATGTAATGAATTGACTTGAATCAGCAGTGCATGTGTCATTATATTATGTAATGAATTGACTTGAATTAGCAGTGCATGTGTCTTAATCTTATATAATGAACATAAGATATACTCAGAAAGCTGTTGAATCAAGGAATGTGAACACTGGTGCCAAAATATTGATGCTGATGATAATGATCATTATGATCACTTCTCTTTCACGCTAATAAAACAAATTAAAAACAATACATCAGAAATCATAAACAGCTAGTTCCATCTTTAACACTTGAGTCCCAGTCACTAGGTTATGCCTTGTTACAAAACTTAAAAGGTTCTTTAACTGGTCCATTCAAGTTTGCCTTGTTTGGTCACAGATGTGGTTAAACTTCCTGAAAAATATACATTAAAGCTGAATTAGGTAAGTCTGAAATCAAGGCAAGTTGATATCAATTTACATGCTAAGTCTGGATGACTGGTCATTTAATGTTTGAAGAGACAAGGAAGCACAAAAGTGCATCTTGCAAATCTTATTCCAATACAAATTACATGAATCTTACTGAAGGATCAGCAGTGTTACCTTTGATAAAGTACAAAACTATGTGTATGATGTCATGAAGCTGTTATCAAATGTGTCCAGTAGAGAGAAATATGTCTCCTACATTCCCAAAACTAACATTAAATTTATACAAGACATGTGCATTGACATTCAAGTTTATAAAAAATGAGTGCCAGATTTTTTTTGTAACACTACAATTCATTATTAATTTGACATGAAATCTATCTGTTAATCTCAATTCAGACAGATGAGTTGAAGCCTGCTAAATTTGTTAATAACCCATGCTCAAATCATTGTTGAATTGCAACTTCATGCATAGGTAACTTGAGATGTTCCAATAAACCCAGGTGCATATAGTGAAGATCCTGATGAGAATAAATCAGGGGACTGGATAAATTGAATGTACACTATTTGCCTATGATGAATAAATTCATGCTCAGAAGTCAGTAATATAGAGCATGACCTACTTTGCATGTTGTGGTTTATTACGTTGGGTTCTACATTTGCTTCCCCAGTAACAGTCTGGTCTGTTTTGCACATTTTCTGAAACAAAAGTATGATAAAAGCTGTGATCATGATATAAAATACATACTGATCACTGAACAAAATAACTGTCAATCTATATCAATTAGCCAGTGTAGATACTGGCCCTTGTAGCATGTTGGGTAAAGCGTCACCCCCTGGTACTGAGGGCCACAGGCTCAATCCTGTCTATCAATATCAACCAGTGTAGATACTGGCCCTTGTAGCATGTTGGGTAAAGCGTCCTCCCCTGGAACCGAGGGCCACAGGTTCAATCCTGTCATTCCATATCAACCAGTGTAGAAACTGGTCCTTGTAGAACATTGAGACATCACACCCCCGTACTGAGGGCCACAGGTTCAATCCTGATTTTCCATATCAACCAGTGTAGAAACTGGTCCTTGTAGCACATTGGGACATCACACCCCCGTACTGAGGGCCACAGGTTCAATCCTGATTTTCCATATCAACCAGTTTAGAAACTGGTCCTTGTAGCACATTGGGACATCACACCCCCGTACTGAGGGCCACAGGTTCAATCCTGATTTTCCATATCAACCAGTGTAGAAACTGGTCCTTGTAGCACATTGGGACATCACACCCCCGTACTGAGGGCCACAGGTTCAATCCTGTCATTCCATGTCAACCAGTGTAGAAACTGGTCCTTGTAGAACATTGAGACATCACACCCCCGTACTGAGGGCCACAGGTTCAATCCTGTCATTCCATGTCAACCAGTGTAGAAACTGGTCCTTGTAGCACATTGGGACATCACACCCCTGTACTGAGGGCCACAGGTTCAATCCTGTCATTCCATGTCAACCAGTGTAGAAACTGGTCCTTGTAGCACATTGGGACATCACACCCCCGTACTGAGGGCCACAGGTTCAATCCTGATTTTCCATATCAACCAGTGTAGAAACTGGTCCTTGTAGCACATTGGGACATCACACCCCCGTACTGAGGGCCACAGGTTCAATCCTGTCATTCCATGTCAACCAGTGTAGAAACTGGTCCTTGTAGAACATTGGGACATCACACCCCCGTACTGAGGGCCACAGGTTCAATCCTGATTTTCCATATCAACCAGTGTAGAAACTGGTCCTTGTAGCACATTGGGACATCACACCCCCGTACTGAGAGCCACAGGTTCAATCCTGTCATTCCATATCAACCAGTGTAGAAACTGGTCCTTGTAGAACATTGGGACATCACACCCCCGTACTGAGGGCCACAGGTTCAATCCTGTCATTCCATGTCAACCAGTGTAGAAACTGGTCCTTGTAGAACATTGGGACATCACACCCCCGTACTGAGGGCCACAGGTTCAATCCTGATTTTCCATATCAACCAGTGTAGAAACTGGTCCTTGTAGCACATTGGGACATCACACCCCCGTACTGAGAGCCACAGGTTCAATCCTGATTTTCCATATCAACCAGTGTAGAAACTGGTCCTTGTAGCACATTGGGACATCACAACCCCGTACTGAGGGCCACAGGTTCAATCCTGTCATTCCATATCAACCAGTGTAGAAACTGGTCCTTGTAGCACATTGGGACATCACACCCCCGTACTGAGGGCCACAGGTTCAATCCTGTCATTCCATGTCAACCAGTGTAGAAACTGTCTTGGAAAGTTTTGGAAATTTATCAAGGTGTTTTCAAGGACCTTGAAAGTCTTGGAAAATCAGATTTTGTGACTTGGGCTATGGAAAAGTTATGGATTTCTTTTGTGCCTTTTGTACATAAGATAAAACATGCATTTGACAAAATCGAATAGCTTCAGAAAGACTGCCAAAGCAAAAAGAACTGAACTTGAGGTGATAGATAGAGAGATAAAAAAGCTGTGAGAGAAGTCTAATTAAGACATCAGACTAAGGAATGTGTGATATTTCAAAGGTAACAATTGTCTCAATGGTATATTTGATCAGTCAAGTTGGTTTTCATTATATTGAATAAAAGAAAAAAAACAGTTAACTGGTGGTGAAAAATATTTATTTCTAACAATATGCCCTAGAAATCATCATATACATGTAATCAAGTTCAGTCCAACTATAAATCTGCAGTTTAAAACAGCAAAATAATGACATTAAGTTTTTATTACTATGTATTACCAGTTGTGGTCATGGCAAAGTTTTTTTCTTATTTTTTTTCGACATGTTTATCTCAAACCTAAATGTGTCAAATAACGTCAAAAACTAATTGTTGTAATTGAATTTGCTTGAAACTGGTTTTGAAAATTTGAATTGGTGGGCTTTGAAAAGTTTTGGAAAAGGCTATGGAATTTGTGGCAGTCAAATGTGTACGAACCCTGGTAGGACACTGGGTCATCACCCCCTGGTACTGAGGGCCACAGGTTCAATCCTGTCTATCAATATCAACCGGTGTAGATGCTGGCCCTTGTAGCACATTGGGTCATCGCCCCCTGATACTGAGGGCCACAGCTTTAATCCTGTCTATCAATATCAACCAGTATGGATACTGGCCCTTGTAGCAGTATGAGTAAAGCATCACCCCCTGGTACTGAGGGCCACAGGTTCAATCCTGTCTATCCATATCAACCGGTGTAGATACTGGCCCTTGTAGCATGTTGGGTAAAGCATCACCCCCCTGGAAATGAGGGCCACAGGTTCAATCCTGTCTATCAATATCAACCGGTGTAGATACTGGCCCTTGTAGCACATTGGGTCATTGCCAACTGTTGCTGAGGGCCACAGATTCAATCCTGTCATTCCATATCAACCAGTATTGATACTGGCCCTTGTAGCACATTGAGTAAAGCATCACCCACTGGTACTGAGGGCCCCAGCTCCAATCCCAGGGAGTGACAATAAAGAGGTCCTACTCATGTTGCTGGTACAGCTCCTTGGCTTTCATAAAGCTTATGATGCCTGTATGACCTGGTGTCAGGATACTGTGACTGGGAAAAATACTATATAACAGGGAAGGAAAAACTTGGCTTGAAGTGAACACAATCTGCAGATAAATGAAATATTGCTGAATGGAAGTCCATAAAACTATCAGTCTGGAGTCCTTAATTACCATCCTGAAAATACTTTTTAAGAGTTAATTAAAAGAAGGAAAACATTAGCATGCATGCACATTCTTAAGTCATGCCAACAGTGAGGGAGATGTAACCAAGGTACAACCACTAATGCAGAGCCAAAGGAACGTGTCTTCACTCATAGTAAAGACAGACTAGGGGGTACATAAAACATTTACTATACTCTGTGGATACTCTCACCAGAAACATGTACCATTAACATCTGACAAATACTTTGATAAACAATGAAGCTTTTTATAAACTGTGGTGGGATTTTTTGGTTCAAATGAAATTGTGCCTGTTTTTCCATAACAACATGAGCAACAGGCCCGTTTCAGAACCTCTGAAAAATCCTACATGTAAAAGACTAACCAGGAAAGTCCTCCTTCTTCAGTGTTTTCCTGTACTGTAATGCCATCTGCCTGAAGCTGGTAAGACCGCATGCATAGCACACTGGAGTGTTTATGCTGAATCTATGGGTTACTTGCGCTGAAAATGCATGACACTCAAAATTAAAACTTCTAAAAAGAAATGCTATTAGCAAAATTTAGGTCTGTGATTTCTTGAAATGTGTTTTTAAATAAAGCTTATTTATAATTATTTATTTGTATATTTTGTGAAAAAGTACCTACATTTCAAGTTAGACACATGGCTAGAGACTCTGCAAGAAATATTGCAAATCCTGATCTCAAAACTATATCCAGGGCAGATAAACTACTATGAAACAATATTTAGCATGCAAAACGGTAATTTTCTTGAAAGAGTATAACAGGACAAAGGGTTTATGTCTGACTGGAGTGGTCTGCCCTATTCTTGGTATTAGTTGTATGTTGACTTTGGTGAATGACTTTGGTCTCCGAGGATAGATCTGAAATTGGGATTGGGATTTGCTGGCATTTTTGTTGATACTGTACAGCGACATTTCTATCATAATAGCACAGGGGCACTTATAATACTGTCCCCTTAGCCTCGAGCATTAGGAGGGAAGCCAGTACTACCAACTTTAAAGTCTTTGGCTTGACCCGGCCTGGGTTTAAACATGCGACCTCCCGTTCCTCAAGCCGACGCTCTACCAATTGAGCTATTGCGGCCGGTGGATAGATTTGTTTTACCCTGTACAGTGACAAGTATCACGAACACTCACATTGTGAAAACAGATGTAGACTCAGCTGTTTTTATTAAAACTATTTATGGTGCAAATCTTCATTTACAAAACATAAAAAAACATCAAATAAAACAGACCAATTTGGATTTTCTGATTAAAATGCAATAAAAAATATAGAATTTTAAGCATTTGAGAAACATATTTTACAAAATACTTCAGAAATAAATGAAAAGTCTACAAATCTGAAAAGGGCAAGAACATACCCTAATGTTGCTTTTTTGAATAATTAAAATGAACTGTTTGGCTTTTAAATTCATGAAAAATAAATATGTCAATATGGACATTACAGCTGCAGTTTATTAAGAACTTTGCCATAAAGAATAACCGGCTCATACCTTGCACATTGAACCTGCCAGCTGCCAAATTATCACAACAAATCTGCAACACATCCTTCACTGACATACCCTTTGAATCTATGTAGTCCTGGAAAAAGGAAACATGCATATGACTGTCTTTTGTTAAAGTGTTTGTTATTTAGATTCCAACCAATATACTTTTAGCAAAACAACAACAGTTGTTAAATAGAGGATTTGATATGATACAGAAAATATAAAACAAGTTGGATAAAATGATACAAAATGAGGCTCTGCTGAGTTACATATCATATCAGACGAGTTTAATATTTTCAAATAACCAAAACCTCAGCTGTTTTTGTTTACAATGCATCATCTTTTTATAGTATGAATAGTCTGCTTTGACATGTGTAATTTGGTTTAGGGGAATCCACACAAAAAATGATTCCACTCTTTACCTGACCATTTTCCATAAAAAGGGAACAGATTTCTTTATAACATGACTAAAATGTTATTTTTTTATGAATTAAAATGAAATTATCCAACAAATAAATAAAACGGCAACAACAAAGTGATCAGAAAATGGCATATACACTACACATACTTAATGACGTCACACTACAATAACTAATTAGTGTGCTACGAATTGTACCAAAAATTATGCATGAGTGTTATCTCAGGCTCATGCGGTAGGTTATGCGTTAAATTATATTGAGTGATCATGGCTTGGTAAAAACTGAACAAAACACATTTTAAATGATACAGTTGTAAGGCGTATATGGTATACAAAACTAAAATCAAGAAAACTTGCCATATTTAGATTCATGGATATCATGTGAAACATACCCTGAAGATTTCTGATTCATACTGGTTTTCTAGAATTAAACCCACAAGGGCCTTTCTTCCAAAGTTCATTTCTGAAATAAAACAAACTTATAATACAGATAGCATTCCTAAAAGGTTTAATTTATGTTTACAGGGATCATTAAAGTGAGCTACTTAAAACTACTTTTTGTCGAGAGTGTCAGACACAAATTGTTAGGCCGCTTCCTGTGTAAAGCAGTTATTCTGTTCTAATGCTGCGAATACAAGAATCGAATATATTGTTTCTTAAAACAAGTGTTTGTGGTCAAACAGTAAAAAACTCTTGGTGGCTTGTTTTAAGGAAAGCGCAGCATGCTCTGTGGTAATGATATTCACTTTTCAGGAAAAGTAGTCACATTTTTAGAACAATGACAACTGGTAGAGATGTCGTCTGCTATAGTCAAGTTTTGTAAAACATGAACCATCCCTTCTCAAGCAATACAACTGCTTTCAATGACATAAAATATTAAGATGGGTATCGGACAGTTTACCTATATCAATATTCTAACAATATTTCTTTCCACTGTTTGGAGGAATTTAGCCATTATTTCTGCATAAACTTATACATTAGTCTGAGTAGAGATGATTTTGAATGCTATCTATATTGTTAGTACATCTTGCGAAAAAAACACTCTAGATGTTCATTCTTACCAAATTTATAAGTAAGAACGATGATGATCTTGGCTAAAAATAAACATCGACGTCAAAGTGGACAACCCGGATAATGATATAATGTGATCTCAAATCTGGAAATTTATCATACTGGAGGCAGGAATTGTCTTAAATTGTTAGATAGGCAGTTTGCTGTGTTAAGCAGTAACTCAAAATTACTGCTTATTAAATGCTTGGTATTTACATTTACAAAATTATACTGATTAACAGCTATAATAATGATAATAAAAATAAATCATATTTTTATTATCATTATATATATATGTATTATAAATAATCATCACCTTTGAACTTGGCTAGACAGCCCAAACAGTCAGCCTTCCTACAACCCCAGTATGCATGACAGTAGGCTCGATAACACAAACCACCTGGAACAAACACATTTTTTAAATATATTGTGGCAACACAATTTGGCCTTTTTAGCTATGCCTTGCTATGTCCAGGAACATCCCAAACAAGAGACCATCAAAGATGGGTGATGCTCACCGAATGGGTATTTTGTCACAAAAATGGTTCGTTGTATAACTTTGAAGGTGAATTTTGTAAATGGAGTAGTGCTATAAAATCAGCCGTAATCAAACCTGTACCTATGAAAGTTGAAGGGAATGGCTATTTCAACCATTGAGTAAACTTGGGCAACAATGGAACTTGTCATACTAGCAATGGCAAAGAATTCAAGAAATACAATTCATTGTGTATTGTATTTATTAAGGTAAATGGATAGACTAAAAATGTATTGACTGGACACAATTTTGCTTCAAGGTCACACTGTGACCTTGACCTTTAGGGTAGCGACCCAAATTTCATGTGTGACAATTTGTCTTGATATCACAATCATTTCTGTTAAATAATTTTAAAATGTGAATGCAAATATCGAAGTTATGGGCCAAACATAATTTTAATTCAAGATCAGTATGTGACGTTGACCTTCAAGGTAGCAACCCTAATTTTGTGTGTGACACATCTTCTTGATATGGTGATCATTTCTGTGAAATAATTATAAAATCCAACGATAAATACAAAAGTTATGGAACAGACACGATTTTGCTTCACAATAATTTCTGTTAAATAATTTTAAAATGTGAATGCAAATAACAAAGTTATGGAACGGGCACAATTTTGTTTCATGGTCATGCTGTGACCTTGACCATCAAGGTAGTGACCCAATTCTTGCACACAACACGTCATCTTGGTATGGCAATCATTTTTGTAAAATAATTTTAAAATCGAACTATAAATACAAAAGTTATGGAACAGACACGATTTTGCTTCAAGGTCATGCTGTGACCTTCAATGTAGCGACTCAAATATTGCGTACAACACGTTGTCTCGATCTAATGATCAGTTCTGTCAAATAATTTTAAAATGAGGCTCAAAATAACAAAGGGACGGACAAACGGACAATGCAAGAACTATATGCATAATAAATGTCAGGCTAGCACCACAGGTGGACTGTAGATCAGACTAAAGGTCAAACTTGATGAAATGTTAAGTCCCAAAACAACCTTGAAAACAAGAAATGAGGATCCTGGGGATTGACAAGTGAGACTAACCTTAGGTGCCTCTGACACTAAAAAAAGGGCAAAAATCAAACAAGTGACAACAAAAAAAAATATGTATTTATAAAAATCAAATGTATGTGACAGAAATAATTCTTATGAAACAAATGTTTTAGTCAGAAGAGGTGAGGGTTGATGCTTAAGTTTGGGGATGGTTTCCGATACTACTTTGGCAATGGAAGTGATATCACTCTATTTATATTTATATTTTCATGAAATGGTTGTGCTGTAGGTACTAAATGCATCAAGTTTTTTTTGACAATTTAAAGTACTAAAAAATTGCTTATATGCACATATGGAATTTTCTATAGTTTGACTAGGCACTAAACAGTAACTGAAACATTGTTTTAGAACTGGTTGACCAATGCCAGGATAATGCACTGGCTGTGGCATCTTGTCAAGTTTTCCCAGCATGCTTAAACAATGAAGACTGTTCAAAATTAACTTTAGTTGAAACCATCACTGGCTGACTGAAATATTGCTTAACATTTAACTCAGCAAAGAAACAAATACTAACACTGCTGTGGTCTGTCATCAGTAGGGTGAGGGTTGACCCTAAAGTCTGGGAATGGCTGTAGACAACACTGGCACAGTACATGGTTTTGATTTGGCCCACATTTATGGGGAGGTGCATCTGGCATCACCTTCTCATCCTTCAATACAGGAGTAGGCTTTCCCTTGTCTAAATGAAAAACAAAAGAAGAATGGAGAAATTAAACATAATTTATCAAATTAGAATAAAATCTCTCCCTCATTCTTGCATTCCTTCATAAAACATTTTAAATACTTTCAACCTCAAGTCACTATTTTTTAACTTTTACTTTTATACCCTGACTGGAAGGATCCTCAGATAACTTCTACAAGTGACAATATTTATCTGAAAACTGACATTTACTTTAATGCTCAGACAATACATGAAATAATGTTTTTATACATACTGCCATCTCCTGAAGTTGAGGGACCTGGATCCCCCACTGGTACACCACTGGGCCCAGCTTCCTGTGTAGCTGCATTATAATCAAGGGAACCAGTATCTGTATTTGCTGGCTCCCCATCAGTTTTTGTAGCTGTCTGGTTTCCATCTCCAGTGATTAAATTCTTTACAGCATTAAATACTGCAAGCAAAAATTGTGCTTTGAAATATATTGCACAAAATACAAGGGCATAGAGCAAAATGTGAGCATTGTGTAAAACTAAATGAACAAATTAACATGATTCGTGTGTCACCTGTTCTTCAGCACTTGTCTTAGGAAGGTGCTGTTCTTTTGGCAAAATCAAATATGGCAGATTTATCATGAATATGATAAGTGAAGTTTCAAGTCAAAAGCTTTGATAACGTAGAAGTTATGCTCCAGACAAGAAAATTAAAAGAAGGGGCATAACTGCAAAATCATGAAGTACAAAGTCACAAGTCCTATGCACTGCAATTCGTCTAAATAAGATCTTTCTATGTATCAAATTTCAAGTCAATAGCTTTGATAATGTTGGATCTATGCTCGAAAAAGATAATTAAACAAAATAACTCCAAAATCGTGAAGTGCAGAGTGATAGTTCTTGTGTAAAGCACTCTCTTTCAATGAGATCTATCCACAAGAAAGTTTCAAGTCAATAGCTTTGATAGTGTTGCAGTTATGCTCCAGAAAAGAAAATTAAACAAAGGGGTAATAACTCCAAAATCATGAAGTGCAGAGTGATGGTTCTTGTGCATTGCACTCCATCTCAATGAGATCTATCCACCTTGAAAGTTTCAAGTCGATAAATTTGATAACGTAGGAGTTATGAGCTGGACAGGAAAATTAAATGAAGGGGAATAACTTCAAACTCATGAAGTGCAAAGTGATGGCTCTTGTGCTCTGCACTCCTTCTCAGTGAGATCTATCCACCTTGTAAGTTTCAAGTCAATAGCTTTGAAAGTCTTAGAGTTATGCTCCGGACAAGAAAATTAAAAAGCAGGCAAAAACTCGAACATCATGAAGTGCAGAGTGATGGTTCTTGTGCACTGCACTCTGTCTCAATGAGATCTATCCACCTAGTTTGTTTCAAGTCAATAGCTTTGATAGCCTAAGAGTTATGCTCCGGACAAACATCTGGGTGCGGCACACACTCATGCCTGCCATGGGTGATCCCATAATACGTCCCATCTTCGACGGGCGTATATAAAGACTATATAGGAAGTACTAGTTCATAAACACAAACCAGATAAGTACAAAGAGTAAGAATGAATATGAACATTTTTCATTCTGTGACTTAAAACAGTTGAATGTTACAATAAAATATAATGTATAAACAATATTCCTACAAAGGAATAAGGTGTTATATAACAAATTCTTCCTTTTGCCTTTCTAAGGCATTTGTCCAAAAGCCAAAATATGACAATAATGTTAGGTTAATTAATTAATAATATTTAACTAAATGTTAGCTGCACCCCATACTGAGATTCAAAAGAAACAAACAACTGCCTTTCATAAGTTTGCCTTAATTAGGTAGGTATGTAAAATCAGTCTAGATGTGTCACTATAGGTTCATACCTTCTAATCTACCAGCAAAACATGTTTCTTATGTTTCTTATCTTGTTATGTTTGGTTATTAGTAAGAAATACTTCTCTGGGGAATACTTCCCAGCATGCATAGCAAGTCTTCTTAGAATGCAGCATGAAGAAAACGAATGTATACTTATGACAATCTTGTAGCTAAGTGATATACATGTATATGTATGTCTATGATACTTGTCTAGGATACTTTGGTGTCTATTACCAGGTAAACTTAATAATATCGCTAAAAGTTTGAAAAACAAATCCGGTAAAAACACCAACAGCAGCTCAATCAGAATCAATGCATACCCTGGGCAATTCCTCCAGCTACTCCTGTGTTAGGGGCAGGGTCCTTGTACTCCGGGCACTGTCTGCACACAGTCTTAAAGGCTCTGGAAACATTAGTCATGGGCAGAATACATAATGTATCAGAGCAACAGATGTGAGCAACTTATAAAGACTCAAGCCACACCGTTTATTCCTCTTGTAAACCCCTATGTTGTGTGTACTCAGAAATAGTCCTGATAAGTAGATTTAACTGATTATCCACAACTTGTATTTTATTTGTGAAATGCCCAAAATCAGAACAGTAAAAATGTTGTAGTTATCTTTAGTCATAAACTTGTTAGTTGTTTTACCACAAGAGCTTTGCCATCTGCATTTGCTGATTTTAATAATTTTGAAAATAAACAATGACTTCAAATCATGGCTTCTATTATATTTATTCATAAATGATCATAATCTCAAACAAAGGGCTCATTATGCTGTTATGTAATTCTGTATTTTTATGGATTTTTATCTATGCATTCTTGAACAAATTCAGAGAATTGAATTATTTAACACTTCTTACCTGTTCACTCCAAAGACAGGGGTCCCAAACCCATACAGTACAGGTTGTGGGGGTGCTGGAAGGGGTTGGGGAGGGACATAATGAAACCGGACTCCTCCTAAACCTATAGCTCCTCCAACTCCACCTAAGTTTCCACCTCCTCTCATGCCAAGCCCCTCCTCTTCATCATCATCTGTACTATAATCACTACTGCTGTCATTTTCTTGAGGGTACTGATAGAGCTGGGGAGAAAAATCATTTGGATTGTTAAATTTAGAGATGTAGCTGGTAAAAAAAAAAGTTCAAATTTGGGTATATTACTACATTGTATATTCTTTCTTGAAAAACAATTTGATAATATACAATTTTATTTTAATAAAAGTTTTCTTTGTATATAATATTTCACATCAATTCTCTTTAACTTAATTAGAAAACAGCATCAATACAAGCAGAAGAGCATACACATAGTGCATTGTCCAATTGTATATAAAAGAGAATCACATTACATACCTAGGATAACTCTGTTCAACAATGTTTACATAGTTAAAAAAATGTCCAGACAAAAGAATAAAACTGAACGATCCTTAATTTTAATCAAGTTTATAGTTGTAACTAAGAACATACCATGTCTTTTGTTATTGTATTCTTTGCATCCAGCTCTTGTATATCATCATCTGGCCTTTTCTTTTCTGAACAACACATAGAGAATACATGGTTCGTGCCGAGAATGAGAAAGTTTATCTGGTGAGCAAGAAGCGAATATCTTGGCAAACTTTAGCTTTTATATGAAAAAAAAAAAATAATAATAATAAACAAATAAATAAAAATAGGAACTCGGTAAACAAATGAGGAAGATTTAAGGAAAAAAAAAAACGAAAAAACAATAGCCGCTATACTCTTTCTTTATTCAGACATGAACCTCTGTAAAAAAATACATATTTTTAAAATTTTTTACTCTCCATGTCAACATATATAAATGTAAAACAAATTCCATGAATGATAAAATAAATCGGCGAAAAAGCATTAATTACATGTTTGATTAAGAGCTTGTGAACATAACTAATGTAAACAGTGTATTCATATGCGTGGTTTGGTCACGTGACCTACTGACTGGTTATCACTAAGTTTACCCGGCAAGGCTTTATCCAGCACATTTTCACGTGATAAACTGCCTTATCAGTCTATACCTTCAACACAAATATTTCCATAAACTAGGTCTGGTCATATTTCAAGAACTGCATATAATTTATCCCTCCTAGTAGACCGTAAAAAAAAGCATATTGCCACTATAAACACTAAAATAATGCTCCAGCACAACTGGAAAAAACACAACAATAGTTAAGATATAATCTATTCACATCACAGACTTTTTTATCTTTGAGTTGAAATATTATATCATATTTCTTTTAACCTTATGTCATTTTGGTAAAAAAATTTCTAATGTATTTGTGCATTTTGTTTATTATTAAACACTCCTTTAATATTTTTGTTTGTACAGATTTGTTGTTAAACAAATACAGTTCTGTCACAATACTACAAACATTTGTAAAATAATAACTAACACGACATGTGTTGTCTAATTATCTATTGGCCATTGGTCTGCTGTGATTCTTTCATTGTTGTAATGTTGCCACCATGCTATGATTATTAAGTTTGAATAAAATGAAATGAAAAACAGGAGACGTGATTAAATATTTTGTTAGAAGTGATTTTTCTCTGGTAAAATTTAATGACAGTTCTAAATCTGCAGAAAATTGTACAAGGCTGAAGTCTTTACATATTTAACTTGATCCCAAGCAGTAACCAGTGCTTGTTGTTTGTTGCAATGTTGCTCTCGTATTGTGTATTGTGTATTGTGAATCAACTTTGTTTTTAAAATGTACAGTGATAAAATTAATGACATTAAGTATGGGCAAGCAAAATGGTAGGGAGCAGAATAGTCTAGTGATAGGATGCATGGCTCTGGATCACACGGTCCGTGGTTCGAACCCCGGCCAGGTAGCTGCTAATTTCCTTGAACAAGAAATTTACCTCAAATTGTTCCACTCCACCCAGGTGTATAAATGGGTACCTGCAAGGGTTATTTGGGTCAATAATATGACTGGCTGCCATAGCACAGGATTGACGACTACACCCAATGACAGGGGGGTAAACTGTAAATTCGGCTGAATGAACATTAAAGTAGACTATAATGCTGTATTACCTTATATGGTCAGCAGTTATTGGTAGAGAAAGATCCTTGACAAATGTCTGGGTAGAAACAAGGACACACTGCAAGTCAGCAGAAAAATGGTGATTTTAACAAACAATAAACTTAATATGGACAGTAAAGTCAATTGCAGTATCCCCCATCAATCTTCCTACCTGGATTTGTTTTCAGGTATGCCTCTATCAGATTGTTGACCATGTGGTTTTTGTTGATCTTCTTGACCTTCTGCCTGCACTAGATGTAAAAAAGTTAAAACAACTGATAAAATAACAGTTATATTAATCATTTAAAAAAAAAAAAATATTCACACCCTAATTAAAAAATTGATACTTAAATAGGGATTGGGATTGGGATTAGCTGTCATTTTTGCCAATACTGTGCAGTGACATTTCTATCATTATAGCACAGGGGCACTTATGAGGTGCCCAGGGACTGAACCCGCTATTGCGGCTGGTACTTAAATAGCATCAGGGCCTTTTGAATAGCACCTGTATGAATAATCAAAGCATGTCATTAGTTCATGAACACCTACATAATTTATATAAACAAATATGAAAGTAGAACCACTGAAGCAGAACCAATGATGCATGGTAAGTTGGCTGGAAGACTTCCTTAAGTTACATAGAAGTATTCATTCCGAGACTTGAACCCACAGGGTAAATTGCCAAGAAGATCTAAGTTGGCACCCATAACAACTCAGCCACACTTGATGCTATAGATTTTTTTTTAAATCATTTAAACTGGTTTACGCAACTTAAAACCACACTCAGCCTTAGTTTGTAGGTATATTATTGATGGGTATGTACATAACAATTAAACAAAATGCTTTCATTTGGGCGTAATCTAAATTTAGCACACAAGGTCAGGGCCTTAGGTTTAAGCACAAGGCACTTTCCAACTACATTATTTAATAATGCAGTATTTGTAGTATAACAAAAGGCTCTGTTGCTTTAGGATGACTTAAAACTAGAGATTTCAGTTTAAATGGAAAAAAGCTGTTCTTATACTTCAATATTATATCTATGTTACTTACAGAAGGACATTTGTCTGATTCCTTCATCCAGCTAGAATAACATCCGGAGCAGAAGCAATGGAGACAGGGCTGTAGGCTGGAGGCAGACACAAATACCAATCATTTAATTAACATAAAGTAACAGACTTTGAGACAGGTTTTGAAGGACTTTTCTGCAAGCTTTATTTTATCAAAAAACATATTCTTTAAAAAACTTTAAACTTTTATGGAGCCTATCATTTTTTATTACCTGAAAATTAAAATATCATAAAGTGACATTTGAAGAAATAAACAAAAAATGCAAGTAACTGGTTAAGTTTTATCCATGTAAATTGTGAAATGTAAGGGTAATGTAAAAAGTAAAATTCAAGGGTAATGTAAAAAGTGAACTGTAAGGTCATATAAAATATCAGAATAATTTAAGAGGTGAAATGTAAGGGTAATTAAAAATGTGTAATGGAAGGCTTCAGTAAAGTGAGAAATGTAAATAACATTAAAGGAGAAATATAATAGTAATGTAAAATCAGGTGTGTTTTTTTACCTTATAAAGTAGGCCCCTTCCCCTCAGAAAATAAGCCTAGTTTTTCCCTAAAAATGAAAATACCCCTTTGATAAAATTCAATTTTTCATTGCCAAAATGTGGAAATGAGATGCATTGATGTAGATCAGTGACTACAGTGGTAGCTTGAGTGAACATTACTATGATAATCTAGTAGAGGAGTATAAAAACAAGAAAAATAGAGAGATTTTATGATAACAAATTAAAAGTTCTTCATTAATAAAATGACGCATCTCCTTTTTTTAGACCCCCATTCCCACCCACCCCCACCCTTCCCCACTATGTCAAATGTGGAGGAGAGGTGAACTGTGAATTGTAAGAGTAATGTTAAAGATGAATTGTAATAGTAATGTTAAATCTAAGGTTAAAGAAGTTAAATGAGATACAATTGGTATAGGCCAACTGACAGACCATTACCTGATACAGTCATGCATGATGTCATGGCATATCAAACACTGAAGTGTCTCTTCAATATCATCTTTGGCAGCTGCTGCTCCAGTAGTAGAAGTGGCAGCAGAAATAGCAGGAGCAGCAGCTGTTCCAGCAGCAGTAGTAGCAGCAGTAGCTGTTCCAGCAGCAACTACAGCTGTAGTAGCATTAACAGCATCACTAGCAGTCACAACAGTAGAATCAACAGGGATCTTTGTATCAGTTTTCTGTTGTTCGCTGTGACAACCTTGTTCACCTATTTCAGAAATTTTACTCTTAGATTCTGGTTCTATGTTAGCTGCATTAGGTTCAACAGAGACACGTGTGCCAGCTTTAACTTCATCAGACTGATTATCTGTTCCTTTTCTACTTGCTTCTTTGTTACTAACTATTACACTATCAGGCTGTACAAAATGTTTACTGTTTAGGTTGTTCACACCAGAACTGTGCTCTAGATCACCAGGACTGTCACCATGACAACACTTATTGTCACTGACTCTGTCGCCTCCTACACCCCTAGACACATCTGGCTTAAGTTTCTCTGCTCCACCCCCAGTACTAACAGTGCCATCTTTACCAGTCACACAGTCTGGTTTCAGCTTTTTAGCAGTAGTTGCATCCACATCGGATTCTTCTTCAGACTTTCGTTTCACATGTAACGTTTCCTTCACTGGGCTTACATAGTTACAACCTGGGTCTAGGAAAGTAAACAACAATAAAAGTATATATTTTAATATAGTAATTTTAGATAGATATTTTATTTGTCCTCAATTTGTATCATTAAATTGTTTTAACATTTTTTACTGTAAGTCATTTGTTTTGGTTTAATTGCTTAGTTTGTTGCACCATCACAATTATTGTTATAGTTACAACTTTCTGTGTTTATGGGTAAAAAGAAAGTGTTGACAAATATCTTGAATGAACCGATGCTTGCAGACCTACTAACACAAGAGTTGCCAACCCTGCCAGTACTTGAAACAGAGAAGTTCCAAATCAGTGACTAACAGCTTTGCAAAGGACTGCCCTTTAATGCATATGTAAAAATAAACATGTTTACACAAACTAATCTTACACGGGAAAATAAAAACAGCTTGTTTAAAGAAAGTTGGTCAGAGATGGTTAAATTTGCATTATTCAATTTTAAGTAAAAAAAGCAAAACTTTGATAAGCCACTGTGAATAATTGAATTTAACATAACATCTGATCACTAGATCATATATGAACATGCAGTCCAAGATTGTGTTGTCTATAGGATGGGAAGATAAAACCATTCCAATGCTTTTCAATTCTTCTTAAGCCATTGAAAGCTCAACTATTTAGTAATATCGGTATCTTCAAACTACACTTGAGGTAATATCAGTAATACATCATTTACATACGTATTCTTTCACAATGTCCTGAACAACATAATTTAAATAGTATGAAGTGTGGATTGTGCAGTGCTATGTGCCTACACAAAAACAATGGTATAAACCATCTGTTTTAAGACCAAATAGAGATAAAATTACTGATGGGCAAAATATCGGACCTATACCTTCTAGAGTGGCATCTGTCTCATCATGATCAGAACTGTCTTCTTTAGCCAACTCCTCCATGTCTTGAAATACAAACCCGATGTCTAAAATGGTAAATAGGCTACAGACAAATGTGTTTGTAAGTTAGTTTATAAATTATTATGTTTTTAAATTACTCAGATATGCTTTGATTGGATTATAGTTCTAAAACAAGACACTGTCGAAGACAGGTGATGCTCCTAAAATGGTATTTTGTCACAAAAACAATGTGTTGTATAACTATGAAGGTAAACTTTGTAAATGGAGTAGAGCTATAAAATCAGACATAATCAAACCTGTACCTACGAAGGTTAAAGGGAATGGATATTTCAACCACTGAGGTAACTTGGGGAGCAATGGAACTGGTCATAGTAACAATGGCAAAGAATTTAAGAAATACAATTCATTGTGTATTGTATTTAATAAGGTAGACTGATAGACTAAAAAATGTATTGGCTTTTGCTTTCACAGTGTGACCTTGACCTTTAAGGCAGCAACCCAAATTTCATGTGCAACAATTTGTCTTCATATCACGCTCATTTCTGTGAAATAATTTCAAAATATGAATGCAAATAACAAAGACATAATTTTGCTTCAAGGTCACACTTTGACCTTCAATGTAGCGACCCAAATGTTGCACACGACACATCTCCTCGATATTGTGATCATTACTGTGAAATAGTTTTAAAATCCAACTATAAATAACAAAGTTATGGACAGGACACAATTTTGCTCCAAGGTCATGTTGTGACCTTGACCTTCAAGGTAGCGACCCAAATCTTGTGCCTGACACACTTCAAATAACAAAGTTATAAGCCAGACATGAATGTGGGGCAGACAGAGTGACAATGCAGCAACTATATGCTCCCTCGAATTTTCATTTGTGGAGCATAATAAATGAAATGCTTAAGTTTACAAACAATGGTCTACAACAACAACAAATCTAAGAAAGGTATCATTCACTATTATACTTTTTCCTTTTTAATAAGAATATAAAACTTGTACTTTTACAACTTCATACATTTTAAAAAAAAAAAAATGCAACTTCATATGTTTGTTTTAATAATTGCAAAATAAATTTTTTAACTTAGCGGTACCTACAAAATTTTGCATGTGAAGCGATAACAGAAAAAGAAATTAAAAGTTTAGATTCCTGAGCATTGTATCCAGGCAGGAGTTTCTGTTTGTTTCATAAATGCTGTTTGTTAAAAAAATACTGAAACTTCTTTTCAATACATACTGTGTTCTTCCTCGTTCTTCTTATAGACCACATAGAACTCATCTCCATGTTTTAGTGGTTCACTCTGACAAAAACAGAAAACCATTTTAGGAATATAAGTATATGTTTTACCCTCTAGTATGGATTCTTGTACAGGGATTAATAGTATTTTAAGTATGTTTATCAGGACTAAATATTTAAAGGTGGCATGTTATATGTCTATCAGACTAAATATTTAAAGGTGGCATGTCATATGTCTATCAGGCTAAATATTTAAAGGTGGCATGTTATATGTCTATCAGATTTAATATTTAAAGGTGGCATGTTATATGTCTATCAGATTTAATATTTAAAGGTGGCATGTTATATATCTATCAGACTAAATTATTAATGGCAGAATGATAAACTCAAAATAACAGCTTATAAATTAACTAGCGCATCAACCCATAGTAACAGAGTGGATATTTATTACTGATTTATACAAAAGGGACATATGTTGCAGTTTTATTGCAATAAAGTAATGTTAATATTTAAGAATAAAGACAAGTAAAAGAATCCTAATAAAAATAACATTTTATCAAACAAAGTTATTCTAAACTATTTACATGTAATTGTTCTTACCTTTCCTTTTGTAATCTTGACTGTCATGTTTAATAGGGTGCCATTTGTGCTGAAATAAAGTAATTGTATCATAAATGTGTGTGTTTGGAGGTGGGTGGGGTGGGGGCAGTGGTGCTCTTGTTTATTTAGATTTTTGTGTAAAAGTGAGTGGAATGCTGGTAATGGGGATCTTTATGGTAGGGCAGGCAGTGGCTTATTATGATTTCCTACGATTATAACAAGACAAATTTATATAAAACATATAATATTTATTATAATATTTGTTATATATACAACCTATATACTTTAAGTTTCAGATGCAAAAATGATCAAGCCTAATTATGGCAAACACTGAACATTGTTTTTGAAGTGGTTCTTTAATGCAAGTTTATAAAAATATAACAACATCAAATTAAAAAAACCCATCATCTACGAGGTATGGTTTATCAACTACCGACTCAAAGAGTTAATATATATAAATATTAAATTTTGTTTCAGTCTGAAAACCTAGGACTACTAGAGTAATTTAGCAATAACTATCAAATTATTTTCTGTACTTTTTATGCAAAGCAAATAGCTACACAAAATGCAAACTAGAACACAGCACATTTTTAACATACAAGTAAATACAAAAACTAAATGAATAACATGCTGACATCATTTAATTCAACAATATTCAAATATTAATTTATCTTATTCTCGCATATTTTCATAAGCTGAATGTGTAACTGATTTGAACCTTTTATTTTCAAATTCCTAACCAGCATTTTATCTGATATCATACAGAGGCATGTGTATTTAAATAATCTGAGCCTGTTACAGAGATAAATGTTATAAACTGACAGTGTAAGAGAGTAGACAAATTGTTGGCTGGACATGAAAAATAAAACTTAAAAGAAATTAGTTGCATATACCTTGTGTCAACTAAAGTCACATTTCCCTCTCCATCTCTGTGAATGTGACAGTGGTGGCCAGACAGAAGTTTATTGTTGGTGAATGACAGGCTACAGTCTGAAAAATATGAAAGACAAGATGAATAAATTAATTAACAACATTATCACTGGCTCAGGTACTTAGGTAGATGCTAAACACCAAAATAAAAGATAAAAACAACATTTTTTCAATGACAAGTACTCTTATAACTTGGTGCTTAATCTAGAGTGATCATGATGTGTTGTTAAAGTCTCAATTATGTAAGTGTATCTACCATCACCTATGGTTGGGCAAGGCTAAATGTTTGTACTTTCCTGTGCCAAAACTTGCATCTTTTAATATTTATTTTTTCTTATGGCCTTCTTTGTTGAAATGCCCAACCACCTGGCATTAAAGATACGACATCAGTAGAGCTGTTCAAAATGGTGATGCAAGCCAACAAAATGTGAAGAGATTAAGTAAATTGTTTTTAAATGCATGCAAAAAGAAGTTTTTATAGGTACAAAACATTCTTGGTCTGTACTTTCAAGAATTTACAGTAAAACACCAGAGCATGGTACAGATAGGTATTTTTGTTACCCTGTGATTTCCCAGCTAGCTGGTCTTGTCAGTTCAAATCTGATCAGCTACTGGTACTCATTATTTCTGTCTTTATTATACTCTATTACTGGAGTATTTTACTGATTTTCTATTCTTGTATAATTCCACTAAAATAATGTATTATACCATTTTTATACCTGTCCTGAATTTGTTCCTTTAATAAAGCTTACAACTAAATTCATGCTTTCTGTCCTATGCATTAACATGTTTGCTGTTTGACAATTTAAACAGGTTGTATTTATAGTTATTGTGCCATTTTGTAAAATGAATTTATTTTAATAGTTATGAGCATGCAAAACCATAAAGAATTAATCAGGAATAGATATGCCACATAGAGCATTTGGCCGTTCCACAGGTAATGACTGACAGGACCTTTTAGCCAAACAGGTAACAAGATTTTTCCATGTGATGGCAATAGCCAGCTCAAGGCTAGACAGGTTAGACAGTTGTTGGGGAAGGGATCGGATATTTCTTTACATTAAATGAATGTTTCAAAACAAATTAATGCTTTGATCACTGACATTTAAATGGAAGTGAACTCATTTTGGAATACACTATTTAAAGCGTATGTAGATTTGTGCATTTGATGCACAATTACTGCACTGATATTGATGCTTTGCCTGTAAGAGAATGACACAATAAACATTTTTTTCTGAGAAAGTATATTATTTTCTTATTATATAAATACTTTTTTTTTAGATTTCTCTTAGGTAATAATAAAATGTGGTATCATGACATTGTCTTTTCTGACAATTTCATGTGCAAATTTGTAAGTAATATAAAAATTGGTGGATTATATGGTAAAAATGTGTATTTTTGTATTCGCATTTTTTTCCATCTGTGCTACTAACAGAGTTTTGCTGGATATTGTCATCAGTTACAATGGCACTTTTGTTTGATGAATTTTAGATGTCTTTAATAATATCAATGCAGTAAATATAGATAAAGCATTTTTTCCTTTATAAATCCATACAAGCAAAATAACAATTACCTGACAAGTGACAATATCCTACACACCGATTAAAACATAACACAAGGACATCTGTCGTAACAGTAAAAAATATAATGGCAGTAAATGATCCCACCACAGGCCAATCTACTCTTTAAAGACTCGTCGACGCTGCTAATAGGCTAATTTGAATAGATTGATCAATAACAAACATATACACACTTAAATAAATTGTCTCATTTTGTGTAGGAATGTGGTAAACTTAATTAAATAGGATATGTTTTAGATATCATACCAAAAACTTCGTACATAACTTTCATCTTTTTTCACCACCACCATGCAAAACAATTTCTAAACAGGGGGCATTAATTAAAATTCAAATAGATCTACCTGTTTTTGAAGTTAAGTTTATTTTAGTTTAAAGTAAAGTTAAATCTGTAATTGAAGACTTTATGTGGACAGATGGTGAGTAAAGACAGTTTTATTTCACAAACATGCTTTTAAATAGTTTGTTCCTTCATTTTTTTCTGATAAATGTTGGGGGGGGTATTAGAAAGGGGGGGGGGGGGGGGGGGTTATTATGAAGTTTGCGGTATTTAGATGTAATGGTAAAAGCTGTGAAATAATTTAGTAAAAAAAAAGGGGGAATGATAACCCCAGTTTTAACACTTAACTTGCTCTTTATAAAATAAAGACCATGTAATAGAAAAATACTTTCAAAACAATACAATTAAATCTCTTATATAAGTTATAACAGTTACAGAATGAGGCTTGACTTAAAAGTGTAATTTACTATATAGCACGAAGATTCACTCCGTTGATGTTGAGACTCAAGGAAGTATATTTTTTAATTATTTGATTTTAGATATATATATTGGTATTTATTCAGTTTCTTAACCTGTTTCCTAAAAAATATGTTGAGTTCTTTTGAATAGGAACCACAAGTTTTATATATACTTAACTGGCATACATTTTAATGCAAATGCCACCATTTTGGCCAATGTTAGTCTAACCTTGTTGCAGCAAAGTCCCGTTGCTATGAGAGGTGTGGCTACAGCTGGTCTGAGGATGGGTTGATTTGATTGGCAAAGAACAAGAATCTTTTGTTAAATAAGCCATCAGTGATTGATCCAGGATATTCTATCTGGATTCAAATGTCATACCACTAGACTATAAATGCCCCTTATTGTCACACAAAAAATGTGGAGAAAAAAACTGAACATAAACATTATGAGCGACACTTTCTACACTTCCTATTTCAACAATTACCTGCAGCTCTTCCTATTTCGAAAATGTTTTCTGTTAACAAAATCGGTGGCGTCTCAAAGTCAGTTAAACTAACGAGCTGACCCCACGGTTCAGTGTCAGCCATGTCTGTTTTGTCGATTGCAATAAAGCAAAACTGAATGATGTTGATTCAGTCAAAACTGCTGACACTGGAATTGGTTTGTTTACATGAGAGAGCTGTTCCAAATAATGTCAACAGAGTTGTCTCCTTTTGATAAACAAGGGAGGCAATTGCAGTTAACCAAAGTAAATACAAATTCGTGGTTCATATAATTTATTTCTTACAAAAGTAATAAATGTAATGTTAGTTGATTACTAAAACTATCTGTGTGTTAGTATATTTCAAATGCCGCCCACCAGCTGTTTGTCCATGTTAGCATTGAAATGAGCGGTAAGTTTTTAAATAAAAAATAGCAAGTTTATTTAATTGAAAAATTACCCCATGGCCTCCTGCTCCTGGGTCGGGTGCTATACAAGCTGAACTACCCGGGCACAAGCTACAAATAATTCACCACATATCACATATTTTATTTGATGAAATTCATTTTTTAATTTTGGTTCAGATCGGGAAACTGTTTTTGAACACAGCAATGTTATCAACAACACTAATATTCAAATTCATATACAACAACAGTCACTTGGCGCTGTTTTGTATGTTTTTCCCTAATAAAAATGTAACTTGGAAATAAACAGTATTTGAGTATCACCGGTAATCCGGTCTACAACTATAAACTTTGAGGAACACTGGACCTGGAAGCGCAATCTGTAGAGTGTCAGCTCCAGGTACGGGACGCCACGGTTCAATCCCAGGCCACTACATACCAAAGTTGTTAAAAATGGTAGAGG
Source organism: Sinonovacula constricta (assembly GCA_007844125.1). Lineage (NCBI taxonomy): Eukaryota > Metazoa > Mollusca > Bivalvia > Cardiida > Solecurtidae > Sinonovacula > Sinonovacula constricta. The sequence continues at coordinate 21,570,043 of CM017559.1, read as the reverse complement.
TATAGCTCCCTTGCTCATGCTCAAGCAAATATAAGGGTAGTTCCACGACTGGTTGGCCTTGTGTCAGGATAATGTGACTAGTTGTGGTATCATGCCAGGTGTTCACTTCATGCTATACACGGTTAAGGCAGCACCATATCAGCTTCAAGTGGACACCTTCTTCAGATGACTGAAATACCATTGGTGGGACGATAAACACAATAAATAAATAGATAAATAATGAACTATGATGTGCCAGGTCTTGATTATTGGACTATGGTCACTGTTTTTAGAGAGAGACTCCAAAATGAGGAGTGTTTTACACATTTTCAGAAATCTCCCTACTTGGAAACAGATACCTTCCTTCTTTGTTTATATGAAAATAACAAATATCCCACTTTGCTAGTAAAAATCTCCTACTTTTGCCCCAGAAAAAGTTCACATGTATGTTATTATAAAATGATTGCATTGTATATTTGCAGACTCGAGCAATCTCTGCAGTGTTCTAGTGATTGTGCTAGATGCCAACCCAGTATGGTGGGGCAAGAATCTTACCACTCGAACCACACAGGTAATATAATTGTAATATCTTGGTGCTGCCATGCCAATATGACCATAATTGTGCCAGTGCAATGTAAAAAAAGGAAGCAAAGCTCCACAGAAAAAGACCTGATTTATAAAAATTTTACTTACTTACCACAGATCTTGACTAGTTTATTTGTTATTTATGAAGTGTGCACATTTTAGAATAAGAATAAACTAGCATTGATTTATAATGTTTTATTTTGGAATAAAATTAATTGATGTTATTTATAATAAAGCAGCTATATGTATTTTTTTTGCAATAAACATATGCATTGTTAAATAAGTGTTATTGCTAAACAAACTGTGTTATTTACTATTGACAATTTCACACAATTTTCCAAGCAACCAGATGAAATTTCTACTCGCCCAGTGGGCAACAAGAAAATTTAAGAATTTGTCGGCCCCTGTAAAGTACTTGCTTTGCGTCATCCAGGTGAAAATCATAAAAATGATGTTATTGTGTCATCTGTTCAGTTGCTACATAAAGTTCTGTGTTCTGTTTTATTACTGAAGGTCATCATAGTTAACCTCCTCTATGGTGTTGTTTTTTTAGCTGACACTGTCAAAATGTCTGGATGCTGTGATGGTATTTTCCAACGCCCACCTGATGATGTGTCACCAGAACAAACTAGCCATTATTGCATCACACTCCAATGCAAGGTAATTGATTCCACACCTTTTCTTTTATATTAATGTTCTCTTGAAATTTAGTTACCTTTTGCATATATCCATATGACCTGTTATAGTGTTGGTGTGCTTTAGAACCCATATAATTAAGTTACTTACAAGATAATAATATTAATTGAAGAATCTTGAAGGTCGAGAACTTTCATGTAGGGAGGTTTTCTAGCTAACCTGTCATGTGCCAGTGGTTCTACCCATGCATAAGTTGGGGATCTTCCTCCACCAATAATTAGCTTGACGTCGCCAATATGACCATAATTGTGTCAGTGCGATGTAACAAAAAACAAAACAAAGACTCTTCATCAGAGTAGTGAAAGTAAACTTACTTGATGATTTATTTATTTTTTTATTCTGATGATGCATGGACGCCAGCGCCCGGTCCATGTGACTCTTATTATTCACTGTGTTTTTTTGTTTTTTTTTTGTCCACTATAAGGTGAGAACTCAATAATGGGTTGATTTCTTACTGGTCTGTGGTGCACCATATATTCGTTATAAGACATTTTTCTTGTAACTCCACCCCACACTAATGGTTACAATCACCATATGACCATAATTACGTGGGTGTTAGGATTATTGAAACTACCTTTCATCTTTTTATGCCACCACCATTCAAAGAATGATGAAGGGGCATTAAGAGTTATCCCAGTTGTCTGTGTTTATCCATGGACTTTTCATTTAGATCAGTAAATTTCTGCAACACCCAACAGTTTAAAATTTGGTTTATAAGTGCCTGATTTGCCATCATTAATATCAATATGACCCTTTTCTTGTCATATTCTTATGTTATATTTTATTTCTGATCAATAACTTTCGAAGGCCTCATCAGACTTAATAATTTTTTTATTTATAAGTACGTACTTGATATCAAAGTACAGGTGAAGTTGATTTTCCATATAATATTAGTGGCTTTAAAGCCCTTTCTAGCCATGTTCTTATGTCAATTTTTCATTTCTAATCAGTAACTTTTGAAGGACTGAACAGTATTTTCTACATATTTTGTTTGTATCTGGTAACAAAATGCAGATAAAAATCGATTAGCAGAATTATAGCCCTTTTTTTAGATATATATATTTGGCATCGATATACAATTGCAATATTTCTTGTTTTATATTCAGTTTGTAATCTTGCTTTACAACTTGTTTTACCAGACCTGGTAGTGCAATCGGTAGAGCGTCGGCTCCAGCTATGGGAGGCCGCAGGATCGATCTTGGGCGGCGACATACCAAAAACATTAAGAATGATAGTGGTAAAGCTCCCTTGCTAATACTCAAGCAAATATAAGGGTAGTTCCATTATTGGTTGGCTAGGTGTCAGGTTAATGTGACTGGGTGTGGTGTTCACTGCATGCTTTACACAGTGAAAGCAGCACTATACCTGCTTTAAGTGGACACCATTTCCAGATAACTAAAATACTGTTTGTGGGATGATAAACCCTAATAAACAAACAAACAACTTGTTTTATGTAGTAGCATATTTTCTTCCTTTGAGAATAATTGTCAAGCTTTAGGTTATTTTTTTATTATTTCTTTCAGTCACTTTGTATTTCCCCAGCGTACCCTGACAGAGCCCGTTGAGATGGTGGGGAGGAATGGAGAGAATGGACAAGGGAAATATGAGCTGTTTGAACAGATGAACAATCAGGTGACTCAGGAGATAAAAGATCTTATTCTCAACTGTAAGTATTAAAACTCAAATATGTGGATGGCAACTCTTTCTTTCTTTTGTTTACTTACGTTAGAGAAACATATTGGATGTGGATGGAGAATCTAAACATATATATAAAAGAACTACCATGGCACCGCAGGGCAGGTCATAGGTCTTAGATGTTAGGAAATACACTTTTTGTCAGGAACGTGCAGTGAGGTGGGAAGGGGGTTTGGGGGATATATGTATATCTTACTGCATGATAAATGACTTATGGGTATGTATATCTCTTTTGGTTATGGACATCAATCAATTTAAAGTCATAATAGTAGATTGTACCAGAGTGGATGAAACTTAAGTTGAAATAGCTTGATTTCTATTAGATTAGAAACATGTAAATTTAAGCTAAGCTATAATGTTATCTGGTGCTGTTGTTGCTACAATTTGTGAATTTGATTCCCATCTCTTTTTTACAATACCTAAAGACATGAACAAGTTCCTTTGCCAATATTTATAGGAGTTATTCCAGGACCCTATTGCTCAGTAAGGGATTGATTGTGGTTCCACATTAATATCCACATTAATAAAAGCATGTTACCTTAGTGAAGGCAGATTTATGCATATTTCACCTTTAATTCATCATTGTCCTTGTACAGGTTTAAACAACTGTTGAAATTAATGTTATTCTTTATTTATGTTTCTCGGCGTAGATGTCTGACTCTCTTTTTGACCTACTTACAAATGCTGACTCAAGGTCAGCCCGAATGAATATCAGGCGACTTACATTTGTAGAAAGTCCAGACAACACCATATACTGTTTGTGCCTATCAAACGCCTCCTTGGGTAAATCATTTTTAAAGAACGGAGGACTGTTAAAGTCAGTAAAGCCGCAATAGCTCAGGTGGTAGAGCGTCGGCTTGCGGATCGGGAGGTCGTGGGTTCGAACCCCGGCCGGGTCTAACCAAAGACTTTAAAGTTGGTAGTAGTGGCTTCCCTCCTAACGCTCGGGGCTAAGGGGACAGCATTACGCCTGACTCGTCGGTGTCAGTATAATGGACCGGCCGGGTTCAGTCCCTGGGCACCTCATAAGTGCCCCTGTGCTATAATGATAGAAATGTCGCTGCGCAGTATCGGCAAAAATGCCGGCTAATCCCCTAATCCCCTAAAGTCAGTAAAAATCAAAAATCAGTTCCTATCAGTACTCACTGCTGTAGTGTATAATACAAAAAAATCACTTCATCCTTTATACCCTTCACATTAAAAATCCCTGTCCAATACCACAATGTACACACCCTAACTGTTTTATTGCAGTGAACGATAATTAGAAATGGCTTCAGAGGTTTGAATATGAGGTCAAGTTGAATAAGAGTGAAAATGTTACACATATGTCAAATGTCAAGTGAGAAAATAGGGATGTCAGCCGATATGCTTTCAAATCATCAGATATCTGGATCCGCAACCACTAGAAATAAATGTGCTTTGCGTGTACACACGTTGTTTTTTATCAGATATTTGATTTATTGTGAATTAAAATTATCAAATGTTTTTTTGTTCGTATTTCATTTATCATTAAAGTTATGGAGCGCATATGTCTATGGAAATGTTGATCTAATTATTTCCATAGAAATGACAATTTAATTATGAAATCTATGGAACTTTCATCGGATATCCAGAACCCAAATTTGGTATCCATTTGAAAAAAACATGTTCTAAAGAATGCATTTTGAGAGTAACAGTTTGGTGTAAATTTGTTGGAGAAAACTGGGAGCTTTTTAGTGTTATTAAAAACAAAAAATACCATAAAAGATATGCAGCATCGGTGAAGTTTTAAAAAAGTTTTTTCTGGGTTATATACAAGATGCCTTTTATGATATACACAATATGATATTGACCTTTTTACTGCCATCCCTACAGTTGAAGATTTTTAAACAGTGTAAAAACTATTAATGTCAGAAACAGTATGTTTGCCCTTGTTTCTGGGCTTACAAGTACATTTTCTTGAGAAAAAAAAAGGATCAATAAAAAGTGTTAATTAATTCCTCAACAATGCTGCCTATCTTTTTTTAAAAGATATGTCTTACTTTATCTATCATGAGATTGTTTCTGTGTTCCAGCGATGCATGCAGAGGTTGAGAATGACTGCCTTATAGCAGGCTCCATGGGCATGGCTCTGTGTTGTATCCTCTACTTTCAACAACAGGACACATGATTATTTAATATTAAAAGTCTTGAATGTTTTCAAGTTCTGTATTACTGTGGCTTGATTATTAGTCAGATTTGCCCTTTCTGATAAGGTCATGGAACATTTAGGGATTTTGCACTAACTCTTAATATTAACAGTTTAGGAACAAATATGTTCTCTCTCCATCACCAACCTAGTATATAGCACTTTTGAGACCTTTAGACCCTGACCATCCTAATATATAGAGCTTTTGAGACCTTTAGACCCTGACCATCCTTATAGAGCTTTTGAGACCTCTAGACCCTGCCCATCCTAACATTTAGAGCTTTTGAGACCTCTAGACCCTGCCCATTCTAAAATTTAGAGCTTTTGAGACCTTTAGACCCTGAACATCCTAATATATAGAGCTTTTGAGACCTTCAGACCCTGAACATCCTAATATATAGAGCTTTTGAGACCTTCAAACCCCGACCATCCTAGTATATAGAGCATTTGAGACCTCTAGACCTTGACCTTCCTAGTAAATGGAGCTTTAGAGACCTCTAGACCTTGACCATCATAGTATATAGAGCTTTTGAGATCTCTAGACCTTTACCATCCTAGTATATATAGCTTTTAAGACCTTAAGACTTCTATCCTGAATTTGACACAGCATTCTGTTCTGCAGTCAGATTTGCAGCCAAGTCCTACAATTATCCGACTCACTGCTATAATTTTTTGAGTATATGCAATTTCAAATAAATGTTAGAGCAAAAACATTGTATTAGGGTGATCAATTTTTTTTTTAAATGTACATAGTAATAAAACATGTAGTTGAGGTCTTTATACCTAATGTTATATTTAATGGTAGACTGTATAATTTTGTCCGAGGTTTTGGGTCTGCTTGGTGTTACATCAAACCTTAGATCTGCTTACAGCTGTTGGCCTATAAAAAATAGTGATGATAGCAGACCTGTTCCTGTTTATGTTATTCTGTTCATGACTTTGTAATAATTGCCATCCCTACAGTAAAATAAAAATAAATTAATTTGTAAATGTCAATATAAGGCCAACAACAAAAGAAGGGAACATACCAAAGTCGTTTAATATGGTTGAGGTATAGCTCCCTTGCTTACGCTCAAGCAGATACAAGAGTAGTTCCATGACTGGTTGGCCCGGTGTCAGGGTAATGCGACTGGGTGTGGTATCATACCATGTGATCACGGCATGCTATACACTTTGATGGCAGCACTATATCTGCTTCAAGTAAACACCGTCTCCAGATATCTGAAATACTGTTGGTGGGTTGATAAATCCAATAAACGTAAACAACATAAGAAAGGATGCCAGCCCATCTGTGATGTTACGGACCTTGTCGCCTTGTCCTGAATTAATGGTCCTGTTTTTAATCTTCAATCAAATATCACCCAAGTTTCTAGAGCTAGAATGCCTGATCAGTGTTGCATAGCACATTATTCATTATTCAATAGTGAAGTAATACTTCAACATTTTCAAGTTTGGTCTTTTTTTTTTTCAATATATATGCTTGTCTTATAAAATAAAACGTTTGGTCATATTCTTTTTTTATTATGTAAATGTTCGAATCCTACACATATGAAAGCTTTGAATGTTTCTTAAATGTTTCTTAACTAAACTAAGATATCAACAGACTGGAAAAGAATTGCCCTCATGGGTTGAAAATGTCTTCAAGAATTCTGGTAAGTTAACATTTTTCTTTATATTGGAATTTAATCATTGTGAAATTATTTAGTGATATTTGTGAGGAAGGATTACTTACATTGTTTTGGCTTGCATTGTAGTTTATTATGCTTTTTTAGATATCTGGTTAATTAAAGTGTTCTCAAAACACACACATACACAAATAATTATTTAAAGTTGTTATCATTTTTGCCCTTTAGAACTTTTTGTAAACTTAATGCAAGAATAATTTTCAATGATCTTTTTCAGGTTATCAAAGGTTCAGAGGACAACCCTGCCCAATACATGAACTTTATGAACACAGTATTCACAGCACAGAAACAGGTAAAATAATGTTCATGATGTGGACACTTATTTTCACATTGGTTTTTATTTCACACAAAAATAGTAAAAAAAAAATAAAAATCAGATTTAGAGGCAGTATTTAAAATAAAGCATCACTCCTCTGTATTGTTATTATAAAGAATGTTGAGTTTGGAATCTAATACTTTTTTTTTCATTTTATTTTGCTACAGCACCATCAACCTATATTTGAGTATAAAGTTGTAAAGTGACAGGTTACTGTCCATAGCCAATTGATAAATTGTCCAATCATACAATTACTGAAACAGATATTTTGTTAGTATGGGTCATTTTTGTTTTGATCGCATTCCAACAGAAGTTAACAATTTTAGTTCGACTTAAAAAAAAATTCTGACCATATAAACAAGAAAATATCAGCGCATGCTGTTTGGACTATCTCAAACATAAAAGGGTCAGCGCATGAATCCAGTGTTGGCTACCATTTTGACTTTGGTAAACTTTTATTTCTTTTATACAATTTATTTGCAAAGCGATTATTTTATCTATTCGTAATTTTAAAGCTTGACTTTTTTAAACTGCGTGACTTTTTAAACTTTTATTTGTGTCGGTAATAGGCTGTGTTGAGCACCAAGTGTGAAAGTCTGCTAAATTGAGTCTCTTATAAAAACTAGATTTTAAGTGGTTTCTAGACTATGCATTGACTTCATTTTTGTTCTGGCACTAAATAGATATGTGAGCATTATGAATCGGGCATTTGTATTTGGATTACTAATTGCATTTGTGGAGTACTTGTGTCTAAAACAATTGGATTTTAACAAAAGATTTCATCATAATCTGGTGAACACCTTCTCAGTTTACACAATGGATTATCCTGGGGGCAATATCAAAATATACAGTGCAAGTGAACTATTGAAATATAGATCAATGCCCAGACAATGGATTTTACCTGATCAGCAATTATTGGCAAGATTAAAAGGTATGGGTATTTTGAACTTTAGAGGTTGTAGATCTGGAACCAAAACATCCAAAAGTAATAAACCACAAAAGAAACAACTTGGTGTGAATATCTCAAACCTAGTATACCCAAAACGACAAAATGACCTAAGTAATTTCAGAGAAAATGTGACATGTTTAACATTAAATTGCCATTCAGTAGTCAACAAAGATGTACTAGTCGGACAATTGCTTCGTGAGGAAAATATTGATTTTGCGCTTTTGACGGAAACGTGGTATTCAGATGACAAACAATCTCACTTTGAAACATCAGATTTAAACCAAAATGGTTATAAACTCAGTGTTGCAAATCGTAAAAATCGTGTTGGCGGCGGTATTGCTTTGACTTGTAAAAGAACCATCAATATGCGGAAAAAAGAATCCGGCGCGACCCAAACTTTCGAGTACGGAATATGGCAATTGGTATTCAAAAACATTACCATAAATTGTGTAGGAATTTATAGACCCCCATCATTGGCTACACCTCTGCAATTTGTTAAAGACTTCTTTGAATTTATGGAAGACATTGTTTCAAAATATCAAAACCTCTTGACAATGGGGGATTTCAATCTTCATATACACGATGACACCGGTGCTATTTCAGAATTTAATAACTTTTTGTGTGCTATGGGATTAGAACAACATGTACATTTCCCCACGCAAGTGTTCGGTCAAAGTCTCGATCTTGTGATCACAGAGGTCGCAAATGGTGTTGAGCTAGTCTCATGTGAACCTGGTCAATTTCTTTCAGATCATCGTGTAGTGAAAGTCATCACAAAAGTGAAAAAAGAGAACATTATCAGCAAATCCATCATATACAGAAACTTTAAAGATATTGATCGCTCAGAATTTGCCAGTGATATTACCAATATAAAAATTGAAAGTGAATCAGTTACTGAATATGTGGAACTTTTCGAATCCGAAATGAAAGTTATCGTCGATAAACATGCACCTGAAATTGAAAAAACAGTTATTTGTTGAAATCCGAAGCCATGGTTTACTGGGAGTATAAAACACTCAAAGAGTATTCTACGCAAAGCTGAGCGCATGTGGAGAAAACACAAAAATCCAAATGATTATGAATTCTTCAAAAATGCAATGAATAAATACAATTATGAACTAAATCTTGAAAAGAAACGCAAACTTAGTCAGAAAGTGCTCGCATTCAAGGGAGATTCCAAGAAACTCTACAACTTCGTGACAGATCTCACCGGCGGAAAGTCCGAAAATCCAATGCCGACCGTCGACAACGAAAACAGTTTAGCTGATAAATTCGCAGATTTTTTCATGAACAAAATTGAGAAAATACGAGACAACCTTAAACATCATAAGAACTATGAACCATTGCCGAAAGATGTACCAAAATTCGAGGAATTTGGAACTTTAAGTGAAAATGATGTGAAAAAAATTATTAATTCCATGCAAACAAAATCATGCGAAATTGACGTTTTGCCGACGAAAGTGTTGAAGTCATTTGTGACTGAACTGCTTCCCATCATTACCACATTAGTGAATCTTTCGTTGTCACAAGGTGTCTTTCCACCAAATTGGAAACAGGCAATAGTTAGACCTCTGTTGAAAAAACTTGGACTCGAACTCATTTTTTCTAACTACAGACCAGTGAGCAACCTACCATTTCTGTCGAAATTAATTGAAAAGGCAGCATTATTCTACCTTAACAAACATGCAAATGAACACAATCTCCTTCCAAAGAACCAATCAGCGTACCGACAACATCATTCGTGTGAATCAGCGTTACTTCGTCTTGTAAATGACATTCTTGCTGCCAGGGAAAATCAAGAAGTAACTGCATTAATAGCATTGGACTTAAGTGCAGCTTTTGATACCGTCGATCATGACATCCTTCTCGGCGTTCTAAATCGTCAGTATGGTATCTGTGGAGTAGTACTCGACTGGTTAGACTCGTACCTGCGACCCAGGAGTTGTCGCGTAAGTGTGAACAATATAATGTCGTCAGCACGCGATCTTACGTGCAGTGTCCCCCAAGGAAGCTGTTTAGGGCCGTGGCTCTACCTCGCGTATGCAGGGACCATATTTGACATTGTTCCGCCTACCATCTCCATGTACGGCTTCGCCGACGATCATACTGCCAGCAAATGTTTCAAACCTACACCCGCTCTTGAGGCCGAATCCATTGCGGAACTAGAAGAGTTCGCAACACAAGCAAATGATTGGATGAACAGTAATAAATTGAAAATGAATTCTTCAAAACTGAACACATAATTTTCGGAAGTGCTCCTCAGTTGCGTAAACTGTCTAAAGATGAAATTAATATTTGTGGTGAAAAGATCAAACGACAAAATACAATCAGATATTTAGGGGCATTTTTGGACGAAAATCTGACTTTCAAACATCACATCAAGATAAAGTGTCGAACAGCTATGTTGAGCTTTTTTCGCATAAAAAATATTCGCAAATTCCTTACACAAGATGCAACAGAAACTCTTGTACTCTCACTCGTTATTTCTCACTTAGACTATTGCAACGTGATTTTGTACGGTATTTCAAACTGTGATATTGCAAAACTACAGCGAATTCAAAACATGTGTGCCAAACTAGTATTGAATCGTAGGAAAAGTGACAGTTCTAAGCAGGCACTATACGATCTACACTGGCTGCCCATCAAGGCCAGAATACAATTCAAGATTCTTGTATACATGTACAACTGTCGCGTTGGAAATGCACCAACGTATTTGAATGACCTGCTTACACCTAAGTTCAAAAAACATTTTCTGAGATCATCCTCATTTTCGGTTGACAGTTATGAAGTGCCTTTTAATAAGTGTAAAACATTCAGCGACAGAAGTTTCAGTACAATCGGCCCAAAACTCTGGAATGATCTTCCATTAAATATCAGACAATGCTCATCAGTTGATAGTTTCAAGAAACACTTGAAGACTCATTTCTTCAGAGACTATTTTAATCTTTTCTAGTCAAAGTCAGTAAAGTGTAGAAACACTAAGCAGTGAACTAAGAGACAATGTTTTTCTGCGCATAAATTCTGTAATGAATATCTAATTTTACAATTTCTTTATTATCCAAGTAACATTTTCATGTCTTTTATCATGTCCTTTAATAATATAGCCATATTTTTAATTATTTTAAATAACATTACTTTCTTTTACTTTTGATAACATGTTTTAGATTTAGAGTTAATTGTTTTATCATTCTTAAACTACATTTATTTATTATTTTTAATGTTCTGATATAATATTGTACAACGCCATTGAATATGTATTATATGTAGAAATAGGCGTTTAAGCAAATAAAACAGTTTCAAAGTTTCAAAGAATGCAACAAAGTTGATTATAAAAAGAGCTGTTGAGGTCATGGGTTTGAGTCTTGAATAAGGTGAGAAATTTCATGTGGGGAGAGCTTCAAGCTGAACTTTGTCACCAGTAGTTTAACCAAGACATATGTCTGGTGGGGAGAGATTTAAGCTGAACTTTGTCACCAGTAGTTTAACCAAGACATATGTCTGGTGGGGAGAGCTTCTAGCTGAACTTTGACATCAGTTGTTCTACCAAGACATATGTCTGGTGGGGAGAGCTTCAAGCTGAACTTTGACATCAGTAGTTTTACCAAGATGTTTGTCTGGTAGGGAGAGCTTCAAGCTGAACTTTGACACCAGTAGTTCTACCAAGACATATGTCTGGTGGGGAGAGCTTCAAGCTGAACTTTGACATCAGTAGTTTTACCAAGATGTTTGTCTGGTAGGGAGAGCTTCAAGCTGAACTTTGACATATGTAGTTTTACCAAGACATATGTCTGGTGGGGAGAGTTTCAAGCTGAACTTTGACACCAGTAGTTCTACCAAGACATATGTCTGGTGGGGAGAGCTTCAAGCTGAACTTTGACACCAGTAGTTCTACCAAGACATATGTCTGGTGGGGAGAGATTCAAGCTGAACTTTGACACCAGTAGTTCTACCAAGACATATGTCTGGTAGGGAAAAATTCAAGCTGAACTTTGACATCAGTAGTTTTACCAAGACATATATCTGGTGGGGAGAGATTCAAGCTGAACTTTGACACCAGTAGTTCTACCAAGACATATGTCTGGTAGGGAAAGATTCAAGCTGAACTTTGACACCAGTAGTTTAACCAAGACATATGTCTGGTGGGGAGAGATTCAAGCTGAACTTTGACACCAGTAGTTCTACCAAGACATTCGTCTGGTGGGGAGAGATTCAAGCTGAACTTTGACACCAGTAGTTCTACCAAGACATATGTCTGGTAGGGAAAGATTCAAGCTGAACTTTGACATCAGTAGTTTTACCAAGACATATATCTGGTGGGGAGAGATTCAAGCTGAACTTTGACACCAGTAGTTCTACCAAGACATATGTCTGGTAGGGAAAGATTCAAGCTGAACTTTGACATCAGTAGTTTTACCAAGACATATATCTGGTGGGGAGAGATTCAAGCTGAACTTTGACACCAGTAGTTCTACCAAGACATATGTCTGGTAGGGAAAGATTCAAGCTGAACTTTGACACCAGTAGTTCTACCAAGACATATGTCTGGTAGGGAAAGATTCAAGCTGAACTTTGACATCAGTTGTTCTACCAAGACATATGTCTGGTGGGGAGAGTTTCCAGGCGAACTTTGACATCAGTAGTTTTACCAAGACATATGTCTGGTGGGGAGAGTTTCCAGGCGAACTTTGACACCAGTAGTTTTACCAAGACATATGTCTGATGGGGAGAGTTTCAAGCTAAACTTTTACATCAGAAGTTATACCAAGACATATGTCTGGTGGGGAGAGCTTCAAGCTGAACTTTGACATCAGTAGTTTTACCAAGATATATGTCTGGTGGGGAGAGCTTCTTACTGAACTTTGACATCAGTAGTTTAACCAAGAAATATGTCTGGTGGGGAGAGTTTCCAGGTGAACTTTGACACCAGTAGTTCTACCAAGACATATGTCTGGTGGGGAGAGTTTCCAGGTGAACTTTGACACCAGTAGTTCTACCAAGACATATGTCTGGTGGGGAGAGCTTCAAGCTGAACTTTGACACCAGTAGTTCTACCAAGACATATGTCTGGTGGGGAGAGCTTCTTACTGAACTTTGACATCAGTAGTTTAACCAAGACATATGTCTGGTGGGGAGAGTTTCCAGGTGAACTTTGACACCAGTAGTTTTACCAAGACATATGTCTGGTGGGGAGTGTTTCAAGCTGAACTTTGACACCAGAAGTTTAACCAAGACATATGTCTGGTTGGGGAGAGCTTTAAGCTGAACTTTGACACCAGTAGTTTTACCAAGACATATGTCTGATGGGGAGAGCTTCAAGCTGAACTTTGACATCAGTAGTTTTACCAAGACATATGTCTGGTGGGGAGAGCTTCAAGCTAAACTTTGACACCAGTAGTTCTACCAAGACATATGTCTAGTGGGGAGAGCTTCAAGCTGAACTTTGACATCAGTAGTTTAACCAAGACATATGTCTGGTGGGGAGAGCTTTTAGCTGAACTTTGACATCAGTAGTTTTACCAAGACATATGTGTTTGGTGGGGAGCTTCAAGCTGAACTTTGACATCAGTAGTTTAACCAAGACATATGTCTGGTGGGGAGAGCTTCTAGCTGAACTTTGACAGCAGTAGTTCTACCAAGACATTCGTCTGGTCAGGAGAACTTCAAGGTGAACTTTGACATCAGTAGTTTAGCCAAGACATATGTCTGGTGGGGAGAGCTTCAAGCTGAACTTTGACACCAGTAGTTTTACCAAGACATATGTCTGGTGGGGAGAGCTTTAAGTTGAACTTTGACATCAG